>OZ026830.1:4070714-4426849 GCA_964023185.1 Macaria liturata
AAACAGCCTTTGCAAAAGGCAAAGCATAGTGAAATACCAGCAACGGAAGACCAGCGCTGATTACTTCCAGTAATCAGCACTATGCTGAGTTGGGGCTGTGTTGAGGCAGACTTATTTATTTATTTATTGTATATATGTGTGTGTGTATGTTTTGAAGTCTGTCTTAATAAATGATTTTCCATTTCTATTTCTTTTCTAAATAATTAATTCATGATAGTAGATTTTTTCAGTTTCTTTTCTACTCACAATTGTTATGTTCCTACTTTATAACGTTTAGTTTAATGGCATTCCTGTAATTATTCACGTCAATTGGCCGTAGGTATGCCTTTTTTCTGTAAGTAGTTTTTGTTTCTTCTCTACAAGCTTGCGACCTTTTAAACTACAGCATCAAACGTAAGCCTATTTCATGTTAAAAAGGCAATTTAGTAGGTAACAAAGATAATTTTTTTTACACAATTTTTGTGCAAGCGAAAATACAAATTCCGCAAGCGCCCTCTGTGGTTGAGTAGCGGGTAGTTTATAGAATATCGACAGTAAGAATTAAAAATCGTGTTATGAAATTTTCTTCATAAGAATAATGAAAACAATATAGTTTCTTCAATCGTTTGTCGTCTGGAATACTATTCTGTGCTACTATTACGAACATGGGATCCTCCAAACTGCTACCTATTGTAATGGCACCCGAAGAAGATGAATATTGTGCACATTCATCATAATTATTTAAATTGTAAGTTTACATTAATATTCTCTTTATTCAATAATAATTAATAATATACATACATATATATGTTACGGCTAATACCCGAAGTGCGGCTACACCTAGTTCTGACCGGCTAAAACTAGGTGTAGCCGCACTTCGGGTATTAGCCGTAACATATACACTAAACTAAAAAAGGAGTATGTACATTTAACCTAAATTTAAAACTAATGTAATTAATAGTAATTTATGTAATTTTTACAATAATTTACTTCTTCTTTTTATCAAATGAGAGCGGCCAACTCTGGTGTCGAGAGTTTATCAAGCCGCCCTAAGAGTCTCTGACTCTCTGGAACTAGATCTCTAAACAAAATTACAGTTTTAATATTAAAACTTTCATGAGACATTTTATCAATATGTTATCTAACATTCTGCGTGCTGCCGCGGATGTCATAGCATCCTCAACGCGTAAACAACATACGCGAATTACACGTGAGTGAAAACTGTTTAGTTAACATATTGATAAAATTACAGTTTGTCAAATTGGTACAAAATAAGCTAAGTAGTTTAATTCAATAACTAAAGGTTTAGCAAAGGAGACATTGAGCAACAGTAGACAGAAATACCCACAAACATACATACATAATATATCATTAGTATACCAAGTCAAGCGTAAACAACACATAGGTATCTTATTCAGACTGTACAATATACGAGTATATGTTCGGTATCAATACTTAATTATTAGAACCGGTCTCAGGCGGTGTCTTTGATCTGTCACTTCACTATCAACGATAAGACAGGTTTCACTGATACCTACTACTGCAATGAACAGTTTAATTATAAGTCTAGTGTAAGTAGGTACTTAATAAATACTTATGGAGAATATTTTTATAGTGTGTGACTGATTCCGTAATTTTCTTGTGCCTGTTTTTATAGCTTACTAGCGGACCCGACAGACTTTGTCCTGTCTATTGACTCTTTTTTACTCTTTAGTTAGTTAAAAAAATGTTTGTATGGTAAAAAGAAAAGGGCGGTTTTTAGGGACTTTCCGGCATTTTTTCAAATTTTTCTCGCCGTAAAAACCATCCTTGAAGTTCAACGAATATAAAAAAAAAGAATTGGCCAAATCGGTCCAGGCGTTGTTGAGTTATGCGCTTACCAACACATTTTGCGATTCATTTTTATATATAAGAAGATTAGTCTACTAGCTTTAGCGCGGTTTCGCACGAACTATTAGGTATACATATAAACAATCCTCTTGAATCACTGTATCGTTTAAAAAAACTGGAACAAAATCCGTGTAGTTTTAAAGATAATAAGCATACATACATATATACATAGGGACAGACGCGGGTAGCAACTTTGACTAGTGATTAGCTAACTCTCTTTGAGGCGATTTCCTCATGACTGACGATCGTGACTCCCCCGCAGAATCACTTCGTTCAGAGAGTCACTTGGGCAGATAGATCGTGGTGGGCGCCCAGGTCCTACCACTTCTATACAAACAAGCTTTTAATTTACAATCTGGTGGTCTGTATTTGGTTATTTTGTAGGCAAGCCAAGGCCTATCCGTAAAAAACAAATGAAATTTACTTACGTTCGATCATAGCAGTTGATACTTCTAACTAAAATGTTAATTTCGGTTTTGAGTATAGGTACATGTTCAGTGCTGCAATAAAATCGGTAATTTGTAGTTACCAAGCTTAATCCGACGACAATGCAAGATACAATAATGTATTGATCTTCTTTGGACATACACCAATGGTAATAAGATCTAACCTTACCATAGATTGTCAAGGAAAATTGTCAGCATATAATAAGCATAGCCTTACCTTCTGAAAAATAAATACAAATACATAGTTGGAAGTAAATATAACAATATACAAAAAACTGATCGTTTCCTCGATGGATCAGTAAGAATTTACGAAGAACCTTGCCTCGGTAATATAATTATTGATAATTGGCTTTGCATGTAATTTTCACCGATTTGCATAACTTCAATTTAATTTAATTTAAATAATCGATTTGTTTAACAATAATTAACATCACGATTGCTCCGTTACTTACCAAGTTATGTTAAGTACTTGCTTATCTGTACCTACCTCTAAAATAACTTAAGGCAGATACTTAGAAGATAAGGTATGGACCTCGCATTAGTAAACAAAATCCTGTGATAGACGTATTCAAGAATTACTCATAGTTGTAATAAGATTAGTAAATTAACTTCATAATCTTTTTCGAGCGTATTCGAAAATTAGGAGATAAGATTTTTTTTTCACTGAATTGTGGGTTATTCTGAAAGTGTTGTTATAAACTTAGAGTAGAGACAGTAAATTATTGTCGTGGCAATAAAGATGACTTTCGATTGACGAATAAATCGTTTTACACTAAACTGACACTTATCTACCTACCACGAGACTATTTTCCAAGCATTCGTTTAGTTACCTACCATTGCAAATCACTCAAATTCTATGTTCAAGGGAGACACAAACAAGGCTGCCGATTCACACCGTTAGGTGATTCGGTACGTAAACATAAATTACTCTCTATCGGACATTCAAAATACAAAGTAAGAATTCGTCTAAACTTTACTAGGATAGGCTAGGATTCCTATTCAGTTTTCTGTACAAGTGGGTATAATTATAATAGAGGATTGACAATTTATTAATAAATTTGTTTATAAATCAAATAAAACCAATTTTGTTTAGGAACAAATTTCCCGTTTTTTAATCATTTTGTGTTAGTGATATCCGTTTACATCTTTTTATGTAGGTACACCACCATGCAATAATGTAAAAATCACTGAACCAACTGTAATAATGATGATTGGCATATAATTGACAGTTAGTCCAAATATTTTATCATTGCGATCCGTGGCTGTGTTCGTTACACTTACAAATACCATCATTTTATTGTGCATGGTTATTTTTATGACAATGTTTCTGAGAAATACCGCCTGGGTGGCCTTTGATATAAACCACTTTTACATTCACTACTAGTAACAGATATCTTAAACCTTATATGAAAGAGATAAAGACTAGTATCGTTTTGATAAGTTTCAAGTTATAGTGGTTTGTTAATGATAAAGATTTAAGTAACTTTTTAGGATTGTTAACCTTTTATTGGTAGGATAATAAGGTACCCTATGTTGTAAAGAGGTTGTGATACGGTTAAGGTAGTTCTCACGGCTGTTTAGAAAAGGTTAAACGCCTTTAATTAGATAGCTCTTAATTATCAAAGCTAGAACATGTTGTTGGCTATTTTATTATTAATTATAACAATAAAGAACTAGGAAACAATTCTAATTTATTTTTTCAGAAAAGACAATCAATAAATTGCATTGTCAATTGAACAAAACTAGAACTAAGGCATTTTTTATAGTCAATAATTTCGTTCAATACTTAGTGCGAAATTAAAATGAATATGCAATATTGTAAACACATTTTACATTTCAAAGTTTGTTCAGGTTATAAGCTCAGTCAATAAAGAAATAATTGGTTACGCTGAGAAAGGTTTTCCTTTTCACTCGTTATCAAAACTATCAATGAGAAACTATCAAAATTATCCATTCTGGACCATAGGTAATGAATGACCGCTTGCCAGGCGAATTACGGTCAATTTATTATAATCCGTCTTTGTTAAGACTACTTCTTCTTATCGAATGAGAGTGGCCAACTCTAGTGTCGAGAGTTTATCAAGCCGCCCCAAGGGCCTCTGACATGGCTTAGCGACTGCCGTACTAGACAAACAGCCGGGACCTTCAATTTAACGTGTCATCTGACCCACGGAAGCGCCCAAAATGGAATACCTTTTTTACTTTTATTAGCTACTGTCAATCATTGATATCTTTTTTTACAAATAAGTTTATAAGAATGAATTCTAGTCTTAAATCAAAGCTCTAACACAATCTTACCTCACCATGTCTCAAAGAGTATCGTAAACCCTATACCTTACCCCAGGCTGCTATATGTAGATACACCCTAGATCTAGGCACTTTAGGTCTCTACCTAGTCACGCATCGGTGGGTCTCTGTAGGCCTCTTCAGAAGACGTGTGGGGTTCAGACTGAGGTTGGTACTAGGTTTTTACTTTAGGTACTTTTAGGTAGTTGGTACGAATGTTGTTATAGTTAGATTGGGTCGTCTAGAAAACGTGTGAAAAACATAATGAAATCATTATAAAATATTAAAGCTATATTGACGAACGAGCGACGGAACCATGCGATATTGTGATGCAGTACCTATAGGGTGCAAGTGACTAAAGTAGGTATACTCTCGGTCTTGCTTTTCATACGATACAAGTCAAGCCGAAGCTACGAGTATCCAGAAGTAGATAAAAGAAACATAAGCAAACACTTATTTTTTATGTTTATCATATAAATAAATAAATAAATATTTCAGGACATATCACACAGCGCCATCTAGCCCCATACTAAGCTTACGCTTGTATCATGGGGACTAGATAACGGATATAATACATATATACTTTTCTTTTGTAAATACATACTTATTATACATAGAAACGACCAGACTCAACACAAGTAATTACAAATTTTAAATATTCATAATTACTTGTGTTTTGCGGGAATCGAACCCGCACCCCTAGATTAGAAGGCAGAGCCACTACCAACTAAGCTATACCGCTAAGCTAACCGTTGCCGTATTAAACAATGGTTAAAATAGCCAGGTGTGTAACAATAAAATGCATTATACCGTAGATACCTACAATAGAAAAATAATAATTTATTAACAATAAATCAATAAATTTAACAATAAATTTAAGTGCAGATATTCCAGGTTGTCTCCGGTAAAATATACAAAATATGCATAAAAAAATATGCCTAAATAGGACAAAAAGTCTTGGCGTTTCGATATTTATTCGATCAGTTAACTACTAGCGCCATCTATGGATGAGTGGCTGCGACATTATATTTTATTGCTGTATACAATTATTGATTTCGGCATTTACTCTGATAAAACGACATATAACCGACAATAATACAGTTATTTGTTATATTTTTAGTTTGTATCGATGTTGCGAAAATATTTATGCACATTTACTTTGGTAAATTTATCCCGATTCTTCTATTATCTTTATTGTATAGATATACCATTTGCAATTTATCAATAACTTTCAATTTTTTGCACCAAACCTTCAGGATCTGCTGTCACCGATCCATTCCATTCTAGCAGCAACAAAAAAACGATTATTCCAAAACTTTCAACCCTTCCAAGACCGATGCCAACTTACTTTGAATTAGAAAAAAAATATCTATCGAATACAAATATTGCACACGACGACAGACAGCGAAAAAGCAAAAAAAATTACATTCTATTTTTCTCTGAAAGGAGACTGCGCATTGTGGAGACGCAGAGCGATGCGCGCGCGCACAAAACGATCAAGACTCACACTTGACGGGCAGAGCGAGACAGGTACATCTTCTCAAGCTGAGAGAAAAAGAGACAGCTATACGATGGGCGTTCCGTCATCAAATTTTGCATCCAATTAAAGTTCAGTGGGCTTTCGAGGAGGCGGGGCGGCGGGATCCAGACTAATAAGGATCCAGGGAAAATGATCTATAGATCTTATAGACTGCGCTTGCGCTGCAGTATTGTTATCGTTATAATCGTGTTATTTATTTTATATCTACGTCTGATGGTTGAATAAATTTTGCATGTGCCGATCTTACTTTTTAAATTCGATTTTTGGTATCGGGAGGTCTGTTCAGGTAGCCCAAAAAATTGTGTTGATATAATTTTTTGCCATCTTTACGAGTGTTGTTTTAAGAAGGTGGGTAGGTACTTATACGCGGTCTTATAAAGGATTTGTTCGTGGTAATAAATCGTTAATTATCTCTATTTGGAACGCTTTACGGGTGTGGTTTTTATGTCTAGGTGATTTAGCTAATAAATCATTAGTCAAATTGGGTGATCATAAAAAACCAAAATTTTCAAGAATAAAGAAAACTAATACTGCAATTTATAAAGTAATTAATAAGTTAGAAAGTTATATAAAAACCTTATTTTGTGTTAAGCGTACTGCTTAAATACTTATGTGGCTAATAAAAGAGAGAGACCTAGATGTTCAGTTATGGGCGATAGCAGATGCTGATGATGATGATGATGATGTTCCGACCTATTTGTAAAAAGCTTTCAGCAACAAATGCAATTATGTAGTACGAAAAGTTAGTTCTAAGAAAATAAATCAAATTTAAGTACTAAAACTGATAGGTGGCACAAAATACTTCCTTGTTTGAGCTAAGTCTGATTTTATAGTAATTTGTTAGTGGTTTATAAACTTAGTAGCCTCAAATTAATGAAAACATATTTTCAACTGTAGTAGATTACTCATTATCTAAGGTCTAACTTAAGGTCTAATTTCAAACAAATCAACTTAAGTTGAGCTTGTCAGATTTAAAATTATTATGTTTCTTCTATATAACCAAACATATACCAGATTAAAGACTCCTAATTAGGAATAATGATAAATAAATACCTAATAGATAATAATAATATAATAATATGCGCTGTGTGGAATGTCCCGTAATTTTTTTTTTTTTTTAGATAAGTATTTTCATAAGTTGTAGTCAAGTGTGAATCTTGAATAATAGATGTACCTATACACTTTTTTATATTATTGACGAGTTTTTTCTACCTACAAGAAGTCCTACCTAAACAAATGGTAGGAATTATGTGAAATAATCATATAAGTAATATTTAAATGAATGACATGTAATTGTTAATCATTACCAATAAATTGCTTTACCTGTTTTAAAGCATAAATTGAGTATATAATATATAACTATCTACTAGAATCAATTGATTAAAAAAAATGGTTGAATGACATCACTAGAGACAAGAACGCTGGCTGGTTCCTTGCGCAAAGGATTTCTATAGCAATCCAGCGTGGGAATGCAGCCAGCGTTCTTGGCTCCATACCACATGTGGATGTTTTAAATTTAGGTTAAATGTACATACTCTTATTTAGTTTTATTTGTGTATATATGTGTATATATGGTTTATTATTGAATAAATTATATGTAATTGATTTAGTCTTAATATTTTAATATTTTTTCTAAGAACTCTCGAGATAGATTTGTTATGTTTGAGTAACCCTCAGTACATTTTGTTTCCGCTTCCGCTAAATTAGAAGTATCCGATTACATTGGCAGCTGCTCCTATGGGTGATTTTGTGTGCTTTGTATATGTATTTTGTAGTTATATTAAGCTATTAAAACATAAATATTTAAATCTTAATTTATTATATTTTCCTTAACTTATTTTATTAAAATTAATTTTACTTAATTTATTAAACTTTATTAAGATATTACTTTATTATACCTTAGGGCGGTTTGAAAGTTCTCGACACCAGAGTCGGCCACTCATTCGATAAGAAGAAGAAGATTAAGATATGCAGTCGGATCCTGTATTGTAGATCCTTATCGCATCTACAACATAACTTACCTGTTCTACTCTTACTTACATTTTAAGCATGTTTCACATTCTCAAAAATAATACTAAGAATTAATACAACAACAACAATTTAAACAATTGTAAGTTATGTCCATCCAAAAGGTTGCCTGGAAGAAATCGCCTAAGGCGATAAGGCCGCCCAATGTGCAACACTTTAATTTATGTATGTTTATTTCTGTTTGTAATTTTTGTGTTTTTATGGTGTACATTAAAGTTATATTCTATTCTATTCTACTCTAAGACTATCACTTTGAAACTGAAAAAAAACACAACACTGGACATTGATTCAGATTCAGATTTTTTATTGACCAATAATTATAACAATCGTCATTTATGGTAAGTCACATTTTACATTATTAACTTATTATCTAATTATCATTAATTTATTTTAAACTAAATTAGGTACATAAAATTGTCATAAGTTTTTTTACATCAAATTTGATCTGATTATGAGGAGCGAAATACAGCGAAAAGCCAAGTCTGAAAGGGAGTGGATTTTTCAAATAAATATTGTATCAAGTGTGTGGGTGGTTTAGAATGATTTTTCAGTGAGTTTCATATCCAAAAATTCTTTTATTTTGTAAAAAGGGTTCTGTGTTAGGAAAGTTTTAATTTTAGTCTTAAAATCTTGATATTTCAATTTGGTGATTGCTAATGGCAATTTGTTAAACATTATAATTTTTATATAACTTCCGTGTCTTTCGGTTTTGACTAGTCTTGTTTTAGGAATGGATAATTTATTCTCATGTCTCAGATTCATGTAATCAATGTGTTTGTCTTTCCTTTTTGGGTATTTATCGATATTTATGTGTATGTCTAATAAGCATTTGTAAATATATAATGATATCACGGTCATTATTTTATGTTGTTTAAAATATTTGCGAGCTGAAATTCTTCGTGTGATACCACTGATGGTCCTGATGGATCGTTTCTGGCATACTAATAGCTTGTTAATTTCTGCACCATTTCCCCAAGTTATTATAGCATAGCTCAATATTGAATGTATGTACGCATAGTAAACTGATATGAGGCTTTTTTGATCGAGTAACGGCTTGAGTTTGAATAGAGCATAATTTGCGCTTCGCATTTTCTTTACTGTCTTCATAATATGTGAACTATGTGTTATAGTGTAGTCCACATTATAACCCAAAAATACATGTTCTTTGTGGGTTATAGTCTCCTGTTTTCTTTTCCTAGTATGGAATTTCATAACAATGCTCTTATCGGTGTTTAAGATAATTCCGTTTGCCTCAAACCATTCTTTAAGTATATTCAATGTGTCACCAATTTTATTTTCTAGGTTTTTATCATTCCTATCTTTCATCCCAACATGGGTATCATCTGCGAATTGATTTACGGATGCCCATTCAGGTAGACAATAGGCAAGGTCGTTTACATAAATTAAGAACAGTAAGGGCCCAAGAACAGAACCTTGGGGAACTCCAATATCACTCGTACCAACTGCGGAACATTTATCATTTACATTTACAATTTGGGTCCTCTGTGACAAATAAGAATCCATCATTTTAAATTCTTTTCCTTGAAAACCATAAAATTTTAATTTTAATATCAGAATTTCATGGCGTAAACAATCAAAAGCTTTGGATAAGTCACAAAAAACGCTTGCGCATTTTTGTGACTCATCCATTCCTCGTAATATGTAGTGTATGACTTCCTGAATAGCCATTTCAGTTGATTTATTCTTACGAAATCCGAATTGAGCTGGTGTAAAAAGCTGATTGTCTTCAAAGTATTTAATTATTTTCTTCTTTATAATTGATTCTAGTATTTTAGATACAATTGGTAGGATACAAATCGGTCTATAGTTGCCTAGGTCTTGATGATCGCCTTTTTTATACAGTGGGATGACTTTACCACGTTTCAATATCTCCGGGAAAGTACCTTCCTCAATACAAGTGTTTATAACTTCATATAATAGTTCCAGTATTAATTCATTGTGGATAAATATCTTTTTAATAATTTTAGCATTCATTTTATAAACATCTTCCGCTTTCTTATCTTTCATTTCTTTTATAGTCCGTCTTATTTCTTCTTTAGTAACTGTTTCAAAATCTATAGAATATTGTGGCTTTTCTATCATATTTAAGTATTTTGTGCATTTTTCTATATCTAATCTTGAATGTTTAGTTAGGTTATGTGCTATATTTAAGAAAAAATTGTTGAACAAATTTGCTATTGATTCATTGTCTCTTATTTTATTTCCGTCGTGCTTAATACTGTCTATGCAATTTCTCTTCTTTATCTTCTTCTTCACTTGTTCGCTAATTATTTTCCATGTTTCTTTAATTTTGTTTTTAGAATTCTTAATTCTGTGTGCGTAGTGTAACTTTTTGGCAGATTTTAATACTTTTGTGAAAACTTTCTTATATTTTTTAACTCTTAACTTTCTGTCTTCTTTAGGGTCGATGCATTGCATCATCTGTAATTTAGCTAAGTTAGTTCTTGATATTTCTATTCCCTTTGTTGTTAATTTAGTTACACAACGTGCTTTTGTATATATTTTTCTTATCGGAAAAGCGATTTTGTAATAATGTACTATAGCATCCATCAAAATATTCATTTTTGCATTAGCTGTCTTCGCATCCCTGATTTCGTCGTTCAGTTTGTCATAATCAATGAATAATAAGTAGTGAAAGTAATTTATATTTTTGTCTGAAAATATTCGAGCATGAACATTGGAATCATTTCCATCTTCCAAGTTAGAGTCTATTGTTGCAAAGTCTAACATAATCGCATTATGATCTGATAATTTAACGTCCAAAACTTTCCCACTACACTCTTTAAAATTTGTGATAAAATTATCAATACAAGTGGCACTTGTGCCTTCGGTTCTAGTCGGCTTATCAATAATAAAATTAAAATTGTGATTATATAATATTTTTTGAAATTTGTGAAGTTTCGAACTGGGCTTTAGGATGTTTACATTAAAATCACCTGCAATAATTACTCTTTTATTTTCCTGGCTAAGTTTCCGTAGCAATTTTGTTAACACACTGTAAAATATATCTATATCGTGATCTGGTCTATACATGCTAATAATAACTTCTTTAGATTTACGCAACTCTATGGCCGCTATTTCACAATTCATTTCAAATGACATCGAGTTAAGGTCTTTTCTAATTTTGTAATCTACACCGTCTTTTACAAATATAGCCGTTCCTCCGTGTTCGAATATTTGTCTATTAAAATAAGCTGCAAGTTCATAGTTTTCAATATTCATACCTATTATTTGGTGGTCATAGACCCACGTCTCAGTTAAACACAATATATCACAGTTGTAACAACTAAGTAAATCTTCTATTGATTCAAATTTTTTATGAATACTTCGTAGGTTAGAAGCAATAACTACCTTTGATTTAAGGACTGCAGAGTTTTCTGAAAAGTTGAATTTCATAGAAATATGTAGACATAATAAATACTTACTTATTTACAAATTTATATACAATTTAGGAAGTATAAGTAATTAATTAATTAATTACACATATCAGCTAACAAAACATAATATACCTAATAATTACAAATTATTTGACAAGGAACCAGGATTTTATTTTATCTATACTTACTTAAGAGTAAGGTGGAAAAAAGTATAAGAATATTAAGCAAAGCTGTAATGTTAAGAATATTTGTGTAAGGAACAAGCTTAAAGCTTTCACAAAATGGATAAGCACACAATAGACAAATAATAAAAATTTTTCTCTTTATTCTCTATATTAAGTAACTAATAATTATATGTTTATCACAAAAAACGAAGTATGCAACAAAGTGTGTGAGTATTCAAATAAGTATTGTCATTTTTTAAAGCTATGTGCAATGTCCCGGAACATTTATTTATTTATTTTATTTAAATTTTTAAAGCAGTTTATAACTACGGGACAAAACCCATGCCTCAAAGCAGTTGGCACGTTGGTATAGAAGGACCACTATAATTTTGTGGCTTGTCACTTCAACGACATACGTCGATCTGTCAAAAAAACTCCCTCTACCATATATTATTACTTATTGTTGGCAACACAGATTTCGAAAATCGAATTCAACATCTGTCGTCAGTCAATAGGCTCATTGCATTGTGTTTTTTTTTCAGTTGGACAAAAGAGGTTGGAAATTTAAGCTGCAGCAACTGGTTTCCAGAAGTTTCTAACAAGGATATTTGCGTCATTGTAGAAATATGTACCTACATTTACAGTTCCTACAAGATAGGAAAAGTATTAAAATTTAGGTCATTATATAAATTTTATCGTCTATTAAGTTCTAAGTGTCAGAAATTTACTATATTTCCCATCTACTTTTCGTGCAGTCTTGGCGGATTTATACTACCATTTTTAGCCACGTTAATCCGAGATAAAAAGTAACCTATGTTTTAATTCATCTATATGACGACTGATAAGAATCAGCCTCCATACCAAGTTCAAGTCATCAAATTATCAATAAAATGTTTATCTGTTCATCTGTCCGAAACTATGTAGGAAGAGCCAAAGAGAGAGTGACATAGGTATTCCTAAGCTGTAGCTTGGGCAAATTCTCTGGGATCCACTAGTATGACTCAGTACTGTTGGCAAAGTGTCTTTGATGGTTTGTTAGTACACCTTGTATTCTGTGATATCGGTTAAGCTTACACGCTGCAAATTAAAATGATATCTAGTATTAGTCGTAGTATTAGGGCTTTAAAAGTGACATACCTAGACTATTTTTTCCCCGAGACAACGTGACTAAATCCACGGGCATTCCCTAGTACATACACCCATGACCAGTAGGTGATCAGCGAGCTACTGTGGCCGTCTTAAAAACCGTTATTGAACGTAGTATCGAGTGCGCGTTAGTTGGTTTGTTGATCTAGTGTAGCGCCTTAAAAGTGTCATAAATAAATCCACATGATTTTTTAGAATTTATTCAAACATAGTCGCAGGTTTTTACTAGTAACCATATACCCTGCATAGTCCCTTTGTTTAGGAATTTCCCTAGCCAGGGAGCCACTGTGGCCGTCATAAAAACCGTTATTGAACGTTGTATCAGCAGCATGACAGCATTTACTGCTCTGTTTGTCTTTCATTCACGCCACAATGGAGTGACGGATCATCGTGATTTTTGGTATAGTCGTAGTATAAGGCATCAAGCCTGATACTTGCATTTTTGTAAATAACGTGAGCGAAGGCAGCTTAATATACTAGTACATACACCCATATTCCCTTTGTTTAGGAATTTCTCCGGCGTGGTGGTCAGCAAGCTAGCGGCCGTCATAAAAACCGTTGTTGAACGTTGTATCGGCGAGAGCGTTTAAATAATGAAGCGGTCGGTGTACGCGCCGCTCGCTGTGGTGTAGGCGCCGCTGGTCGGACATAGGAGGGGTGGAGTTGTGTTAAGAATATATTTTTTAGACACCAAGGTGAACTGGATTGGATATTTGGTTACTAACTACGATAAAACAACGATCAATATAGAAGGTTCGCGAATAGGTATTCAACCGGTTACCATCGGATTTAATAATGTAAGCCCGTTCACGACTTACTTTAATTCACGACGACTTTAAAAATAGACTTTATAAACGGACACCTCCCTACCATGAAAGCTATAGACGGCAGTGCCATATTTGTTTACATAATTTGAAATTGATATATTGAATTTTATTGTGACGACGAACGTAATATATGTTTAATTTTAAATATTTTCACACGTAAGTGACAATCTTAGTGTGAAATAAAGTTAAATAAACCTATATAGATAATAAGACGCTCTGTATTATTTATCTTTTTGATTTGATATAAAAAGTAGTCTGTAGTGCTTATTTAGATAACAATTGAGGACACGCATATACTTACCTACTAGTTATGTGACAATTCATCATAATCATTATCATCCTCAGCCTATCATCCTCTCCGTTGAGTAAAGTCTTTTTTCTTGTACGCCAGTCGTTCAAGAGCCAAATGTCAGACAAAATATGACCATCAAGTTGTACTTAAGTTTCAATTTAGAGTCAATTTTGGTAAAGATATTCTTTTGATCTAATTTAGCTAAATACTGCTGACGAAAAAAGTAAATACTTAATGTTTACCTACATACTTAAAATTACAGATGTTCTTGATGTCTGTACATCGGGTGAGCGAAAAATTTCAAATTCCTAATGTTATTATACTCTTTTGATATATACCAAGTCATATCCAAATCTTTTTCCTCTCACACCGACTCCACATATCCCATGTCGCGGTGCCTGGGTGGCGCCCGCCGCTATAAAATTCGGACAGCGGCGCGGAATCCCACAGATTCCAAGTTAATATTAATTGTCGATCGACTAACCTCAACCTCCCTCACCCTGCCCTTCACCCCCCCCTTGCCTGGTGGGAACAATCATGAAATGTTTATGACAGCTTTGGAATAACATCCACTCTTAGGCCTGTGATGGGGCAAAAATTAAGCGGACCAATTATTTTGTCTATAGGTAAGTTATTTGTTATTGCTTTTTGAGAATGCTTCTGTGCTAATTTTGGAAGAAATATTTTGTTTGTACGAATAAATTCATAACTGATAGTCATAACGGGACGTTTTCTATTCAGTTTGTTGGTTGTCTCTTCATCACACAATGCCATTATTTAATTATGTAAGTGTCAGTGCTATGCCATTTTGGTAGTCTTTGTGTAAAATATTTTTGATTACTATGCCTATTTTATCTCACCCTTATTAGGGCGAAAGAAGAACAAAGTAAAGTAAAATGTTGTTTTCTATTAAAGGTGATGTAAAGTTTATTTATTAAGTTAACTATTACTGTGTTAAGATGAATAAGACGACTTTGTGAAACATAATCTCTCTCTCTTTGAATCGTATTTCCTCATGACTGAGGGTTGTGACTTCCCCGCAGAACTAATTCATTAGGGGAGTTATCATGGGCAGATACATCGTGGTGGGCGCCCAAGTCATTCCTCGGAAGACACATGTCCTTGGATATTGTGGTACTCAAACATGTCGGTTAAATATAATCACTACGTAATATTAAATAGCTAAAGCAAAGTCGCTTCCCGCGCCTGTCCCTATGTCTATCTATATACAGGTATGTTCTTTAAAACTACACAACGGATTTTAGTGAAGTTTTTTAAAAAGGTAGTATGATTCAAGATAAAGGTTTATATTTGTAATAGCGAGAGCAAAGCCGCAGGCAAAAGCTACTATCTTATAAACTAAAGCTTACTTTAAAAGCCTCAACAGTTCAAATAATTCAGACTCATTCAAAGACCGCAAGCAAACTTTCGTAAGTAATTCTTCGCATAATTTAAGCCTTATCCTTATTCAATCATCCAAAAGAATATAATTCTTACAGTAGTAATCATTTGACAACAATGCCCAACCGATAAATATCAAAGTACTTTGCATTCACTAATTGGAGAACGGATAACAGTTTATACAGGAGGAATTCATCAATTTTCATATCATCTGTTCCGGAAATTTAAGAGGTTGGTAATAATCATCCTTTTTGTACGCATCGTCTTTAGGGGTAACAATATAAACTCAAAGCAATTTCGCTCCCTGAATTTACACCAAGTCTTATGATCAATATAAGACCCCACATCCTTCAATTACCTCTAAAGAGACCGTTACCCATTACCCGATGCGGTTATAGCGGAGCCTACAACTCCCACCAACAAACGAACACAGAAATTAGTCGCATAAAACCTCTTTAATTTCAGAAAAAAAAATACTTTGGTTAACTGGCAACAAGCGGTTACTTGATTTGAAGTTCCCAAGTGTAACAATAAAGGTGGTGATTTTACCGGTACAAGTAGCCGAGAAATTATAGTAAAAGTTGTATAATTAGGGATGTTTAAGGTGTAATTTGACGTCTTGCGGTCAGAGCTTCCTCCTTTATTGTTCGGCTAATTTTTAACCTTTTTTAAACATTTTCAAGGCAATAAAAGACAGGATGGCAGCAAACGGTTGTAATCGATTTTGATGTTTTGACAGATGTGGTTGGTACGCGATTTTTTGGACGGGTTTGAGTGGGAATGCTTTTTTTGTTAGATTCACGTGGATAGATGAATGGAAAAAACCAATCTATTCATATCATTAGCTACGTATGTATCTTTCATAGCTGTGTAGTTTTTTACATTTTTTTTTTTTTAACTTGAACGGGTTTGCTCTTTCCTGATAGCAGGCAAAGGCTATTAAGAGCTAAATAAAGAGTTAAAAGTAACAATCATAATTGCTCTGTATCTATTCAATCTGAAGATATATTTTTTTAAGCATACAAGATAAACAATTTATTGATAATTTGTACCGTTATACCTATACAAACTTATGCTATACTTTAGTGTAGTAATATGCGTTACCTATGCTGTAACTTTACAGTATGTGCTAACAAAGATATAATTTTTCTTCTTATTAATTACCTATATGATTGAGTGTGTATTGTATCTTTCAATAATTTAATAATATAAATAAGATATATGTATATTGTACACCGCCTGTTTACAATTGTAAGTTATGTCCATCCAAAAGGTTGCCTGGAAGAAATCGCCTAAGGCGATAAGGCCGCCCAATGTGCAACATTTTAATTTAAGTATGTTTATTTCTGTTTTGTATTTTTTTTTGTTTTTATGGTGTACATTAAAGTTATATTATATTCTATTCTATTCTAATTCAAGTAAGACCTGGCAAACCATTTTGCAATTTACTTTTTCCAACCAAAGTCACACATCGCACCCTCTGGTGGCAACCGACGGTATGTTCAAACTTTATTTATTTTTACAAAATTAGGCCTAAAATACAAAGCTCATCAAAGCGACAAAAGATAAAGTAATTAAGTTTCTTCTAGACAAACGTGCTATATCTTAGACTACAGCAATGTTTAACGTCAGGCGGGCTGAGTCAAACGCAAGCCTTATAGTCATTGCATAGCTAGTTATAGTTATAAACATATGAAACTAGCTGTTCATATCGGCATATCTCCACGTTCTCACTAATAGGGTAAACTTACTAATTGCTGACAATACGGCAGAATGCTGCAGCTAACGGCGCAAACTTTGTTAGGGGGAGTCATAGTGAAATACCTTTATTTAACAGATAGATACGAGTATATCAGCTTTTTATTAATGGTACAAAGCAAAGTAATTAGCAGTAATGTAATGAAGATAAAAATTTATGATATAGGTATGTATGTGACACATTTCACATTTCTAAACTACGGATTCCTTGCATCGAACTGTTAGACGTAACAAATGTAAGTGTTGATCATATTTTTTTTACGTGAGATATTTTTGGTAACCAAAGATAAAAAAAATCTAAGTAAGCGTATAATACGTTTGCTCGCTCTTCTAATTTCGTACTTTAAGAACGGACGCTGAATCGAATTTTATAAAATGTATAGTAAAATATTAGAATAGAATAGAATAGAATATAACTTTAATGTACACCATAAAAACACAAAAATTACAAAACAGAAATAAACATACTTAAATTAAAATGTTGCACATTGGGCATTAAAGCATTGCATATTAAAGAACTAGTGGACGCCCGCGGCTTCGCTCGCATCATTTTGAAATAAAAAGTAGCCTATGACACTTCTAACACCTCGTACTATCTACATACCTACCAAAAATCATGTTGATGCAATCAGCCGTTTATGCGTTATGGGCGTTTAAATAAAACAGACAAACAGAGACACAGATAAACAGACACAATTTCTAGAAATTGTTGGAACGTGTTCTGCTATCAATTTAAAGTATCGCCAAACATTGTTTTTTTTTAAATAGATTCAATGTTCAGACTATAGACCCTCTTTAGCTTTATTATATGCAGAGATGTATAAAATACCCTATACAAAGTATTTGAAATACAAGATGCAAGATACTTTAAAAAAAAGTATTTCAGATCCAAATACAAATACTTTTCTAAAAAGGTATCTGAAATACAAGATACAAAATACCTATCTTTCAAATACTTTTTAAAGATAAAATACTTTTGTAGGAAAACAAAATTTATTTTACCTGCCAAGTTTATTTATTCAAAGAATAATGTAGAAAGGTTATGTATTACAAATCTTCGAAAATATTATAAATTGTTTTTTTTTATAAATATTATATTGTTTTATTTCAACATGACACCAAACGCAACTTAGCTCTCTGAACATCAATAAATTGCTATAATGTACAATGCAATATAGATTAATTCACATATTAAGAAAGGAATGCTATAATTATTACCATGGTGAAACATTTAACAAGTTTTTAGCACAATAAAGTAAATATTGTTTTGGTTTATTATTTGAGACAATATTATAAAGAGATGAATCTAAATTAAAATGTATTAGGTACATAATGCCCTAGGTACATTTTCCTTTTGGACAATTTAAACAGTAACATACATATTCAACTAAATCTAAATGTCTAAGATATATTTATCAATAAATTGCTATAATGTACAATGCAATATAGATTAATTCACATATTAAAGAAACTGAGGCTAATATAGCATCGTTTGCTGCTGGTTCCAACTGAAAAAACCGTTTGAATCGTCTATCTAAGTTTTCTTCTATTACATCTAGCAGAGGGCTGCAGTATTTCAGATTTTCCATTCTGAGGCTTTTGATAACGAATTGGATTCTGTATAATTCCGGTAACAGACAGCCATAATAAGTGTCTTTTTCCCCTTGCAGGCTTTGAATAGCTTCTGCTTTTGGTTTTGAACAGTCCACATATTCACTTAAAAAGTGAATTTCATTTTCTTTCAGCGGTGGCAACTTTAACATTTTCATGGCTTCACTAAGATGGTTCTGCACGGCTAAAAGATCTTGTATTGAATTATAGTAGGAGTTCCATCGAGTTGCACATGGAGAAGTTGGTGACTTCCCTGTTATTTGTAAATATGTCTCACATGGCTTTGGGGATCTAGCACACAAGTTCCACAGTGCTTGGCACTTTGATAAAGCTGTGTCATGCAGTTTCTTATAAACTGTATTTTTTATTCTTGCTTGTTTGAAATCAGTACTAGCAATCAGGTGTAAAGTATGCGTAGCACATCTTTCATGCCCAGGCAGAAGGCAATCACCTTCTAAGTCTGATGAAGCATCTGGAAAAGCTTGTAGTACTAAAAGTGAATCATCATCTTCACTACCTTCTTCAAGTGATGTTTTTTCAAGATCTCCTAATGTTTGTGAAACATGTTCATTTTCAACTGCCTCTGAATCAGACTTTCCAAATACCTCAAAAGCCTTAACCATATTTGAGCCGTTATCTGTAACTGTTTTAACAATTTTTGATAGTTTCAGATTATAGTCTGAATGTATGTCAGCTATCATTTCAGCAACTTTTTCATATGTGTGAGCCCCCTTGAATCTTCTGCAAGCAATTGCAGCACTTTTCCTTTCAAAAGTCTCACTTTCAATCCAATGGACTGTAACCCCCAAGTAACTTCGTTTAGATGACGACCAAATATCAGCTGTACTGCACACAAATTCAACATTGTCCAACTGTAGCTTAAGGTTTTTCTTAAATTCATTGTACTCATTACTAATTTTATTCTTAGCTGTAATACGACACATAACTTTGGGAGGCTTAGTTAGTTGCTGTGAACCTTCAATCAAAGCTTTAAAAGACTTATTCTCCACTATTGATACTGGTGTCATGGTGTCAACAATAAATTGTACAATTAACTTGTCCAAATTAACAGATCTCGAACCATTTAAAGCTGTAAGAGTAGACTGCTTCAATTTTTTACATGTTGATTCTGAACCACTGGCACCACTGCTACTAATCTCAATCTCAATTTTTCGTTTATTACCAGTTGTATTTTTATAATTTTCATAATTTTGCAACAGATCTGAGTGGCCTTTAATCTGTAATAACATGTATAATAGAAAAAATTAAAAAAAAGTATAAAAATATTAAAGTCAACTGATTGTTTTGATTGCGGCATTCTTTTGTTTTTTAATGTAAATATTGCATTTCAAGTGTGAAAATGTTTATGATTTGAAAGTCTGGACACTCTGGACATATTGTGAGTGATTATAATGTGTTGTTTTGTCAGTGTGTAATTGTGTGATGTGTTATTGTTATCAAAATATCATGTAGAAAAGTAATCAGAGTAGTGAAAAACATCTCAACCGCAATTTATAATCATCATAAAATTTTAATGTGAGTATATCTCATTATTTTAGCATTTGCGAACGAGAGTTCAGAAATTTGATGATAAGAATGATGTGCGAATTATATATCGTTAACTGTAAAACATAGCTTTAAATAGTAGTCTTCTATGAAGATACCTACAAGTCTTAGTCTGATTGTTTACAAAGTGGGCGGACATTTTGGAAACTTTTTCCTATCGTGTGCGTATTTCCACCTTAGGCGGGGACATTTTGAGAAAGATAGTTTTGCCATCTGTCATTTGGTTTTCGGTAATATTGACAAAATGTTTAGATGACGTTTGGTTCATGGTTTGTAGTTGCGTTCGGAAAGAAAAAATTAAATTTATTATAGCAAAAGTATCTTGGGGAAAAAAGTATCTTCAAGATACTAAGATACCAGAAAAATGTATCTAGATATAAGATACAAGATAGAATATATAAAAAGTATTTAAATACAAGATATAAATACGTATTTTGTATCTTGTATTTGTATTTCAAATACTTTTATCTAAGATACTTCACATCTCTGATTATATGTATAAATGAAAGTTAAATTTGAATTTCATTACTTCACCGTGTGGTTCAGTTTCATTTTTTTTTTTTGACCAAACCCAAGTATTCGATTTTGATCCATATGACTGCGCCTTTATACCAGCTAGTGGTAATGCTACCTTATTTGTAGATAATTATTATTGTACTACTTTACTACTTATTATTGTACTAATGTGAGAACCGTTGTGGGAATCACTTTTTATATGCAAATGTATGATTTTTGAATCACGTTTTTATTCTTATTATGAACATATTGCAGCTCTTTCTTACATATTTATTATGTTTTACAGCTTTATAATATGAACTTTAACTGGTTTAGTTTTAATAGCATATTGATATCAGTTGCCTAATCGGAATTTTCAGATGTAGGTAATAAATATTATGTTGGTAAATCTAGACTGTTATAAATCTTAAGATTAACAAACTTATGTTGTAAAAAACACATACAAAAACTCAATAAAAAAGGTATCTTGTGTGATTTCTATTTGAATAACTTAGCAAATCTTTTTATAGGGTTTATAAATGTTGTTGGGTACGGAACCTTACAACATGATAACATTGTATTATGCCTGTCAATAATAAATAGATTGAAAGAAAATTCTTTATTGCATCACATTAAATAAATAAAGAAAGAAAGTAAAAATTACTAAATAAATAAATATAATATGTGGAGAGGGTCATACTAACACCCGTGTTACCCGTACAAGAAAAATAAGTAATATAGCTGTGTATAAAAAAAAACAAACTAAGTTTTTTTCCACTAGTTTGGTAACTTCACATCAAAACCATGTTACCGCGTTTAAACTAATACTGTAACGTGAGAGCTGTCAGATAGAACAAGACACAATCAGTTGAGAAGGGAAAATTAAATAAAATAAAAAAAACAAATGAACCAATGACGCGTGAATGTTGGCGGCGATATAAAAGAGTTTGGTGTTTGAAATTCGATTCGGAATTCGAAGTTTGAAGGGTTATGTTCGATATTCAGGCAGTGTGAGAAGTTGTAGATAATTACATAATGTATATGTAAAGAGGTAGATCTATATCTACCGCATGTTTGTCATATATACATGTTGTAACTTGTAATATAATTTGTCGATTTTTTTTTAATTTTATTAATTATCTGGTGTCTGTAAACCTAACAAGGTAAAAACTAGCATGCTAAATTTAAAAGCTTATCCTTTTAGCATTATTTCAACATCTGTACTATACTTAGTTTTCGGACAATAAATGCATTCATTCATTGTAACGTATTCATTCATACAGTGTAGGTATATACCTAGTGCATAGTTGGTATCAATAAAGATTCATTTTGATATCATATTTTGTTATAATGTGTATTGTTAAGGGAACTGCAGGGACAGATTGGGTTTTGAAGTTCAAAACTCGGTATGTCACAGCAACTGGAATGGCCTAACGTGGTGTTATATTATCTGTGTTTTGAATGCCACATGAGTTCATATCGACTCATGAAATGTGAAATCTTGTAATCAAACAACTTTCATACAAAATAAGTTCAAAATGAGTGAATCGGGACCAAATATGTTCTTTCAAATATTATTTCACAGATACCCTTTAATAAAAAATGTACCTACATTTTTTTTTATTTAACAAGGACGTTATTGCCTAAACAGGTAGGCAAAGATCTATTAAAAGCCCTATCGAAAGCGTTCCAGATAAACATAAATAAGTATGTACCTCGAACCAATCGGCGTGACTTCATACACCTACTAAAGGCGTTAAAATTAACACCTCAACATTCACAAACTAATATAATTCTTACAGCTATCAAAATAAGATACAAATTGGTTTATTCTCAATCGACTTTCTCATAACAATAAAATAGAAACGCATTCGATTTTCAACTTTGCGTCGCTAACAGAAGGGTCTTTGTGCTGTGTAGTTGAATTCAGATATAGGCGTGAATTTTCACACCTACCTCTGCAAGCAATACTCAACCCTATTTTTAATGTAGTACAATACATAATCGTGTGAATTAGGCTCTGTAGTTAAGTAGTTTGGAAGTAAAGTGTGTGTAGGTGTCAAATTTCTCGCCTTATGGTGTGAAGGGTCGCAATGCTGGCTTGTGATTGGTGGACAGTTTCTGAGGTGTTGATTGCTCGACTGTCCCAGGGATAACGCGACCACCTACTACTCCTATTGTATTGAAAATAATAAAATATCTTTTTAAATCGCTTAAAATAGGGTAAGTAAGTAAAAAAAGTATCTCCTGATAAAACGATGTTTACGCTCATTAATTTTATCATATACCTACCTACATACACTTATTTTGTTTTCTTATATTTATATCTTAGGATCATCATTATCAAGATGGTGAGAAGCGATAGTGTTTTTTTTCTTCTAAATAGCAGCTGTTCTTTTTATAGCCCATAGTTATCTAGGTTTATTTTTATACTCGATAGTCAAGTAATTTACCTACCACTAATTCGCTCGAAGCGACACTACTGTGTTCAAAAGTCGATTAATCTTTATAAACTATTTAATCTTAGGCCGTAAATAAAGGTATCAAAACAAAACCTAACACATACTACAGAGTCGGAAAACTAATAAATATTCCTTGTCACGCCCGGTCCCGCAAGATGGCGCTGGCGTCTCTATTTACAGATTTCCGCGTACACACGAGCTAAACGTGACAGAACACACATACAAACACACTCTATAATGTATGAGGAGTGCACTAGTTTTATCGCTCGGTTTTACCTGACTAACTGGCTGAAAATAAATTCATAAGAGTTTTCTATGGTTATCAAGGCCCGAAGTGCCTGTGATATGGCTTAACGACTGATGCACTATAACTAATCAATTAAACTTAGATTTCCAGGGGTCTTCAAAACTAGAGTCAATAGGTACCTACTTTCTAGGTAAGTGTGTTACACTCTAGGCTACAACAATGCTAAACATCAGGCAGTTGTAGTCAAACTCAAACTTAACCTATGTAAAACAAAAGATTTTTGTGCAACAGTACCTACGTGTTTATGGACATTTCTTATTTGTAACTGAATTAAAAAAAAAACAGGAGGTTCTTACTACACTGAACCAGGAGCTAATCGCATGAACATATGCCTAACTTTACGAGCAGCGCACAAATTAACGGATGTTGATCGATCTCCATTCCAAACAGTCCAAATAGACAAAAATATCGATCTACTTAAAAACAACTACAGGGCCTTATTTTAAAACGTGGTTTGACTATTAGTCCAGAAAATACCAAGTCCGTTTTCATTGTTCGAAATTTGACTGTCTGCTGTCATAATAATCAAACTGCCAAAATGTTACCTTCCAGTAAAAATCAACGTTCAAATTTGAAGTTGACACTTCGATTGTATGTGATGTTTGAACAACAAGAACCGACTTTTTATTCTCAAAGTCCTAGACTAATATTTCTACCACGTTTTGTAATAAGACCCACAGTGTTTATAGCTTACAATATTTGTTGGTAACTCAAGGTAAGTACATTTAAGCATGAAAAAAAAACATAAACATACTCACATAAAAACAAGCATTCACATTTCCATTACTAGTATTATCGTAACACGACTAACAGAATGCCTTCTAGGAAAGATGCTTTTAGCATTTCTCGGTAGCGTTGAAATAGTTGTGCAGCTAGTATACTGGTCGACTTGTCGCGCGTCGGTGCGACGTACGACTTTGAGTAAGTACTGAGGTATATCTAAACTTAAATAAAGCAATAGTTTGTCTTAGTCGCATGATAATACTAGTCATGCGACCCTCAAAGGGCGTATAGAGTAAAACATAAAATCAGATCAAATGGCATCAAATGGGCCGAATGCCTGAATTAATTTTTATATGACAAGAGAGGAAATTGGTAAGATTTTTATTAAATTCTGTGTAAGAAATGTGTCTGTACATTACTATAGTTAGCTAGATCGTCTTCTTATCGAATGATAGTTTATCAAGCCGCTTTTAGGGGGTCTGACATGGCTTAACGACTGTCGTACTAGACAGACAGCCGGGACCTTCATACAATAAATGATAATATTTTATATTTGCTTGATAAAAGCACATGTCTTGCTTGAATATACCTACTACCAATATTGAACCATCTTTTATCAAGTACCAACATACTATATAGTTATCCTGGTCATACTATAGTATATACGAGGTAGATATGGTGAAACTAAGATGTCTCGAATGTATTTACTAATATGACTCATATAAGTAGTTGATATCTCCAGTTATCATCTTCTATCTTACAATCATCCTGGTCAAACTATAGCATACCTACACGAGATAGATATTAGGATGTCTTGTTAATATGAATAAGATATTATGTAGCTGATAGCTCTAGTTATCATCTTCTATCTTACAATCATCCCGGTCAAACTATAGTATATACGAGGTAGATATAGTGAGGCTAGGATGTCTCGAATGCCACGACAGTAGGTGGCGGTAAGTCACACCGATGCGGGATAAAGGGCCGCCGTACAAAGGCTAGCGGGCACCCCGGGTGGAGACACTGTGCTTTGGGATTTTGTCGGATAAACATATTAATTTATTTACAATTCTGTCCTTGACTAAACTACCATTTTTTTTACCATTTTTACTATTTACTATCATTTATTTATATAGATTTCTAACTGTAGGTACTAAAGTTCCCATAAGCATATTCTTTTTAATTATAACATCATCCTTTTTGACATAAGTGGTAGCCGGTGGTTAAATTAAGGTAGAATTTCCCAATCAGCCTAAAATGTCTAATGTCTATGTATAAGAACATCACTTTTTAAAATTTTCGCACATTTTCTTTGCATCAATGCGTTATTAATTACGTGAGCAAGGCATAATTATTTGAATTGAGTAAATTAATCTTTGGGGCTAAATATTATACATACCGTCTTGTTGTGGGCTAAGCTAAGATCTTTTAAGAATATTTGAAAGTGTGTAAATTATAAATGTGTGAGTACGTATCTATATATTACACTTTGTATCATTATAAATTTATTTCCCTCGAGTTCCAAGCCATGGTGTCTGCACTGTCACCCAGAGGGGGCGAGGGGGTGGTGGGGGCGCCCCCTGGGGGATCAATTTCAGGGGGCGATTCTCGGCTCGCGTGGCGGAGTAATCGCCTTACACCGGACCTTAGCGTCGTTATGTGGCTGCTGCTAGTTTCATATATCCTACTAGTCTAGCTAACAGACAAAATTGAACCCTATTTTATGTGAGATAAAGTCGATCATGGCTTGATGTTTTGTCAACGTCACATATCAAACTACCCTCATTAAGAGCAAAATGCTTTTGATCTTATTACGAAAGATATAAGGTTGGTTATTGGTTGGGATTTGGTAGGGTAGTGGGTTATGAAGATGTGGTGACCTTTAGCGTGCTTATTATACGAGTTTGAGGCCTCAATCAACAGTTTTTGGTATGATGAGATGTTGTTGTTTGTGGACCGTTGGTTAGGCCCTTCTGGTAAAGGGTCTGCTAAGTTATGGGATGGACTTGTGGCTAACTTGGTACTAAATGGTTGGAGGCAATCAGATCTTACATACTAGTTGGTTAAGAGTTTTCTTTGGCTAAAAGTTAGTTTTCTTCATGTTTACTGGGTTCTTGAAAGTAATCTTCATTAACGTAAAGATAGGTGACTTAATCATAGTTCTGCTTCATTTAACTATCAGACTTGTGGCTTTTTCTACTAGCTCATACATAATATATTTTATAGACCTGGATACATACAATAGATAACTTTATACTAACTACTAACTCTCTATGATGATACATGCAAAAGTCGATGATGACATCATCAGTGACTTTTACATCTACAATGGTTAATTTACATAACAGGTAAAAAAGTTTTGGAACTTTGGAGTCTAGATGGCAAATTTTTTCAGTAGGTAACGAGTTTCTATAGGAGCACACATTAAATAACATTGGGAATATAAATAGCTATATGGCTATGTGTATAGTAGCTTATAAACAAGCTTGCAAGGGCATGTATTATCCATGGAAGGACCTGGGCGCCCATTACGCTGTATCTGCCCAACAGAACTCTCCTAAAGAATTGATTTTGAGGGGGAGTCTCGACCCTAAGTAATGAGAAATACTACTAACGAGGAGGATAGAAGCTTAAGCCTCATTAATTATAAATGTTACAAGTGTGATGTTTAAAAATGTGATTAGTAATTCTGTTTCTTGGTTTTCGAAAGGCTTCTTATCTAGATAGTATTCCCAAAAGCCCAAAACCCAGTATTTCGGTTGTATGCCTGTGTCGCGAGGTGGTCGGGGTTGGGACACGTCCTGGCGCTGACAAATGGCGTCAGGACTCACAGGCTCACCCTCTCCGGGCTCGCTGTGTGATACCGCAGCAGGAAGAAATCTAAGAGGGAAAATTGGAACTACTGTAGTAAAATTCTTAGGCGGAAAACATTGGATTCCAAAAGGATATAGGTTAGAATCTTTAAGATGACATCAAGGTATCTATTGAATGGACTATCTCACGATTGGACTATTGGGTATAGATTTTTTATTGATGAAGAAAACAAAGAAGAAAGCAACAAAAAAGATAAGCTAAACATACTACTTCAACCTACAACATAAAAAGGGGAGGCACTTAGAAAATTCTTAGAAAAGCCCAAAGATAGTCTAATGCTCCAGCCCACTGCCAGAGGGCAGCGTGCCCAGCATACTGGCCACATTACCACGCTGGATGGCAATGCTGATACGTTGAGCCAGAAAAAGGCCAGCATTTTTTGAGATTGTTGAGTGAGGTTTTCCAACTTAAACCAGTGTACACAATAAATATCTCTTACGACAGCATTTTCCTTTACATTTTCTTAGTTTTCCTGTAGCTGCGCGACGTGGCTGCGAGCCTGCAGTAGGGGTGCCATAATTTGGCGGCCGGCGTCGGGCCACGCTTATCTCGGGCGCTTGCAGGCGCCGCGGACAGCGCCTTGCCACCCCTAGCGTGACTTGTAGGGTTACCGCTTGAGAAGCAATATTTGTCTTATAAAATAAACTTTCAGGAAAAATATACCTTGTAACATTGTCGGTCGGTCTTCAAGTCGAGAGTAAACCAGTTTCTTCTAGGCAAGAGCGCTAGATCGTAGATTATAACGTTTCTTAATATCAGGCAAGCGTGAGCCTATATCATGTAAAATAAAAAGCATCAACATCAATTAGCGTTTGTTTGTTACTTGTTGTTAGTAAGATTTGAGGCCTAAGCTTAGAAAAGACTTAGGTACTAAAGGTAGATTGAATTACTTTTTAAATACTAAATTTCGCATCGTATTTATGAGCCACTGTGATTCGTTTTAAAAAAATTACCTATTTAAAATGAAAAGAAGCAACTATGGTTCAATAAAACTATGACAAGTATAAAAATTGTAGAAAAAGCAAGTAGATGCCATACCAACAAACTAAGACTGTGTCTGAAAGTTTGCTCACTAACGAACAAGGTTTAAATAAAGTAACTGAAACTCTAGAGAAATATGTAGTGTTATTCCGCTGCGACTGTTCCTTAACCGACATCAAACAACAAACTTGACGTCGGTCCGAAAGATCGAGGAGTCAACACGTCATGAGGTCAAGCAGTCGCAGCGGAAAAACACTACAATATTTCTCCAGAGTTTCAGTTACAATGGATTTCCGCAAAGTAAAGCCTGATTCAATATCTTATAAATGAAGTAGTTATGAAGCATAGTTTTAGTAGATATGACAACCCTATCCCGTCCACCCGCTTGTGACGGCGACTGTATCTGGAATGTTCGATACTAGCATGCCTCCACGGAATGGAACTCGGGATAGATTGCGGGACTGCGACAGACACTTTTAATACCATGCGAGAGGTCTTACCAAGCACGTAGAATATTAAGGTATTTTTTTATTTACAATGGACCTTGAAAGTTAGGCATTTGAAGACTAGAAGTGACGCTTGCACAAATTTCACTTTAGTCTAAGGTGGAGCACACTAGTAGTAAAATGGAATTGGAAATGGACAAATTAAAAGGATTAAAATGGGCAAACGATGCCGGATACACTGTTAGGTCCTTTGCGACAGATTTTACATTTGAGCGTGATAGCTAGCCAGGCGGGTACCAGAAAGTATCTTACTGTCATCCTGTGGAACAACGCGACTACATATCGTATTTATTTATATTTAGCTACACAGGTTTACTAGTAAATAACATATTAAGATCCGTTAAATGGCACTTTCAGTAAAGTGGAGAATCAATAAATTTTTTGCAGATTTTCAATATAGAACACAAGTTATTGGTTACCAACCGTTATTAAAAGTATAAGCGTTAGTTGTCAGTAACTGTGTATATTTATGTATTATGCGTGTACATTATGTATTGTAAATGCACATAGCACAACTGCTAATGGATAACATCAGCCTGCAGTGCTGCATGCCATTCCCACATCCTAAGACTAATTCACACTGACAGATCTCGTGACCTTTTAAATAGCGCTGTCAAATACCTATTGACCTCATCGCTTCCTATTTAGCGACCACCCAGAGTGGCATCCGCCTTAGCAGGAATTAATGTCGACTTTGCACTTTATTGATGGAAGTTAATATTAGTCATGATAATCCTTTTTTAATCGGCTGGCCTGTTAGTTTAGTTGGTAGTGGCTCTGCCTTCTGATCTAGAGGCTGCGGGTTCGATTCCCGTATGACACAAGTATTTATGAACTTTAAAAATTTATAATTATGTACTTGTGTTTAGTCTGGTCGTTTGTATGTTTAATAAGTATGTATTTACAAAAAAAAAGTATATAAGTATTATATCCGTTATCAAGTACCCACGACACAAGCCTTTGCTTAGTGTGGGGTTAGATGGCGCTGTGCGCAATGTCCCGGAATATTTATTATTATTATTTATTATTTTTAAAACCTACTGTAAGTTAGGGTGAAGTTAGTATAAGAGTAGCGAATGATAGTGTTGAAAGTTATAAAACCAACCGTAAGGTTAAGGTACCTTAAAATCACAAAAGAGTCCCGATTTAAACCCTGAAATTATACTGAAGCACTGACAAGTGGTATTTTATTAAATTTCAAAAACAAATTAACTGATTTTGATGAAGCTTGCACTGCTCTCTAAGTAGACATTTTGTAATAATTATTACAAAAAAAATATCACTATTAGTAAGTCACACACGCCGAGTAATCCGTGACAAAGACATACAAACGAAATTTGGCCCATGAGTTTGGAAGCTAAATAGAAAATTGTACCTACATCTTACAATATCACTTACATACAGGTCAAATTACCAACCTCTTCTTTAAAAGTCGGTTAAGAATAATCTCACGATTTCACGAAATCACTTGAGACCGAGTAAAAATTAACACTTAAATTAAGCAGACCAAGCGGCGAGCTATTTAGCTAACTCCTGAGGAAGTAGGTAATTAAGCACCCGCCATCCACAAACAGCTTGCCAGGGAGTTAATGGAAATAGGTGGAAAGGAAATGTTGCAGTTATTTTCATTTTTATTCCGGGTCCCTGCAACATGGCATGTGTTGTGCTTGCATATAATATACGAAATATTTTTAATTTTAAATGTTATACGATGAGTAAACCGCCTTTTGAGCTAGAAATTAGAAAGCATAGTATAGTTACCTATCGAAGCGCCTGTGCGCCTAACTGCGTATTCGTTAGCGATTATCAAAGTTAAACAACTGCTATCGCGGTCAGTCTTTGGATGGTCGACCGTGATAAAAAGACAGAGTGATTTGATTTGATGATAGCATAATACTTGCTTAATATGACTGTCATTAGCCTATTTTATAAGCTACCTTAGTATGTCCTTTTTAGCTGCACCAACCCCAATAATTCTAAGGGTCTTTAAATTTAGAGATAAGTAGATACTTATAAAGTAAAAGGTGTTGCATAGATAGTCTAAAGCGTTACTTAACATGAGAAGGTGAATATGTCAAGTAACTAAAGTTGTGATGTAGATCGAAGTAAGTATAAAATATGATTGAAGTAATTTTGCCTTACTACCTATTTATTCTAAATGTATATTAAAGCACCAAAATCCAAACTCCTTGAGCTTTACGGCCCCAACCCCCTGAAATATGGAGGGGGTGAAGATGATAATGACATTGGGGAAGGTTTGGAGTTTGTCAGCCTTTGTTGTCTTGACTTGGATCGGATAGATTTTCAATTTCTTTGGGCTTGTTTTTAATTTTCCATTTGCTTTTCTCTCAATTTATCTAATCATCATGTTATGATGAGCTGGTTTATTCGTTTGTTCGCTAATTGCTTTAATCGCTACTAGAGCGACAGATTTTCATGATTTTTGGTATACAGGTAGTAGAAGGTAACGAAGGCTATTTTTCATGAAATATTGCGAGCTAACCTGCGAGCTTTAGTACTGTATTTTTATGAAAAACTGTAACTTACAATGCACTTTTTCTTTAGTGGATACTAAGTTGATTTTCAAAGATCAATGTTATTAACACTTCATAAACAAAGACACCATCTTCTCCTGAGAAAAAAATCATACCATGTGATTAAACTTTTTAAGACAATACATATTTTTCATCATAAGCCAAAAAGCCAAGTCCACGAATTTCTATAAAACTAGTAACTACATAGAACGGCCAACTTTTCTCTCTCAAGAATAGAGGTGGCCTTTTATAAAGTGGTGAATTTTCCGCCTCGCTCAAAGTCGTGTGTGTGTTGTGTATGTATGTGTGTGTGTGTCACGAGAGGGGGTGAGAGAATGGGAGGGGGGAACCGCTGACCCGTGGCGCCGCCTTCAGATTGTTACGGCCAAAGAAACACTCCGGCAGGACAAAGAAAGATGTAGATAATTATCAGCCTAATATTTTCAGATGTAGATTTTAGGTATATTTTTGCAAATTTGCATTTTATTATGCAGCTACTCGTTTTATGCGCAGTTAAAAAAATATCCTGATAAGTGTCTTGGCAGGGTAAAATTTTAGCTTATATCATTTTTAGGCTTATCTCTCTCTCTCTCTCTGTGAGTCATATTTCTTCATGACTGAGGGTCGTGACTCCCCCGCAGAATTAACTCGTTAGGAGAGTTCTTTTGGGCAGATACATCGCGATGGGCGCCCAGGTCTTTCCACGGAAGACACATGTCCTCGGATATTGTGGTCCTCAAACATTTTAGGCTCCATATTTACAATGATTGTCATATCAAGCCATTAGAAGGACTTAAAACGACTCCACATAATCTCTGTTCTTCCACAGAACACATTCAAAAGGATCGCGAGTTTCTTGCGTCCTGCGCCACTTTCGTTACATATTTTATTTTATATTTTTATTTATCCCCGTATTTTTGTTTCGACTAGACATGGCCAGTTTTATGGGGCTCTCAGTTTGCTGCTATCGGCTAGCTTTGTATCAGCGATTTGTGATGATATGGAGTAGTGGGCAGTGTTCGAGTTTGGTTGCTGTATAGTTGCTAAAAAACTGACATTCAAATTGAATGAAATTCATAACGCAGTTCACATCGTAACTTTACGATGTGAACTGCGTTATGAATTTCATTCAATTTGAATGTCAGTTTTTTAGCTTATTATAGGCACTTGATCAAATAAAAAAACGTAATACACCATATATAGAAAGAAACTTACAAAGAAGATGAATTAACTATTAATGATGGATGATGCTGAGGCTTAAAGTTCAAAAACATGTTTACAACTATGAGATAAATTAACACCAATTTCACTTTTTGGTCTGAGAAGTCTAAAAATTCGAATTGGCACATCACCTGTAGACAACCAATCAATCAATGTAACTTTATTGTACACCAGAAAACACAAAAATACAAAACAATTTACTTACAGAAATATCACTTAACCTAGGTACTTTGGTCAGCTTTAAATCGCGTAGAGCGATCTCTTGCAGGCAGATAGTCTCATTTGGGAGAAGAAACAGAAACATTCTATATACATACAGACGTGCTCTACATTTTACCTCAGAATAAATAAAGTAATATTACCTCCAGGTGTAATTGTTAAAAAAAAATACCGACAAACATACAAATACCCCCAAAATTGTATATACCGTCCAATATACAATACCTACCTACTGCAGTATCTATCTATATATACATATAATAAAGGTGAAGATGGGCGAAAGTCTGAACATTGAAGATATTAAAAAAAAAATTTGGTGATTTTTCGAATGGACAGCAGAATACGTTCCAACTAATTCTAGAAATTTTGTCTGTTTATCTGTGTCTCTGTTCATCTGTTTATTTAAGCTCTTATCAGACAAAAACGCCTAAACGGATCAACATGATTTTTGGTATGTAGGTAGTATGAGTGTCATAAGCAAGTTTTTATCCTGAAATAATGCGAGCGAAGCAACGAGCGTCCACTAGTCTTCAATATAGTACAAGGCAGGGGTAAGTGTCCAATTGATGGCAGCTCTCTGTCATTCCCATTCGATACGGTTTACGATCCATTCTGTCGGCTTGCAATAATCTAGCAATACTGTCCCGATGTTTATATAGGGTAGGTATTTTTAGTACTTATAAGGTTATGGATTTGTATACGAATGTGAGATTTGTTTTTGTTGATGTTAAAAATTTGTTCGTATTTGCTGAGAGGTTTGAATTAATTTTTTAGTGCTGGTGCTGCACTCTTTAAAATAAAGATATATAATAATAGAATTATTAGATTTATGCGAGAATTGAATAAACGTTTAGGAATGATTTTTGATTATGATTAATTTAACTGTCACTTGTTGTTAGAAAACTGTAAAATAATGTAGTTATTTTATAACAACTACTCCCTGAAAAATGTACTGATAATTTTATCGTTCTATTGACACAAGCGTTTGCTTAGTGTGGGGCTAGATGGCGCTGTGTGCAATGTCCCGGAATATTTATTTATTTATTTATTAAGATAGGCTAACCTATACATTATGTCTACGCCAAGTTGAGTCAAATGTTTAGAACTGGAACTTGCTTCTTCACAATTCATTATAAGCAAACAATTTGATAATAATGTAATGTTAGTAAAAATCCAGATGTAGAGAATAATGAGAAGCTACTAGTGTAAAATTCAAAATAAAATGTGACGTGTTCTCAAACTAAGCAAACCTCACCAATTAGCCGCTAGGATCGCTTCTGGATCGTGAGGTTTGAAATGTCAACTGTCAAAAAACGGTAGCTCTCATTTCATCACTTTTCTAGCAACCTGTACGTACATACATACATAGTACATAACAGTCCAGTTTCCCTCGTCCACATATTCTCGTAATGCGTTGTCACATTAGTCAATGTCTCGCGCAGGGCGTTAGGATCGCTTGCCAACTTATTGTGGCCAACTTTACGGGCTATTTCGGGACAAAGAATATATGATATGCATAGGGGAAATAGAGGTATGTAGATCTGTTATGCTATATCTAAGATGTGTTTCTGCGATCTCGTAAGGTAAGTAAATAATGTATTTTAAGGTTGATCTTTTTGTTTGGATTTTTATACAGTTAAGGATCACTTGCATAACGATTTTTAAACGTAATTAGCAAAAAATGACGGAGTACACATCGCTAAATGTATATAAAAATCGTTGCTCAGTGAAAGCGGGCCTTAGTGACTGTTAATTCTAATTAAATTTTGACAAAAAAATATTCACAAGAATTGAAACCTTGAAATCTTTCTGAAGTCGGTTAAAGAAATTACAATCTATACTAATATTATAAAGCTGAAGAGTTTGTTTGTTTGTTTGTTTGAACGCGCTAATCTCAAGAACTCCTGGTGCGAATTGAAAAAATATTTTTGTGTTGAATAGACCATTTATCGAGGAAGGCTTTAAGCTATATAACATCACGCTGCAACTAATAGGAGCGAAGAAACAATAGAAAATGAGGGAAAAACGGAGAAAATTATTCATCTTTGAGGGCTTCCGTTGCGTGCGCTGCGAAAACGGTTCAAGATATCACAAAAATGTGTATGAAAGAATTATTCCTCTTAAAATGATCTAACAAAATGTCCGCAACAGTATATGTCTATCTTTTAAGGTTAACTCACTAGAACCGTTTTTATGGTAATAACTATTCCACGCGTACGAAGTCGCGCGCACCAGCTAGTGTCGTAATAAATTCGTAAGACTTATACACTTAAACTTAACATGACACATAGCAAACCGAAACTAAGCTTAAACATTCGATCAAAAATTTACAACTCAATCTCTGTAAGTGCCACCAGAATCGAAGCTGCAAACTTTTAAACAGAATACCAGACTTACAAATCCACAGCCTAGGAATAGATACTTACCTAGACTTTCAGGGCTACTGATAACTAAGTCAGACTTAGGTTTTAAGATAAATTTTGATTATGATGTGTTAGTATATAAATAAAAATAAATTAGTTAATTATAATATAACGCATAAGTTTTTCTGGAAGTAATAAAACAAAAGCTGTTTGATTTGATGAATTTTATTTCTTTTTATCGCTAGGCAGAGGCTAAATATAATTGGCGAGAATTTTGAATACCACCGTAAAGGCATATGACATGGCTTTATGACAGTCATACTGAGACAAATAGCCGGAACATATAATATAACGTGAATAGGTCCCATATGTAAGTATATTCGTATAAGATTAGCCGCCCTCGGGGCATCTGACATGGCTTTACAATGACAAAAAAATCCTATTAATTAAGGGGAACAAATCGAACATATTACTTCTGGTAAGGAGTATGTTGATTTACACAGTATACAATACAATACAATATATCTTTATTGCACACCAAAATAAATTAATTACAATAAAAGGACTTAAACTAAAAATAATGTACAAGTGGGCGGCCTTATCACCTTGAGTGATCTCTTCCAGTATACACATTTTAATGAACTATATATATCCATTATCCACCTTTTAAACATTAGTTACCAGGTAACCAGTAAATCTGAACGCCATCCGAAACAATTCCACTGAGATCGGTAGAAACTTGAATTCAGTAATGTAATAGCGAGATTCCTTAGCTATGGCTGCGGACTGTCAAAAGCCAATGTCTGGCACTCGGGGGTCACAGTTCACCCCTGAAGTGTCCGAGCCACTCCAACCCCTCCCCACCCCACTGTCTTACCCCAAGCGGGTGGTGGGGTACTGGAAGAACTCGAAAGGAGAATGTGGAAACACGTGTGTGTTTTGTTATAACAAAATGAAGAATTGTAACTATGTTGTTTGACGAGATGTGCTTTTAGTCGTACCTTCTTTGACACGCAAGTAAAGATTGTGCACTGTTGTAACTGAAAAGATATGCCTTGATTTATTAAAAAAAATGATTTCAACAATAATTATGGTTAATCTGAAATTTGACATAAGAGAGGTTAAGTTTCCCATAATTCAATCAGGTAGTGTTTGTCTTCTGGTTGGTAAATTTTCGATTGGGACAATCAAGTTCGCTTGACCAACTTATGTAGTTAAAATTAGCAAGTTTAGTTTTTTAACTTCTCTTCTTCCGTGATTTATCTTTACCAGCAGAAATACCTATTCTACCAAAGATGACTTACAAAATACAATTCAAATATGTTTATTTAACATTACTTAACCTAATTACAGAAAACTATTATGCTCACTATTACAGAAGTTCAGATCAATAAAGTTAACAGCATTCACACTACTTTCACTGTTTGGTCGCGATACATAGGTTTACGGTACTAACATTAATAAATAAATAAATATTTCGGGACATTGCACACAGCGCCATCTAGCCCCACACTAAGCAAACGCTTGTGTCGTGGGTACTAGATAACGGATATAAAACTTATATACTTATATACATACTTATTATACATACAAACAACCAGACTCAACACAAGAAGTTATACATTTTTTAAAATGCATAAATACTTGTGTCAGTCGGGAATCGAACCCGCAATCCCTAGATTAGAAGGCAGAGCCACTACCAACTAAGCTAACAGGCCAGTCAACATTGTTTACAATTTTCTGTAATTTAATTTAATTGTACATACTCTATTTTAGTTTAGTGTATATTTGTGTTATATATTGTTTATTATTATTGAATAAAACAAAAATTTAAATCAAGATATACAAAGTTTTAAGAATTACATCAGTAACCCCCGAACTGGACATCGCAAGGTGTCATGGAAACGGCTCTGACCGTGGAGTCCCAATCTACTTCAATATAGCACCGCCCTTGCCAGCCGAGAATGAAATTGGGACTTGAGAGTCTCTACAGCTTATAATGTTATGGAGGATTTTTTCGTGAAGGATATGGGATCTTTGAATGTAGTATTCCATAGAGTATGCACAGCACACTTAAGAGCAGTTAAGATGTCAAGAAATTAAAGGCGTGCGCCACGGTTAAATACCTAAACCTACTGTACAGTTATGTATGTACCTACCGTGGCGAACAGTATGTACTCGTATAATTCGAATTATTGTAATCAGATCCACGGAAGCACCCAGATGTATCGGTATTCTTGTACACCGCCTATTTATAATTCTAAATCCTGACCATCCAAAGGTTGCCTGGGAGAAATCGCCTAAGGCGATAAGGCCGCCCAATGTGCATTAAATTAATTTTTAAATTTCTTTCTTCATGTAATTTTTTTGGTGTGCATTAAAGAAATATCTTATCTTATGTATCCTAATAATGCCTATTTTTTTTTTTATGGGACATCCAAATGTAACGGATGAAAGTAAGGTTTGTCATACTTAACTATTTTTCAATAGCTTTTCATAAAACAAATTATAGGGCAGAAGGTAATAAAAAATAACAATGGTTATTTTTCAACGAAAATAGCGGCCTACTAGCATAGTAGTAATGTTAAGAAGTACAATAAATTTTACTCACAAATCATCATTTACCTGGTTTTACATATAACTGTATATTTTTACCATGTAAAAATAATGAATCGCCAATTGTGACATTTGTGATGAATCCTTGAAATGCTTTTTTCTATTACAGTCACCATCGATCGAAAAGCCCATTAGAACTAGATTTAATACAAGCCTAGTTCTTTACAGACCTAAATAACAAGCAATAGAGACTTTGCGTATCGCCCAACCAACATTTGTCTTGTCAGAACTGTACTTACACCGCTTTTTCCAAGAAAACAAAGTCACCCACGACAAGCTAAGTAATAACTTATTCAAAACACAGCTCTAAGCAGGTATACTCAGAAACAACTGTCCTAAAGTTCCTCTAATAACAGAGTAGAAGACTCGTACTTACTAGTTTGACTATAACTTTGTTGGCTTCAATAAAACATGGCATATCGATTTCGTCGCCACATTCACCATATCAATTTTCGTCGTGGCGAGCCAATTAAAGCGGCATAAACCTATTATTAGTCACCCGGTAGTTTTCACCCCCACCACTTCTCTAAACCAACATGGCGTCGAGATTGTCACCTAACCTCAACATTTTTATTAAAACCTTTGCAGAACTCGACAGCCGCCCTTATTTCTTCGATATAAGGGCACACGTGTTGGAATAAATTGGTGTACTTGTCTTGACTAGTGTGCGATATTGCCCCATTCTTCTCAGGTAACCTGCCAGCGCAAACTAGACTTTAACTTTTAGGTGTTAGAGTTGAAGATGTTGGTGATTAATTTTTGATAGCTAGTGCTGTTGGTTAAAGTTAGCGGTGGAGGCGCGACATTAACGCCCGCGAGGATCTAAGAATTATGTATGAAGGGTCCCGGCTGAAGGGTTAAGTGGTGTGTTTTAAAAACGCAAGGGTGATGTAATATTGATGGTAAAATGGCCGGTAGGCAGGCGAGACGGGCGTGTTTTCGTGTTTTCAGACCCATGTTGGGCTACGGAAAAACTCGTGTAGAAGCAAGTTCTGGATGTTTACGATTTTAAGGTTTTTCACTGGTTTATGGCGCTTACAGATGACTGGTTCTATAAAATCAACTGTTCCTATTTATAACTATTTATTCTGGTAAATCGAGTAGGTAATAGATTTTACTTACTCATTGATAAGATGGAACTACTGGTTTTAATTTTGAGGGAATAATTGAATTTTGATAATGATAATGAAAAATCTGGATAACGTAACTGATATCTACTTATATAGTAAATGTTGAGTGATCCCTATATTAATCTGTCTGGTTAATTACTACCCTCTTATTAAAGTACTGTCGCTGAACAACTAACGACGTAGCTATTTGGGTATGTGAATGAAAGCCATCAAATCTAGTTTACTCTTGCCTTGTTATTAGTGATTTATTTTGGTGAACAATGAGGAATTATTAATTGATTGATGTGTTCCGTTTCAGAACTCATTGATTCAAGTCGTATTGATGGTCAAGTTCCTGTAAGTCAAAATTGAAGCAACAGAGTCTTCTATTACATATTGTCACTTACCATAAAATATCTTACTTATAAAAAAAAATAGTCTCGCAACCTCATTAAGTAGTGAGATTCTTGTGATACGGTTTATTATTATATTATATTCAAGTCGGTTAACTATAAGCTAGATTTGCAGATAGGCAACATCATGCCAAAATTCAACTCTAAAAAACTAACCCAACACTTATAAATCAAGTAACGAAACCCCCGAATTATTAATATCTATACGCGTGTAAAACGAATTCGACTTTTTGGCGTGTGCGGTGGTACAGTCAGCAAAACGAATAAAAGTAATACACGATCGAACCACCTATAATAAGGGTATTGTTTTTATACAAATACAATATTGCGTTTATAAATCGGATAAGCCTACAAGTAACAGAGGATGCATGGAGTTGGTGCTAAAATTTAATTCAAAATTTTACTAATAAGCTGTCTATTGTAAGTGTAAATGTAAAAAATGATTTCATTTTGTCATAGTACGGCAGTGGTTAAACCAGTTCAGAGGTCTTTGGGGCGGTTTGAAAACTTTTGACAACAGAGTTGGCCACTCTAATGAGAAGAAGACTTTTTCAAAAAAGTTTGGTGTGTAAATTTTTTTCTATAGGTGTTCTAATTTATACCTTGTCTGCATACGTTTTTAACGTGTAATGGATAATGATAAACAGTAGTCTAGGTTAGGTCTTAGGTCTAGATCTGAACATGAGAAACCTTACCCGGTATAAATAGATATTTTTTAAATGATTGCAATGTCATTTTACGTCCTATTTATCTGATAAAATAAAGTATACCTAGTTGTTATTTTAGTCAAATTTTATAGTTGTTTTTGAATAATGTCATTATAAGAAAAAAATATTTTTATAGTTGTTTTTGAATAATGAAAATAATTTTACTGGGGCCCAGACTCCACGGATTCTCTGTCCAGCGAGCCCACAATAAGAAGACACGGGCGGCTCGCATGGCGCCAGTAGCCACATTTGTATTTATTTATTTATCCCGCGTCTGCACTTGTCCATGGATTTATTCATTCCAACCTAAAGTGCGCTTAGCTTTAAGAAAGTTATTGGTGATGGCAGTTATTAGAAGTTTTAGTCACTGAGTATTTAATGATATTTCTTTTAATCGAAATATGTATATAAAACTCAAAGGCAGACTGACTGACATAGTGATATATCAAAGCACAGCCCAAACCACTGGATGTATCGGGCTGAAATTTGGCATGAAGGTAGATGTTATGACGTAGGCATCCTCTAAGAAAGGATTTTTGGAAATGTCATTTTTAAAAGGGTGAAAAATATAAAATGCAAGTTTTACTTCTTAATGCGCGTGAACCATAAACTTATAAAACATTTGATATGATAGTGTAAATAATAATCCTATTATACAAAAACATGCGCAACAAAACATTTAAAAAGATTCCAGTTTCCTATTACAAACTTATGACATGTAAAGATTTTGATGAACTGAATGATTTATTAAGACTTTCATGTCTAAAACTGTAGTAAACTAGTGCACTTATTTCTAGTAAAAGCAGTACACTTTTAGGTCTTTATGTAATAAGCTATATTTAACTACCACGCTTGGGGATAGAATAATAAAATTGTCCACTGACTTGACAAACTGTCGTTCAGAACAATCAGCTTCATGATAGTTTCAGACCTACTACTACAACACTACTATCAACTATCACCGGTGTGTCTTAGGTAGGAAAGTACTTATAAGTACTTTCCTACCTAAGACACACATGGAGCTAGATGTAATTGGCAATGCTGTATCTAATTATGGGCGTCCTAATGGAGCCGTAAGCCACACCGGTCTCTGCGCTATGAGGAATGCAGCTTAGTGTCTTTGCTAGCTTTTTAAGGCCAGCTAGAGTAAGCAGTAAAAAGCGAGTGTGGCTCAACGGTTCCAGTGTCTGCTTTTCATTCAGACGCGCCCTGGTTTGAATCCGGCCCTACACCAATGACTTGTATTTTCAAGTTAAGTGTGGATTTGCACTTGCTTAACGGTGAAGGAAAACATCGTGAGGAAACCGACATGTTTGAATACCACAATATCCGAGGACATGTGTCTTCCGTGGAAGGTCCTGGGCGCCCACTACAATGTATCTGCCCAAGAAAACTCCCCTAACGAATTAATTATGCGGGGGAGTCACGACCCTCTGTCATGAGGAATACGCCTCAAGAGAGATATAGAGAGAGAAAGAGAGGCAGCAGTTAGCAAGCATATTATACAGTAATGGTATAGACACCGAGACACAGTGAAAACTAGTTCGGGACGCTTTGGATTCCAATATCTTTTTGTAAAACGAAATTATGCAAAATAAACAAATTTTATTTTTATTTATTTATTTATTTATAGAATACAAAAGGCAACTAACACATAATATAATCTTTCAAGGGCGGGTTTAGTAAGTCATATACAACAACGTTTGCTTTGGAACTATTGGAAATCCGGGTGCCTTTTATTTTGGAAAGGTTAATTTTCCAAGTGATAGGTAAGTTAGTTTATATGATATGAGAGTGGCTGACTCTGGTGTCGAGTATTTAAATTGCCATTTTCCAATGTTTGTTTTTTGTTTCCAAGCCATGTTATATCTATGGCGAATAAAAACAAGTTAGGTCGATACGATCAAAAATTTTTACCAATAACATTGATTTTATGAAGTTACAACATACTTACTCGTTCTTATTAGGTATCTTATTGTTACCTACATGATTTTAGTAATAGGTGCCGGCAGATGAAACAATCTGTAAACAATTGTCTAAGGGCGGTAATCTTAAAAAATCAAACAACCGATCTACTGTTTAACTGCCGATTAGAGGCAATAAAATAATACTAACTAGAATCAGTATGAGATAACTACAGTAACGGATAAAATTTTAACTAAAAAATTCAGACACTTCACACTCTGGGAATTGGATATCAAAATGGTCAGTTTAGTATATTTTAGGCTCCCGGCAATCCACATTTTATCCAGCGTATATCTCGGATGAAAAGTAGTCTATGTGTTAATGATATTATAGGGTCCAATCTATTGCTATATCAAATTTCATCCTAATCAGTTCAGACATTTGAGCGTAAAGCTGTAACACACACGCGCACAAACCTTCATCTTTATAATTTTAGTAGAGTGGGTGGATAATATCAATATTAAATATATTATATTACCCGAGGACATGTTGTCTTCCGTGGAAGGACCTGGGCGCCCACCACGATATATCTGCCCAAGAGAACTCCCCTAACGAATTAATTCTGCGGGGGAGTCACGACCCTCAGTCGTGAGGAAATATGACTCAAAGAGAGAGAGGGTAGGGTGGGATGGAAAACTGCTTTTATTTTTTTTATTACCGGCTTGTTTTGTCTCACATTACCGGGTCCAGTTTTTGAGTAACTATTATAATTCCATATATAATTTTATTATGCGACTTTTCTTTTCTTTCTTAAGGGTACAATTATGTATGTGCTGCCACCAATCACGTGCAAAGTAATCTTGTTACACTAATACTGATTTAACGAGCGTTTTATTCCCGAGGTCGGTAAAGAGAGGTTATTTTATTAATTTAAAACATTTCGTTGATTGGATGTAGAAGTACCCATGTGGTGAGACACAGGTCTCGGTCGTACAAGTTCTGGGAATTGTGTGGTATAAGTTGTAAAAATATGACTATTTATAAAACAGCATAAACATAAATATAACAACAATGCAAGTAACACTATGTAGAATCTTATTAATAACCGTGGGTCGGATGACACGTTATATTGTAGGACCCGGCTGTTTGTTTAGTACGGCAGTCGTTAAGCCATGTCAGAGACCCTTTGGGCGGTTTGAAAACTCTCGGCACCAGATTCGGCCACTCTCATTTTTTCTACTGAACCATACTTTTACACATACATTGCACAAACATCCGCATTGTAAAATTCTGAATGATGGAAGGAGTATGTTTATTCTTCTACTCTATCATACCATGATTGGCAACGAACCCGCTATCTCTTACTCTAAGTTCCACGCACGCTGCGCCGGCGCGTCTCAGCGGCGGGCGCGGCGACGCGTGTCGTTTGATGCGCCGACAAAGCTGCCGCCGCTACATGCTGCTGATATCTGCGGTACTGATTGCAGAAGAAGCTAGGAGACAGTACGAATGTTGGGAATTGGAGGTCTTTGATTAATTATCATTATCCACAGTCTTCGATATTCTACTGTGAGATAAAGGACTATTTTTTATTTATCAGCAGTCGATTGTAAGCTAATATTTTTTATTATATAAGTACCTATTTACTTATGTACCTATTAACAAAAAAAAAAGTTACAAGTAATAGAAATGCTGTGAATCAGTGAGAGAAGAACTTATCAAATATTTCTATCAGTGTCTAAAATGAGAGACAAGACAGAATAGCTGACGAGGTTTAATCTAAAATGTAAAATATTCAACTTATTTTAAGTTTTGAGTCAAAAACTTCAATTAAATTGTACTCCAACTCTAAAGTAAACAATTCAGATTATATACAGTTCCCACAAAACAATTTTATTTCCAACTTCCTAAAACAACTGTCGGAAAAAAGACAAACTTTTTAATTACCTCCTAATCTGTCCATCTACATCATAGACTAGCGTTTTAATTTTTTAAATATTTGAATTTGGAATACTACATCATAGCCGAAGAGCGGGTGGTCCCTACATGATATGCCGCCATGCACCCTGCTGCGACCTCCTCACATACCGACCTGTCCTCAGATAAAATATCGTAATACCTACATTATTGCTCTGCCTGTCATCAATCCTTGCTTTATAGACCCACACTGACTAGATTATACCAAAGAAAGAGTTATGAGTACACGAAACTGACGAAAAACATGCGCAATCTGATAACTTCACAGTGCTAATGAGGTCTTTCAAACTATTAGAACCTGCTTGCGACAGCATATAAACTTCATAGAAACAGCCTTTGTGAATAGACTTCGAAATTCGAACTTTTTATAACTAGCCAGAAAGTTTCGCCGGAACATGCGCTAAAAAAGAAAAAGTTCAAGGAACGCGAGCAGACATTCAAATAAAGAACATCGCGGGCGCGTTGGCGCCAACGTTCCGAGTTAGCTTTTTTAATTTTTCTTCTTTTTGTTTCTTTACAGGACCACGATTCAATTTGCTGCGGATCTGAGGTTGAGCTCACGATTGATGTAGCGACATGCGTTCGATTCTTTCTGCGCTAATTTACCGAAATGCGCGATGTGGTACGTGACACGTGACATTCTGGACTCTTTAATTAGAAATAAATATATGCATGCAAACTCTTTTGGCTGTCACTTCGTTCTATCTCAGACCTTTTTTGCTTTGATCTGACAGTAAGATGTGGTTTAAAATAATGTATTTCCTGTACAAATTAATAATATTTCATAAAGGTACCTACTTTTAAGCCTGTAAGTAGTTATAAGTGAAACAGTAACACTTCGAAGTAAACCAAAGAATTTCAGTAGGAAAGTAAAGTATAAGTACTGCAAAGTTAATCCACCAAGTGCCACTTAAAAACGACTTCTCTAAAATTATAAAGCTACATGCACACTATTGCAAAAGGAGCGACAGATTTTTTTTCAAAAGTATATACCAAAAAGAAGTACAACATAATATAAGCTTACTTTCAAATGTTTGAGACATTCTCAAATTGAATTTCAACTGACACATGGTTCGGGATAATTTTGACAATGACAGTTACTCTTTTTTTGTAAACGTCAGTTTGGATTGGATTGTCGTAATCTTGGCAAAAAATACAATAGGTCGACGACAATTGGTTTGCTGCAATTTTTGCTAAACGTTTTTTAATTGTTTGCTTGTTGAAGTGTATTGAAGGCTTTGTGGGTCTATTTCGGTTCCTTTGGGATTTTAAATTTGTCGTCCCATTGCCCTGTTGTAACTTAATAGGCTCAAACTTGAAAAGAACAGCCGTGGAATTAAGTATGTAGGTAGTTGTAGTCCATAAATTTACATCTTAAGCATTTTTGTAGTAGTATTCACTGTTACAAATTGTCAATTAAATATACCTTATAAAATTTTACATAACTATGGGATTAATTTTAATTATGCCGTATAACATATGAGAACGTCCTTACCTAGTCACCAATTTAGGATAGTACATACTACATACATACCTAACATAAACACACTTACATATGTTCCTAAATAGAATCACCAGAACCCACAGAATACACTAACAATTGTACGAGAAGCTAACCACACCCTCGCATACAATTATAAATAAATTATTTAATTACCTAGTCACCAAAGCAAATCTTTGCATCGGTGGCAGGAAACGTCTGTCACCAAACTCCGCAATAAAGATTGCGGCATTGCCACGCTTAATTAAACTAGTATATTTTAATCTCGATCACTAGAACGCACCTTTAGAAAACTACCGAAACGTCAGCACAATCAACCTCGCCTCGTTGGTTCCGCTACGAAACTTTTTCAAGAGATTAATTTGTCATTTGAAACCTTTTTGAAACGAAACTATTTTTGTAAATCGAATTTTCGGGCAAATTCGGCCGTTTCGTCTGCCCGCAGCTTTAGTTTGTCACAATGGCTGCCAAATATTTAGTTAGGGTTGTTGGTATGCTGTTTGCAGTGGAAACTTTGAGGATCTCGTTATGGACGGATTTTTATTTGACGGAGAACTGGAAAGTGAAGATTACTACTTTATTTATTTATTATAATATATAGGTATATATATATACTACTTCGTAAAGTTAGTTCTGTAGTAGATACAGAGTAATATAATTGTATTTAATTTTAATTATTATTTTATTAATGTTTATTTTGTTTTTAATGATAATTAATTAAATGAATTTTATGAACATGTAATATGACTATTGTAAATAATGACATGTACATAAAGTATGAATAAATGAATATGAATATGAATATTTAGTATCTGTTACTGTCTACTGTCTGTTTGTCTACATGCAATTTTGGGTGTTTGTACAGATGCAAATAAATAAAATAAATAAATATTTCGGGACATTGCACACAGCGCCATCTAGCCCCACACTAAGCAAACGCTTGTGTCGTGGGTACTAGATAACGGATATAATACTTATATACTTTTCTTTTGTAAATACATACTTATTATACGTACAAACAACCAGACTGAACACAAGAAATTATACATTTTTAAAATGCATAAATACTTGTGTCAGGCGGGAATCGAACCCGCGACCCCTAGATTAGAAGGCAGAGCCACTACCAACTATGCTAACAGGCCAGTCAATAACATCAAAACAATGAATTACATTATGCAAAACTACTCGTGTGCTATGTAGACTGCGACAATACTATTTTGGTACAAAATGTCGAAAATTTTACAACCGAAAAATAACTTTTTTACTTTTAGCTCTATTAAAAACTAGATCCAAGTTCAACACAGCCCAGAACTTTCCGGGTGAAAAGGGGGGAATTATTACAGCCAGTTCTACCCGGCTATTATCCGGGTAATTTCTCCCAAGGCCTAGCGAGAGACGTCCGGCCGGGCGGCCGTGTGGCTACATATCCGGGTACAACCGGGTAGCTATGATACGGGTAAGTAGTCTACTTTCTAAAATATAAGATTTGGGTGAGAAAAACATATATTAGACAGAATTGCTTAAGGAACTTAAATTAAAAGTTAAAATCTCTTTACTAATATGACGTAGCTGCTTAAACAGCAATTTCTGTTTTATAGGAATGCTGTAAGTCACCAAAATACCTACATTGTGACTTGCATACGGTACAATAATAAATCTAATTTACACATATTTTATGGGGTAGGTAAATTTTACAAACTAAACAAATATATAAATAAATAATCTTTTGGTCACTTCAATACGGTTTGGTTACCACTGTGTCTGCTTAATAGTATTTACATATTCACTTATTTTAAATTAATAAGCGCCAACCCATTCTGGGAAAAAAATATAATCAATTTATAAGCTAATGCTCAACTTAGGCCAATCTATTATAAATGTTTCGCTCTTAGTCGTTGAATGGGTGACCGAAAAGTGGCATTCTATTTTGGGCACTTCCGTGGTTCGGATGACACGTTAAATTGTAAATCCTGGCTGTTTGTCTAGTACGGCAGTCGTTAAGCCGTGTCAACGGCCCTTAGGGCGGTTTGAAAACTCTCGACACCAGAGTTAGCTACTCATGCGATAAGAAGAAGAAGATAGGAGTTTAAAATAAATTATTATAATACAACATTTACAAAATATTTTCCCCTAAGATGATTCTCTGTATCAGGGACAAAAATGCTCCAACAAGAACAAAGAAAGACCTTCCAGAAAATTCTACATGAGAATACCTCGCAGGTACGAGCATCTTGAAAACTTTCGGCAAAAATTCGACACGATTAACCCGAAGCGATTTTCCTACAATGAAACTTCAGGAACAAACGGTATACGGCAGGGAGCTATGAAAAAACATAGAATGAAAATGAAACTCTGGAGAAATATGTGATGTTGTTCCGCTGATTCCATTTATCTTCTATACAGCTGAAGAGAGTAAAAAAATCTGAACATAGAATATATAAAATAAAAGGTTTGTGCATACATACTTTAAATCTATAACAGAACACGTTTCTACAGTTTTAGATTTTTTGTCTGTTTATCTGTTTATTAAAACGCTCATAACGCTAAAACGGCTAAACAGATCATCATGATTTTCGATATGTAGGTAAAATCAAAATAATGGGAGCGAAGCCGTGGGCGTCCACTAGTATCTTATAAAACTAAATTTTAATATGCCTTCTCCTTCTTGTGTCGTATTTCATCATCATACAGAAAGAGATAGTTACGGGAGTTCTCTTAGGCAGATATGTACATAGTGGTGGACAATAGGCATCCAAGCACTTTTCGTTAAGCATAATATCCACAAATTTTGTAGTCCTCAAACACGAATAAATAATTTAAAAATTACGGTTTTCTCATGACATTTAAAAAAAAGAAGTGTTTGGACAAATTCATTGCACACACATTATAATACAGATCCAGTAAACAACAGAAAAAGAACAGACACTAAACATCACTGCTGGATCACGCCTACAGCAATACGGTATGTACCTAGTCAGGTCATAAGTATTGTCACACAGTAAAAACTTTTCTTTTAGAATGCTGGCCACAAAAAAGTTTATTGAATTCGAATTTCGAATTGTTCATGAAAATAAAAATGTATACTTTTTAGAATTTTACTCATTTTTAAATATGGAGTGGACGCTTAAAGAAGACCGTGTTGCAGTTATTGCATTGCATCGTTGCGGTTACGCGCCAATTCAAATTTTTGACATACTGAAAAATTTTAATATAACCAAAAGATTCGTTTATTGTACCATCAAACGATACAATAAAGACTCTAGTGTAGATGACAGGTCAAGAATTGGTCGCCCTCGGTCTGTTAGGACTCCAGCAGTGATAAAAGCTGTGAAGGCACGAATTCAAAGAAATCCCAAACGTAAGCAGAAACTGTTGGCCCTTCAGATGGGGTTAAGCAGAACCACGGTGAAAAGGGTGTTAAATGAAGACTTAGGGCTTCGGGCATATCGAAGAAAAACAGGACATCGTTTGAATGCTCGTCTAATGGACCTGAGACTGAAGAGATGCCGCGCTTTGTTGAAGCGGTACGCGGGAAAAAAATATCGGGAAATTCTTTTTTCGGATGAAAAAAATTTTACCGTAGAAGAGAGCTACAACAAACAAAATGATAAGGTGTACGCACACAGTAGTGAAGAAGCGAGCAAACGTATTCCGCGTGTCCAACGAGGTCATTTTCCATCCTCGCTCATGGTATGGTTGGGAGTTTCTTATTGGGGCTTAACAGAGGTACATTTTTGTGAGAAAGGTGTAAAAACGAATGCAGTTGTGTATCAAAATACAGTCCTGACGAACCTTGTGGAACCTGTTTCTCATATCATGTTCAATAACAAGCACTGGGCATTCCAACAAGATTCGGCGCCAGCTCATAGAGCGAAGAGCACACAAGACTGGCTGGCGGCGCGTGAAATCGACTTCATCCGGCACGAAGACTGGCCCTCCTCCAGTCCAGATTATATCCGTTAGATTACAAGATATGGCAACACTTGGAGGAAAAGGCGTGCTCAAAGCCTCATCCCAATTTGGAGTCAAGACATCCTTGATTAAGGCAGCCGCCGATATTGACATGGACCTCGTTCGTGCAGCGGTAGACGACTGGCCGCGCAGATTGAAGGCCTGTATTCAAAATCACGGAGGTCATTTTGAATAAACTTTATTGTCATAAGAATCTATGTTTTGTAAAGTTCATTTTGGTATATAAATGGTTACATAAAGAATAAAGTTGTTTCAATTATTTTATATTAAACATGTGACAGAATTTATGACCTGACTAGGTAATTATTTATTATTGTAAAAACCTTGGCCTCGCCAGGGATGTTGGTGGAATTTAAAAAAAAAAAAAAAACTGTATGTAAAGGTTGCCCGATTTACTGGCAATTATATCCAGACTTCTTATCTATCTATACATATGTACTAGATTTTGAAATTCATAAGTGTGCAAAACTAGAAAAAAAAAAAAAAACTGTAACCGATCGGTGTCTGTACATTGAATATAATTGAAAAATAATAGTTGAGGGGTCTTCATTGATGCAATAGTATATAAAATACATGTTTAAAAAAAATGTTTGTCTGTATGTCTGTCGGTATATTTGTTCGTTATAGACTCGAAAACGGCTGAACCTATTCGTCTACGGTTTTCACTAACATGTTGGTGCCTTTTTATCTTAACATTTTAGTGTTTATTTCATTTCAACAAGTGGTCATCGATATCCGCTGCCTACAGCCATTTTAAACATTCGTGTTTGTCGACGTATGAACTAGATGGCGCTGTATTTACTTTTTATCTCAAAATAATGCGAGCGAAGCCGCGGGCGTCCACTAGTTCCTAATATGTTAACTATAAACGGTTTTCACTCACGTGTAATTCGCGTATGTTGTTCTTATTCCTATTCCAAGCTAATCCCAACATCTTACTAGCTCCATGAAAAGGGGTGCCATCGAGATGGGGAGAGGTGGCTCGGAGGTGAGCAGATAAAGTAATTTCGCTTAACTGGGGGTAGTTAGGGGTAACGCGAGATAACAAGGCAGGCAAGTATGGATTATGGTTACCATCCCTTTGAAGGTTTTTCGAATCGATTAGAGGATGTGATTTGTTAAAAAGAGGTCGTTGGGGTCTGGTTGAGTTTTGGGTTTAATTAAAGATGTATTTTCTGTTACATTTGGACGGTAAGTATTGGAATTTATTTTTTAATAAAAGTTATTGCATGAACATCGCAACAGTCCGTTTTTGTACCTATGTCCTGTCTATTTGACTTTGTTAACCTTTCAGTTGCCTGCGTCGATTTTTCAACGAAAATTTTTTTTAAAGTAGCTTATTACACTGTACCCTATACAATCATTACCATATAAAAAATTACGATGATGTCCATAATGTCACTTCCTTGCGTCGTTAAAGCAGAACCAACAGACCAACAACCACACATTTACTCTAATGCGGGAATTATAATAGATTTTTAGTTGTTTGTAAATATAACCAGCCACATTCTTGTGTTGAGTCTGGTCGTTTGTATGTATAATAAGTATGTATTTACAAAAGAAAAGTATATAAGTATTATGTCCGTTATCTAGTACCCACGACACAAGCGTTTGCTTAGTGTGGGGCTAGATGGCGCTGTGTGCAATGTCCCGGAATATTTATTTATTTATTTATTCAATAATATTATTAAGGCTTTTTATGGACTGTAGAAGACATAAGTACGTTTAAAATCTTTTGACATTCAAAAAATATTTTTTTAGCTTGTTCTTCACTCTATTACTCTAATCAAGACCACTGGAAGGGACTAGCAGACATAGCAGGGTATGCCCTCACCCAGTATGTTAGGTAGTAATTTAGAAATATTGTAACACTTAATGAATTTTTTCATAAACCCCATTTCTTTTGCAACTCGTCAAAGAAGCAGCTTCCTTCACAAGCTAGCTAATGGCAGTCAGAATGTACCTACTCTAAGATAAAGCGGAGTGTTGTGATGACCCCTCGCTACCATATTCCGACGAATAGCTTGCTTTCGGGGGCTTTTGTAATACGGCCCCTGAAAGAAGATGTTTCGTCGAGTGATAGTGGTAAAAACAAAGAATTAAATTTTAAATTTCAGTGAAACCAGTTAAACTAATAATGCCTACTAAGTCACTTTTCACTATATTTTGTGCATTCGATATTATGCTCACAGAATTTCTAATTGACACTATTATTTGTACCAAAATGCGCTCGAAGCTCAGCTTGCAGAGGTAATCACATGCAACTTCCCAATGTTAATAATATCATGTTAAACATTTCTTAAAACTTTTAGGAAGTTAATTATAAGCTTGGGCCAAAACCAAACACAATTTATGTGTCAACAAAAACAAATTAGAAACGTCACTCAAAACGTCAAATCGATATTGCTTTTGTGTTCTCAATCGGAGCGGCAAAATAAGCTCGTATCAATTTCATAGTCACCACTTCAAAAACAAACTCGGGAGAACAAAAACTTAATTCAAACTATGATACTGGCCGAAAAAACATTGTAAACTCAAAACTGACATCATACCTCACCTGTTACAACCTCTTTTGTCACAAAAAAGGATGTTCTTTTTTTCTAAATTGCTTATTAAACTTGTCCCAAAGTCAGTGAGCGTGAATGTAATAGTAGCCAAGAACAGGGATAGAGAAAGGATCGTTTCGTTAACAGTTGAATAGTTAATCGGATAATCTACAAGATGGCGGCACGTGATTTATAAATGATGGTCAGGCGCCGCCGATTTCGACTGGCGCGCCGCTTTTGCTGTGGTGCTCAAAGTATTTTGAAGAATTGTGTTTTGTGATGCTTTCATATATGAATGCTTTTATACTATAGTATAGTTTTCTTTACAATAAACATGCATTATGATAGTTCATAGTTCATTAGGTGTAAAAAATATTTTCATAGGTTTTTTATATACAACTAAATACCTACATACTTTATCAATAGTCACTCAAATATGTATTATCGCACACTTATTAAAAATTAAAACTGGACCCTTTTTAATAATACTTACTGGACAAAAATCAAATCACTAAATCAACTGCAATGTTACTGGCTTTCAATCAAGTTTCAATCAAAACAACCAATTAATAAAGCTTACAGTTTGAGCACCACAGTCTTGTAAAACAAGATCAAACGTTGGAGATAGTCGCGACATTCGTCCCAACGATTTAAGGCCCACAATAAGAACAAAACCTACTCAAATACCTTACGCAGCAATGTCCTACAAATTCATTAGGGGTTTAGTTCGAATTTGTCAAGATGAATGCATGTTTGGAACCTGTGGCAGGACTGAGGAATTTAAGGAAATAGTTCTTTCCTGAAAATATGTGTTCTAAAAAGATTTACTATTTTTTTAACTTGAACTACTTAGATTAGAGTTTTTAATATAAATAGTTTAATATTAAAGGATTTAGAGCTTTAAAAGTTTTAGAGGCAGCGTAATAATAATAATAATAATAATAATAAATATTCCAGGACATTGCACACAGCGCCATCTAGCCCCACACTAAGCTAACGCTTGTGTCGTGGGTACTAGATAACGGATATAATACTTATATACTTTTCTTTTGTAAATACATACTTATTATACATACAAACGACCAGACTCAACACAGGTAATTATAATTTTTTAAAGTACATAAATACTTGTGTCATGCGGGAATCGAACCCGCACCCCTAGATTAGAAGGCAGAGCCACTACCAACTAAGCTAACGGAGCAGTCAACAATTGATGTTGTGTTTGACATTTATAGTACCTTAAGCCTTTATCTACTAGATAAAGAAAGATTAATGTCATAGTTATAATAATATCATAGTTTCGGCAACACTTAATACTTAAAAGCTCATACACATGGTGGTCCATTTGCTTTTAAACAATTCATAGAGTTCTATTTTTCAGCAGGAGATCGTTGTTTGCAGATTTCATATCTTGGCTTATAACTATTTACCGAAAATAATTTTACAACAACGACAAACCTAGATAAGTCTCACAACAGTATCATTATAACCCAGTCACCTTCCAACGTCTCACGAAAAGCCAATAAGGAAACATCTGTCAACTCAAATTTGGAAGATCACCTCACGATTGCATCCCATACTTGGTACTACGTTCATCATGAAGGAGCAACTTTCTTCACTTGCCGTAATCACTTACCAACACGAGCAAGCGAGATAGCCATAAAACTACCACCAGCAAGAACAAGACGGAAAATCCAGTCTCAACTCAAGTGGAAATAGACAAGGATGAACTAACGCTAAGTAAACGTCGAGAAAAGGAGATAGAAGAGAGTATGGGTGGCCACCCCACACAGTTGGTCGATGGCCATAAAAATGAGTATAAAATTGAAACATCAATATAATAAGCAATCAACGAGAACCAGCCGAGGCCTAATTATACAGGGCGAGGCTGTTATAAATTACCTTATAACTGGCATACAGATGGATCGAAAATCGAAAAGCATTGAGATGGTTTGGGTCGGTTTGTGGAATTGGTTTGCATTAGCAAATCCTTTTGCAAAAGTAGATTGTACTGTAGATAGTTTCTATTGGGTAATTATTGATAATTTCATACAATAGATTGGAATGAAATAAAAAATAAACGTTTTTTATCGTACGTATTTTACATCAAATCTAATTGTCTCCGATATAATCATTGACAATCTTCCTTTTTTATAATAAGTAAATCAAAACGAAAAAAATATCAAGTCATAACAAAAAACATATGGACCAAAATGCTACTTGCAAAATATAGGTACATTTCGTTTTACTAAGTTACAAAGTTTCTTGAATAGAAACGTCAGAAAACTATCAGTTCCAAGCGACTCTTTAAAAAGGCCCGTTCATCTTAAAACACTCTGTGAAGACTGGCCTGTCATAACTGGATAATAAGTATGATTAAACTCGGCCCCGGGGGCAGAGGTGCCGAGATGTTGGGTTTGTTGGTTTTTCGACCCGAGCTTTTTTGTTCCCGGCAATTTTCGGAGGTGTGGACGCCATTGGACATAATATGGATTGTGAGTCTTACTACTAGTTCGAGTAGGAGTGGTGAGCCCTGGTGTAAAACTTAAGGCTATACTGTGCCGAAAAGCCAGTAAAACTTCCTTGCAATGGTGTACATTACATAATATTGGTGTAGGTACTGTAAATATCTAATAGGTAAACACACCTAGAAGGTTTGGTTGCAATTGACAACCAGGAATTTGACTACCTTTTTGCTTGGAGCAAGCTGTTTGCTTATAAAACAATAGAACTGTCTCTTTGACAAGGCTATTGGAATACTCTGTTAGGCGCTAGACAGATTTACACTGTGATAGTAGTAGCTACCAAAAAGCACTGAGCAATGAAGCTGTGAACTGGTGTACCAGTAAAGCAAAAAACCCATACATACCTGGACATTATGAGCGTATCCACACAACTCCGACCTGCTAATTTAGCAGTCGTTACCCGATTGTCCGTAATTTACGGCTGCATGTGATAATAACGTGCTTAGACCCCCACCTCACTGGGAACCAGTCCGAGTCAGACGGTGGGTGGCGCCGTGCCCCGTATGACTATGATCCTACGTCATAATCTACCTTTTTTATACCAAAAATATGTTGTTTGTGGCTTGTACGCTGTCCGGAAAAGTAGGACATTTGTTGATTAATCAGGCAAGCGTATGTCTGTATTCTGTGATGTAAGTATTGAATCGAAGAGCGATGTTTCAGGACAAAATGCTGCTTATCGAGACGTCATGTATGTCGCAGTGATGGCTTAGGGTTGTTTCTTCAAGATATCGTGCCAGCAGCTGGCCACAGATTATAAAAGTTTTTACTTAATGTTGAGCATATTCCTGGTAAACACCCAATCTGCCATAACTGTTAGGCTATGGACCAAATCCTAGCCAGACACGAAAATTCATGTCCATTTACAATCCCTCGGACTAGGTTGGGCTCTTAGCACAGAATACAAAGAACAACACCTTAGTAAAAATAAACTGATATAAAGTACCCAGTAAATTATTGAAACAAAAGCTTTTAAGTGGTAACAGGATATTTCTTGTAAATCAGTTACCAAAATCCAGACCCATCAAATTTTCTAACGATAATGATGGCGTGTATATTATTGATTTATAACTATAACTAGAACAACATCTTGATTTCTTAATCCCATGCTATGTCTTACTCATCGTCTAAGAATTCTAGAACATACCTCTGCGTGTGGCATGCCTGATCGCCCATCATCGATTGATTGCAATCAAATTGTCCGCTCGTGACTTTGCTGGAGTAATGTCTCTCTTTACTCGCCGGTAATTCGTAGATTGTGTCGTCTATGATCGAGCCCAATTAGAAAGTTGGATTCTTTGATAGGTTGATGAATTTGAAAGGTTAGCCCGAATTGCTCGGTGATTGGGCAAGTTATGTACATAATACTACTATATTAATGCGCAGTTACAATTGCGGCTAGGTACATTATTATTATATTTTATAGGAAGGGATTTATGCGTGTTCTCAAGCTATGTGTATCATCATAATTTTGATTAATGCTATGACCACCAAAATAGTATACCTACCTATGCTAAATGTAAAAGATATATCTTTACTTGGTAAAGTTCGCTTGTTATGTAAAATTTTCATATGACTCGATAAACAAAGTAGAATTGATAACACGAAATGATTACTACATTAGGATACTTATTTGCATTGCCAATTCAATTGCTTAATATATTTCTAAAATCTGCTGCCTGATTTGCAGAAGTAACCAATTAGGTTCTAGGTAGTTCAACAATAACAAGAAATAGTAAAAATATAAATGCAAGCTTTTTTTTTTTCAATTTTATACTCATACTAACATACCTTCTACCATTGTATACTCACACTTTTCCACTTCATCTAAGTAGCAGCAATCAACAGTAGGATCAGCACGAGTTGCGTTACCCCCGGTGTCACAATAACCGTATGTCACCACATAAATCATGAGATAATGTGCGCCCGCGCCGGTGCCTGCGATACCACATTATCACCTGCGCCATCCGGACACTAGAGCTATGGAGTCGATGGTAAATAAATAGTTTTAATCTCTGAATTGCTAGACACGACAATATCAATTGCAGTGCAGTTATACTAATCTCTGTTTGTTAGAATTATTTTGTATTAAGAACTATACTCAAGTACATATTTATTACTTGTTGTTTTTATTTTTATATTCATCTATGAATCAATGTAAAGAGCATGCACATTGCACGACACAAGTTTCAACTTAGTGTGCAATGTAGTGCACCCAGTGCTTAATGTCTATGTAGTTTGTCAAATATTGTGTCCTAGTTTAAGTATCTACGTTTACGTAGCATTAAATTTGTAACCAGTTATTAAGTGTAAATAAATTAATTTTCGTATTTCAATCCATTCTAATCAATCTATTGCAATGGAAAGTTTTTAAAAGTTAGTTGTCAACAATGAACCAAGCTAAAATTATTATTTTTTATTGGCTGATGTCATTTCCAATAATAAACATCAACTTTTTAATTTAGGTCTCTTTGTTTTTAATAATAAGTTTCTACTGAGAAAATGACATCGTTGAACTTTTTCTATTTTAGAGATATAAACCTATAGTTTTCATAAGTATTCAAATATATATAGGTATCTGGAATATCTTCTAAGCAAACTTGCTGCATTTTAGACTATAGTAAAGTGAAATATTAAAAGGATTACAGTAGCCAAACGTTTGCCTAAAAAAATTATTTCGACTCCACACATTCCATCCAGAACAATCCAAAACGTTCGTGACTCCAATCCTCATTATCGAGTCGCGTTTAAAAACACAAGCAACATGAGAGCGGCAAATTAACGTGTAATCCAGGCTCTGCGATTACCTTGAATATAGATATTATGGCGAGGTGGGTGGCTTTGGGATTTTGGAAACGAGCTAATGGGGTCCGGTGATGAGACTATAGTTAAGGCTGTCTGAACGCAGTCTCATACAAACTGTTTTATTTGTACTGTGAGTCAAAAATGATATTGTGTGATGATTCGATAAAGTTAACTTTATTTAACAAGCTTAGGTTCTAATGCAAGTTTATTCGCTATACTCCACACTAGCATAATGTACCTGTATTGTGGAGTGTAGGCTCTAATATAATATAATAATATAAATATTTCAGGACATATCACACAGCGCCATCTAGCCCCATACTAAGCTTACGCTTGTATCATGGTTACTAGATAACGGATATAATACATATATACTTTTCTTTTGTAAATACATACTTATTATACATAGAAACGACCAGACTCAACACAAGTAATTATAAATTTTGAAGTTCATAAATACTTGTGTCATGTGGAAATCGAACCCGCACCCCTAGATTAGAAGGCAGTGCCACTACCAACTAAGCTAACAGAGCAGGCTCTATCTAAGGTTTATAGATATATTTTTTAGAGTCAAGTTACAATTTATTATAAGTACGTGTATAATTTATGACTGGTAAGTGCCAAGAGGAAGATTCCAAGCGAAGTTTTCTTATTATGATGATTATGTGAAGATTTGGTATGCAAACAAATTACTTGCCTATAAAGCTCACACATTGAGTTACTGGCTTAGGCACAGACAGTATTGGGATCGTACTAGGGTCTTACCGTTAGCGCTGACTAGAACTAGTCTCTCTCTCTCTCTCTCTCTCCTTGAGCCGTATTTCCTCACGACTGAGGGTCGAGGCTTCCCCGCAGAATTAATTCGTTAAGAGAGTTCTCTTGAGCAGATACATCGTGGTAGGCGCCCAGGTTCTTCCACGGAAGACCTCGGATTTGGCGTTATCTAATATGTCGATTTCCTCACGGCTGGGGCTGGTAACGGACTGGAATAACGGCTGAATAGCTAAATTCATTACATACTCTATAGCAGTATCACCTTTTCATTCATAGCCGGTTTCTTCTGATTGCTGGGTATATGCTTTCTCGTAATATGCCATTGGCTGAAATCTTTAGCCAGCCTCATCCGGGTTTGAGCAGCGAGCGACAGATGTTATATCTAGAGCAGTATAGTGTATACCTAATAATACCTATGTACAGAAATCAATACAAAATGCATGTTTTGAGTATGTATAGGTAGTATTGGGACGATAGTGCGGGTGTCCAGGGACTGAGACAGGGCGCGCATTGTTCGGTGCCACGCTGCGTGACCGGACTATTACTGGAGGGATAGCAAAACAAAATACATATCTGTGTTGACATCTATATCTTCTAAGATATAGATTACTTCTAAGTTCAAATAAAATCTGTTTTCAAATAAATTTATATATAGCTATGTTATAGCTTTAAAGGGAAATTCTTGCATACGTCTTTACTATGGTCAGTCATTTTGTGTTAAAAATTATGAATAGAGTAATGAGTAAACACGGTTCGTTTAAAGCAAACCGACGGGCTCATCCATAGTTCACACACATTTCACAAAATTAAGTTACAGCCTAAAATGAAGCCCGTTTTCCTGAAAAAAAAAATCGATTCTGTCTCAGCATGGACTTAACGACGATTATTACAACAGTTTAATATGATACCTACGAACAATTATCGGGCCTGGCGATATAAACCAATGTGTTAAATTACACTCTAACCTACTTTCATGACAACACTCAAATCGTTTCAGCCATTATACCGTGAAAAATAGAACATAACTTTACACTCTGTCAAACATTGGCATAAACACATTAGTGGTAAAAATGATAGGTTAGATACATAGATAGATAAAACTCTTTATTGTAACACACATTGAAAGAAATAAAGACAAACAGAAACACAAAAGACTTAAAAAATAGTGCCACAACTGGCGGCCTTATCGCTAATAGCGACTTCTTAGGATTCGATAGGATGGGCCCGAGACAAAAAAAATTACAAGTAAGTATATGGTATATGGTACACAAATAAAATACATACACATTTTTCTGCTACCCCTACAACAATCACCGCTTATTTTCACTCACATTAGTTTAGTGGAGTATAGTATCAATGAAATATGTGCATGTGATGTCTCCTTCCTTTGACGGCCCCCTACTTAGGTGATTGGATTTTTTATAAAAATGCTTCCGCCATAGCTTTGATGTTTGACTTTGTAGATGGAAATGAAGCAGGTGGGATTGTCACGGCTTTGTTTTAAGTATGTGGTTAGATTATGTACTTGATGTTAGTGGGTAGGGAAGGTGTACTTAGGTAAAGGAGTGCGATCTTTATATAGTAGGTTCGACATATGAATAGGAGGAGGTTCCTTACCTACCTACAATATAGTAAACAGTAGTAATATATTCTGTACTTACTTCAGTAGGTATCTATTAAGGTAGATTTAACACAGTTTTAGTTCACGTTTAGTCACGTGTAAGCTCGTCTCTTTTAACATTTTGTTATTTGCTGAATACGAGTGTATATGTATGTAATAAGGAGATATTATTATATATCACAATCCATTGCATATGCTTTGTACTAAGTATCTACATACAAACATGTATGTATGTACATAAGTAATTCTATTTTGGGAGCTTTCGTGGGTCGGATGACACGTTAGATTGTAGGTCTCAGTTGTTTGTCATGGTATGGTAATCATTAAGCCATACCAGGGGCCGTACAGTTACCCACCACGAAGTTACCTACATAATCTATAAGTCATATTTTACCTCTATTACCTACCCAACCAATACAAACAAATAAAAGAAAACATTAACTCTTTACAATGAAGTCGCGTGGCGTCATATCATTATTAAAATAAAAACCAACACATATTACAATAACCAAGTCTCCAGGGACAAATAGGTTATAAATTATCCAAATATTTATTGCATTTACTTCGGAGTTTTGTGAAAGGGTGTTGTGACACGTGACTTATACATTTAGGGGTATTTCTGCCCCATTTTAGATAGACCCCTCTCGCCTATTGTATTAAAATGGATACATTTTGTGTAGAACTATTTCAGTTGACAATAGAATTTATACGAAACTATTTCATGTCTCATATATTATATTTTGCTAGGTCCTTTTATCTTTATTTTGTAACGATAAAAACTATAGATTCTGTACAGAAATAGATACAAAATACTAGGAATTGAATGCAATTTGTGTTTAAGATACAAGTGACAGAGGTCAGCCTAAAATGGTCGTGCGAGGATCAAGAGATTTTATTTAATGCGTTCAAAATTTATTAGTTTTGGTCGTTTGTTTGTTGGTTCGATTTTAGCCGATATGAAGTGGTTTTTTATTATCCATCATAAAGTTTATTATCATCGTCAGTTATTGAATTATCACTGTCAGAGTGTATATTAAGGTTTTGTTTTATGATTTGCTTGCCTTTTAATGGACTGCCAATTTTGATTTTAATTAAATAGACGTTTTTAAGATTTCATGGTGCTTGTTAGGTTAACGACTTTATTTATTGCTTGTTATTGTAATGTCTTAAAATAAGGCAGGTAATTGAGGTTTAGCAAACAAAAACAGAGTATCAGTCACTATGTTAATAAACTTTTAAATTACTAATTGTTCAAAAGGTACCTACTTATTATTGGAAATGTACAAATTTTAAATCGCATTCATCGTGCATTAATGTAAAATAAAACCACAATTTATAAACAAGTTTTTCTACAACATTCTTCGATTTCTATTTCTATTGCAAATAACTTCTACAAAAACATACTATCAGACAATATTAATAGTAAAAGTTCCCACAAAAAACACAAATAAAATTTATTACCCCACATCGAGACAAATCTCTCAGCAGGGGGAGAAAAGACAAATTATTATTCTCCATAATCATCACATGACCATTACTAGTCCCCAGCCACGCGTGACCAAAAATTATTAGCTACATTTTTCGGGAGCGTTTTTTGTACGTCCATCCCGCGCGAACACCAGCGCGCGACTGCGAATTTTCGGAGCAACCGGAAGTTGTAAAGTGGAGATTTGTAACGCACGCGCCGCGACGCCTGGCGGTACTTCCGGTGGCATCTCCGTAATGACTATTCCGGGCTACCCTCTAATGTCTTGCGTATCTATCCCCTTCGCCCTCCGAAATTTTATCGTTCTTTTACTTTTATGCTCTGTTTAGCTAGAATTCACTCTCCATTTAATTACGGCGGCTCAGTAATGTGTTTGGCAGATGACGTGAGTCCAAATGACGCGTGAAAATGTTTCACTTGGCCTGTGTCAGGCGCAGAGCTAGAATAGGGTTGGATTAAATGGCAAGTGCCTGTTTAGGGCGTTAGTTAATGTTGGAATGTGACAGATGGTTTGCATGTTTATTCTAGATTCGATGAACACATATTTTATTATTCTTTATCAACACCTTATTTAAGACTGCTAATATTACAAAATTATAGTTTAGCTAGCAGGGTGCCCTGCGTACTCTCAGCTAAATGCTAATATACGAGATAAAAAGTAACTTAGGCATCAAATTTATCTTCCTATCAAAGTTCATCCAAATTTATGCAACCATTTGAGCATGAAGAAGAAACAAACACACTCCCTCACTCACAAACATTCTTAAGTTTATTATTAGTGCACTATAGGTACAGTTTGTTTTTGGAATTTAAATTAATACAACGCCCGGCAATCTACCCCTTATGTATACCCTTAAAAAGTCGCGGAAAAAGTATCCATTCATAATCACTTACAAAAATAGCCTTAAATCGTCCTGTATAATCACAGCAAATCTTAGTAGCAAACTCATTCTATTGTTCCATTGACCTTAAATCCCCTCCTTATATGGTCTCGACACCACTTGATAGCCATGAATACTAGACTGATAGACTAGATCAATGTCTAATCCTAACCATAAAACTATCGAGCTAAACGCCGCAGTTGCAGACGAGATACCTGGTATAGGTTTTATTTACACGAGAATATGTAGGCTGCTTAGATGTACAAAAATATTATATCAGCATATGAACGTATAATTCAAGCAACCCCATGAAATATTGTAGAAATCTACTCGTACGACTGGAAATAACAAAGGCGTACCTGAAGTAAATTTATTCCTAATTTCTTGGTGGGTTCTCTGATTTTGACCTCGATTATCAATAAAGCCTTTCAATTCGATTCCGAAAAGAATTTGGACTCGTCTTCGATCATCATAGAAAGTTTGTAAGCTTTTTTTGTGAAGGACTGTGTAAAATCTATACATAGTTATTAGCCAAAATTTGTAAAACTTATAAAATAGTTGTCAAAAAACTACCAAAATACAAAAATTCGTAATATTTTTATACTAACTTACGATCGCTCACGAAGATAGTACCTTACAAATCGAATTTATCCATCGGGCGGTCTGTCTGTCCTGTATATTTATAGTTGCTACCGAGGCTGTATATACATAAAGTGGACAGGGTGGCTTTGCGGCGCCGGCGCAGAGCGTGCTTGCGCGATATACTGACTTAAACAACGTCATCATAAGCAATAGACGTCACATGATTAAAATACTTATCTTATTCAAGAATGACGCAGGTAACATTTTATTTCATAAAAAACAAGCTAAAAGGCAACTACTAGTATAAAATAGAAAATATTTCAGGTAGTAGTGGAAACAAAAAGATACAACGAAAATTCATTTTTTCGCATTCTTGCATTTATTGCACAAATAAAGGAAGAGACATAAATAAAGAAGCATTTTATGGTTACCAAATGGAGTTTATTTAAATATGGATTGAACTATTATATATACTTTAGACATTATACTATTAGTACCTAAAACGGCATCAGGAACAATCCTCTTAAGAGGATAGATGAATTAGTGAATTAATAAAGAGTCTCTAAGTTACAATACCTATGCTCTACGATATAGTGCCCGTACCTCTCGGAGATGTAGTGATAAACATACGATTCGTATTGTACCCGCACTGGTAAGTCGCTTACTGATCGCTTATAAAATACTGTATAGCAAGATTAGCAACCTCTTTCATCATCATCATCATCATTGCCCTTATAGTAAGTAAATACTTTATGTACCTATACAATGTGGTTTCATCATCAATAAAATCATCATTATCAGGTTATATCTACTTACTGCTGGTCTGTGTCTAATGTTTATTCACTGCTGAGTATATCCCTCCTCTTTAGCCCGTCACACAGTACATAGTCTTACACACATAAATAAACATGTGATTATTATCAAATTAGCTGCTCTGGTAACTCGCTTACTGATCGCTTATAAAATACTGTATAGCAACCTATTTCATCATCATTATCATATTTATCAGGTTATATTTACCTACTGCTGGTCTGTGCCTATTCACTGCTGAGTATATGCCTCCTCTATATCCCTCCACTCAGTATATAAGTATTACACATATCAATAAAACATGTGATTTTTATCAAATTAGCTGCACTGATATCTCGTTTACTGATCGCTTATAAAATACTGTATAGCAACCTCTTTCATCATCATTCTCATATTTATCTGGTTATATTAACCTACTGCTGGGTTGTGCCTATTCACTGCTGAGTATATGCGTCCTCTCTAGCACTCCACAAAGCACAGTACATAGTATTACATACATACATTAATAAATCATGTGATTAATTATCAAATTAGCAGCACTGGTAACTCGCTTACTGATCTCTTATAAATACTGAATATCAATCTCTCACCATCATCATTACCGGCATGTATTTACACAATTATACTTAGTGCTGAGCATATGCCCCTTGATTAGCACTCCACACGGTACATCAACAACATTGGTCATTGGTCAAAATTGGTTGGTAAAATTAGTCTGGTCTGGCTTGGTTAAAAATTTGTACCAAATTTCACTCATTTGGTATGTCTGATGTGATAACTATTGTAAGTATATCAGTATCTAAAAATTATGTTCAATATAAAAATCAACTGTAACACCAAAATTAGACGTTGCTGATATTGATCGTACTATAATAACAGTACTTCATATATTATTTGCGTATCTACCCCATTTTAATTAAGTTTTAATCCAAGTAAAAATAACTTAAACTTGTCAACTTTACTATCCCCCTAAATATGTCCGCTAACCAAATCCCACACATTTGCGAACCAATTAACCAACATTCGCAACTCAGTGTGTAACACAATCAGGGTTGCCACAAACACAAACAGACAACAAATACACCAACAAACTGACACTGTTTGCCAGCGGTCAGACCATAGACAAACAGCAAAAATAGTCGGTAACGAACCCGTAATCCGATTCCGAGTGGTCACTCTTGTAAAGTTTCGATCTGCAATCAACTGAGCTAACAGATCTATTTCGTGGGTAAACAGGCAACCCTAGCACGCACACTACAGTGCTTGCTTGTGTGTGTGTGTTTTGTGTAAGATTTGAGATGGATTGGAGATGTCACAAATATTTTTTTTGGTGTGTCATTTTTAACGCAGGGTGTTTGTTAATTTACTAAGTTTTGCAGAAATAAAAAAAATCTAAGCCTAATAATATTTGTTTATAATATTTTGTTCAAGTTTTAATGGAATGATTGATCATAGTGTTTTTGGTATGGAAATAGAATAGGGTTTCAAAAATAATAAGTAAATTTGCCCAAAAACCACGCTGGTAACTTTATCATTACAAAAAAATCCATATTTGCATCAATGAGTTCATATCAGTTAATTGAAATTCTTGTTTAAAACTGTCAGATGTATTTTAGAAATAAATACGTTCGTACTTAAGTAAGACATTTCCTTCCAAAAGCTCCTTCTTTATGTCTTAATAACAGAGCTTTCCTTACAATCCATCCATCTTCGGTTTTCAACAGTTTTTGCTAAAACATGGCAATTTGTAAAAACATACGAAATTTAATTTTAACAAGCCACATCTATCTCTTTTGTTTCTAAAAAGCGACGTAGATTTCCGATCATAAAACTAAAGCTAAAGATTCACTGAGAGGATTTTAGCGACTCGATTGGAATAAGAAAGTGTTTAATTTTGCATTGAAGATCTTTATCAATCAACAAGCTTTTGCTCGCGACTTTGCACGCATTATTATACATCTTCTTCTTCGTCTTATCGAACGAGAGTGGCCAACTCTGGTGTCAAGAGTTAATTAAGCCGCCCGTGTATTATAATACGTATAAAATAAACTGAATTTGAATCACTCTAAAAAACTGCATCACAATCTGTTGTGTAGTTTTAAAGATCTAAGCATACATACAGACACAGGGACAGACGAGGGAGGTCAATACTCAGGCTAAAAATTGGTATCTGTCGTCATTACTCTGATATATATGCTATTATTTTTCTACTGTCACTATAATATATTGTTTGTATATAGATATATATTTTATCTCTATGTATTAGTTTATTTTTGTACCTATTCAGTATGATATGTATTAGGATGTTTGTTTTTATGTTTATGTACATTATTATAACTATGATTGTTTGTGTTATTTATTTTATCTCTTCTATTTCTATTGTAAACCGCGTCCTCCGTTATCCTTTATTCATTTCTCTCCATCCAATGGTTGCCTGGAAGAGATCGCTTTTAGCGATAAGGCCGCCACTTGTGGCACTAGTATAAGTTATGTTTAATCTATTTCTTTGTATTTTATTTTTATTTCGTGTGTACAATAAAGAACAATCAGAATAAGATACAATAAAGAATATTCTATTTTTCTATCTTTGTACCATGTAGTGATAATAATGATATCTTTTATTTAACTTTATGTAAACAGGTTTGTTAGCCATAATGCTACTCTGATAATATTGTCTCATAGGTTTCGCTTAGTAAGTTAAGTTTCTTTAGTTTGCCTTAACTGTATTTTAGCGTCAGGTTTTTCTAAAGAGATTTGAAAATTTCCGGTTTCTTCTAGGCAAGCGCGCTAGATCGTAGACTATAACGTTGCTTAACATCAGGCAAGTTGTAGTCAAGCGTTAGCCTATATCATGTAAAAAAAAACTGTTTACATCTATCACTCTCATAGAAAATAACGCTTTGTGTAGAAATATAAGAAAAACGGAAAACTTATCGTTTCTGTTTGTCTTGTTTGTGGTACTTAGTACCATATAGAGATTTATAAACTCCTAAAAGCTAGTTTCGCTTTTCTCATTAAAAACTTAACTTTTTTGTAGAAAGTCAAAAAATAGACGTGTTTACTGTTTTTGTCATATTTGTGATACTAAGTAGGTACCACACCTCATCCATAGAAGTTTGTCATCTGGGGCTAACCTGGTAAAGTTGCTAAAGCTCTCATTGCATACGCAACTTAATAGCAAAAACAATGGCAACCCCACAATTGTCATTACTATTCATTGCTGGCCAATCTGCGGTCGATGACAAAAGGATCCGATTGTGGACTGGTGTTGCCAGGTTATGGAATCTACCTCAATGGGAAATAAGCTTGTCAATATTGTTTTAAAAATAATTACGCCAAAAATTTACAAACATATTTAACCTAGATAGCCTTACTTATCATAAATTGTTGTAAAAAATTAAAGATTTCGGTCATGTACATTTTAGCACCTTTTTATTAAAGTTTACCAAGTACAGTAGCTTCTAATTAATTTGAAGCGGAAGTGGCATCCCTCAGTCATGAGGATTACGTACGGGTCAGAGAGGAAATAGGAGTAAACATAAGCAAAGCTCTGGAGACTAACGATTTGCACTAGCAACACCAACACAAAACGGACAAAACACCCGAAAACGGGCAAAAAAGCCACTCAAGATTGATGTATCCGGCTAATTTGCCCATACGAGTCTTTGCCGACAGTAAAATATGTCATATCATATGGCCCTATACAATCCATGCAACCGAGCCCAAAAACAGGCCTTTCAGCAACCCAACGACTTGTTTCCTGCGCAATTCATCTCAAACAAAAAGAGGGAAATGGGAGTTTTAAGATCTTCCCAATTAAATATAAGAGAAAGCAAAGTTATGGGGGTCTCGAGTATGCATAAATCAGTTTAGTGGGCCTTAATTATGTTTATCAGGATGTCCTTTTCAAAGGATTCTTTGAGCCTTTGTATATCTAATTTGTGTGGGAGTTTTTTGATTGGAATTTGTTGAGTTGATTAAGTTTGAGTGGAGGTCTAGGGATAATTTGAGGGCCTAGTTTTATGGTACTCTTTGTAGGAACTATTCAAATAGTGTAGTAATTGGCAATTGGAATGTGGCTAAGTAATTTGAATTATGTGATGTTTTGGGGCTAAAAGCAAACATGGACTTTGTAAAGGTACTAACTACATACATATATAGGTAAAATAAAAAAATATTGTCATTAATGTGGTCAACGAAAAAGAAGCCTTTATATTAATTCAGGGTCTAATCTATCCAAATTTTATCCATATCGATTCAGCCATATGAGCGTAGAAAAGTAACAAACAGGCATAGCAGCGTACAAAGTTTCGGCCTATATCAGTTATAAGCGTGCCAAAAAAATTTTTTCAGAAGACTTGTTAACCTCCTTATTTTGAAGTCGGTTAGTAATAAATAAGTCAAACATCCAGTCAATTGACTGACGATTCAAACGACAAATACATACATATATCTCTCCCTATCACAAGCTTTCCAAGAAAATATGCAAAATTATTATAATAAACAAACCGTAACACAAATGCCGTGTTATTACACGCAATTATATATGAGAACGTACAATTATCTACAAATTTGTGCTAACATAATCTATTAGAGCGTTGTTATAACACAATTAGGGCTAATTTAGTTGTTTTTTTCTCTTGTCTATGCGTTTTTAGAGTGAAATTACTCGCCTTACGATAGCCAGCGGAACGGAACTAATATATTTACTTGGTGTAGTGATGATTGTACGCTTCTCTTGGGGAAAGATAGGCAAGACTTTTGCTGTGTGTTGAACAAACATTGAAACTTTTTCTCTGCACAAAAATATTTATCGTGTAGGCTCGCTAATTGCTTTAGACTGGACATTAAACATACTCGGTAGCGCATAGCTGTCTATAATGAGAGTTCTATCGCTATGCGTATAATACATGCAATGTTTCATACTTTTTGTGGGCAAAAGTGGATAAATTACGCATGTTTTGAAGAAAAAAAAGTGTTTGAGCCTATTTCTGGCGTGGTAATGTTGGTATCAATCACCGAGAGAATTAATAAGCTCTTGAAATGAATATAAAGAATAAAAGTAGTTGCATGTTGTGACAGTTTCAGTCCAAGAACCGACTTAAAAATCATTGTTTGAAGCCTAGGTGTGGTTTTAATAGTTCGATGGCAATAATAAAAAATCTAAATATGTCCAATAGTTTCTAATACCGATAACTAGCTACCACCCTCGAAAAAATAAATCTGTTACCCAGCACCAAACAGCGAGATCCAACAGTCTCATTCGAGAGTCAGTTCCAATCACCTAAGAAGCACCTACAGGCATTTTCCATCTTGGTCAAATACCTGTAGGAATTCAAGAAATGTAAGCAGTGTTCATAATATAAAAAAATAAAACAAATATTAAGAAGTGAAAATACGTTCTATTTCTGTTTTATTTCAGTTTTGTTCGACTTTGTTTTGAGTCGTAGCAATAGCAACGGAGTTAAGAATTTTAATTCGACGACGTGTATTCACCGGAAACTTTCTAAACATACCTCATGTAACAAATTAAAACTTCGTCAACAGTCCAAGAAACCGTACAAAATCTGGCACGAACAACTCTTTTACGAAATCGTCAGCTATCGAAAGCTTTAGCAATTAACTTGTGCCGAAATTATCAGTTCCACGAAACTCGAGGTGGGCGGGCCTTGAAGAAAACTCATGAAAAAAACATCCACTGAAAACCAGACCTTTTCATCTTCAACTTAAAGATCAAAATAGTGTAGCGAAAGTAGTAAATTAATTGCAAAGAACAAGACGGTAAAGTGCAGTGTAAAATAAACCATACGATAAAGAAAAGGAGTGAGTGGCACGTCACAGAATAAATAACAACTATTTTACTTATTCAGGGTTAGCAGTGAAGCGCCGTCAGTGCTTAGCTAGCGAAGGCAATCGCATGCGATTACAAATGTTAAGCAAAGGTTGCCGCGGTCTGTCCTGGGATGGGTGACCGAAAAATGGCATTCCATTATGGGCGCTTCCGTGGGTCAGATGACACCTTAAATTGTAGGTCCCGGCTGTTTGTCTAGTACGGCAGTCGTTAAGTTATGTCAGAGGTCCTTATGGCGGCTTGATAAACTCTCGACACCAGAGATAGCCACTCTAATTCGATACGAAGAAGAAAATGTTTCTGGTGCTAAAGAAAATTTTCTTGAGAAGTACATACACACATAATTCCAAAGAAATGTTTTGATGATTACTTTGATGATGGGTTCATCAAAGATGCTGTGTTCTGGCAGATGTTGTTTCATTGCGTGATTGTTGTTGATTTTGGTGTTTTCTGAAAAGCTATCAAAATAAATGTTTTCTTTCTTTCTTTCAAAATTATCTTCAAAGTGTTTGCATTAAGTGTAATATACTTACATCTCTCTTGTTTGTTAGTTTGTAAATTAGTACTTTCTACATTGTCAGAGGCTATTAGTGTGGCCTGATAAACTCTCGACACCAGAGTTGGCCACTCTCATTCGCTAAGAAGAAGAAAAAGTACTTTCTACACGGAAATGGATTCGCACTTGACCATCGACAAAATTTTCTGTTCGTGACCATTCTAGCTAGTTTAAGATATTTTTAGCTTACGAATGGTCCACCGACTTTTACATTTTTCTTTCCTAGCGATCTTTACTAAGGTTGCCTGGAAGAGATCGCTCTACGCGATAAGGCCGCCCAATGTACCTAGGTTTAGTAATTTTACTGTAAATTGTTTTGTATTTTTGTTTTCTGGTGTACAAAAAAGTTACATTGATTGATTGATTGATTGATTGAATGGTCTTACAATGGGTGTCATTTACATACACCTGAAGCGCGTCCACATATCATTTATTTGATGAAATTTTTATACTACAATGAGGGTTAAAACATTTTAAAATCCTGATCTTAATACTGTATTCAAATTTGACTGAATTATGTGTTACAAAAAATTATTATTTACAATAATAAAACATAAAACCAGGGAAGAAAACTAAACATTACTACTTCTAACTACAACATAAAAAAGGGTACTAAGAAAATCTTTAGAAAATGTATTTGATTGAAAACACATAAATAAATATTCCGGGACATTGCACACAGCGCCATCTAGCCCCACACTAAGCAAACGCTTGTGTCGTGGGTGCTAGATAACGGATATAATACTTATATACTTTTCTTTTGTAAATACATACTTATTATACATACAAACGACCAGACTCAACACAAGTACATAATTATAAATCCCTTTGTTATTCAATTGCATTTAACTAATAATTTGTTACTCTGTATTATTGTGTTTGCTGCTCGTGGAAAATATGCATTCAAAAGCATTTTGCATATAAATCTCTGTTATTTAGGAAGCAGGAGTGTTTTACATACCGTAAATAGGTATATATGATAAATTATATGTATAAGTTGCAGGGAATTGCGGGAACAAGTTTTGTATTGCCTTTGGTGTTTTGTTTGCATTTCCCTACAAGTATTATTAGTCTTTTTTTTAAAGAAAATTCAGATACTATTGTTTGATTTTAATTGGTATTGATCATATGGCTACTTTACAATTTAAATGTCGAATCAAAGATTCCTTGAAAGGTTAATTTGTTTGTTCCGCTTCTACATTGCAATGAAGCAATGCAGCGTTTTGTTTCGACTTTCATCATGCGTACTGCCGAACTGTGGAACTTTTTGCCGGAATCTCTATTCCCCTCAAACTAATACATTTATAGGTCTAACTAATTTATTTATAGGTCTTCAAGTCGAGATTGAATCGATTTCTTCTAGGCGAGCGCTAGGTCGTAAATTATAACGTCGCTGAACATTAGGCGAGCTGTAGTCAAGCGTGAGGCGAACTAGTTTAAAAACAGATCATCATAATTTTATTGTCGGTATGATAAAAGTATGGGATCATGAAAGTAGGATAGATTAAGTTATTAGGATTGATTGTTGACATAATATGACATAAGTACGATTAACTAATAATATTATGTTATTATTCGGCGGATGCAGCAGAAGAAGCCAAGCGGCGAAAATATACATCATTATCGACTGATTATATTTTCGTACCGCTTGGCTTCGAAACTTTTGGTCCGTGGGGTAAAAGCACGAAGTCTTTTATAAAAAAATTAAATAAAAGGTTGAATGACATCACTAGAGACAAGAACGCTGGCTGGTTCCTTGCGCAAAGGATTTCTATAGCAATCCAGCGTGGGAATGCAGCCAGCGTTCTTGGCTCCATACCACATGTAGATGTTTTAAATTTAGGTTAAATGTACATACTCTTATTTAGTTTTATTAGTGTATATAATATATGTATATATTGACAGAGAATACAGTAATTAATATTAGGGCGTAGCAAGATACAATGGCTATAATATGCTAGCCAGTGTCTTCACAAATTTTGCTTACATATTAAATTTACGTCATAATATTATTATTATATAATATATTGTTTTCCAATTTTTGGATATTGACTTGTAACAAATGTTATCAATAAAGTATTGTATTGTATTGTATTGTAGTAACAAAGGTTGTTTTTTATCCCAAAACAACGCAAGCTAAACCGTCGGAATTCACTAACAGAAGATAGATAAGAGTAGTAAAAAAAACATATAAAATATCTTCTTCAAATTTACATTCTAACAGTAGATTAGACAAAAGTATAATTCGTAACAGTTACGCCTAAAGCTAACCTAAGTACAGTAAAATACCTTCCTACTTCTTACAGTTAGATAAAGATACCTATAGTATCAGATATGACACTTCCAACGTTACATAGACAATAAGCCCAGGGCCTGCCTCTGAATAATTCAGTAGTCTGGGTGACAACACTCGCTGGGGTGTCCGGGCCCTGTTGTTCAAACATGGTGGTTTATGTGGAACATGGCGTTTTCCATGGCTTTATTCTAAGTGGATTTTGTAGCTTGGGATTTGAATGAAAGAAAAGGAAAAATTGTTTTCCCAACTTGCAAATTGAAAACAGGGTGTGAATGTGCCTGAAGTGGGCAAGCGTACAGATTTTCATCAAGCCTGTCCCTTCCTACCATTATAAATCAGGATGACAAGATAAGCTTCCGTTGCTCACCGAACTGGGCGGTATTCAAATACAAAGTAACAAAGTAAGCATCGGTCATAACAGGCAGTTTTAGGATGGGTGACCGGACCGTGTAAAAAAGTGACGTCTAGATATACTTGTGTAATTTGGATAGTTTGGTGCTCTTTTAAATAAATAAAGCCAAAGGCATTAAAAGTGGTTTAAAGCCCTTAATACTGCTTGAAACACCAGATTTTGCTATTTTGATACAAACATATAAATTCAAGCGTCCATGAAATATGGTATGACATCTTATAGCATAGAATGGCACAGTGTATCCTCGTTTCGAGAACCAAAGCCATCCCATCTCAACACTTACATACCAAACAGCGCTTTATCGCTATATCTACGATCCACAAATTGCGACGCAATAGCAGAGCTACAGGGATGGAGCTAGGCGAAATATACTTTCAGGACCTGCAGTACTTCTTAATTTAAATTTAAAATTTTGTTCCTCTTTGTATACCTACGTCTTTGTCTTTGTTTGTTTTCCTGCCTTCTTGTACGTGCGTGACGTCACAGCCAGCCCCAACGGAAGACCAGCGCTGGTTGCTTCCACACAACCAGCATTATGCTGAGTTGGGGCTGTGTTGTGGCAGATTTTTATGTTTGTTTATTATGTTTTTACTCCTGTGTGTTCTTCTGTTAAATCTGTCACAATAAATGTTTTCTTTCTTTCTTTCTTTCTATTACGGAAAACATATCAACATGAATTAAAACAAAATGTATGTTAAATAAGTAGTATCATTTTTGTTATTTTTTTTTATATTTGCAATAAATCACTTACTCATGTAACGCCATTTGCCCCCTATTATGATATAGAGAAGTGTTGACAGTTAAATAATGGTAGTCTTTGAAATGTGACGATGTTGACTGGAAATTAATACGCCCATATCTTACAGTGATTATAGCATATTGCCATGATAGTCTTAAATAAAAAAACGAAGTGTCAATGATTTCGTACATCTCTTTTTTTGTTATTAATACCATGCTGCAGCTATAACAGGCAAGCGTGATGTATCCCATCAAGTAACAGTATTTTATTGTCTCATCACCCATTATTGTAAATCTGGTACAATACAAGTAACTACAAATTTATTATCTTTCCTCATGAAGGAAAGATGCAAATACCCCCCTAAAATCCGTCCTAACTCCGCTCCCCTCCAGTTCCTCCGATATAAATCTCCTATTGAAAGAGATGGCGTCCTCCTCGCGCCATTCAGGGGCGCCATTCAGACCATAGACAAACAGACAGACGGCAAGACAAACACTCCTGAGGGAGGGAGATCAAAGTACGATAGGATACAACCCAGGTTTAATTTGGCCAACTGTTCTGACGCCATTTTGTGTGAAAGGATTTCTACTGACTTTCAGAGCTGTGCGCTGTGGACGGTTTTTTTTTACTATACCTAACGGGTTTGCACTTGGCCGTAGTTTTCCTGATAGTAAGCAAAAGCTATGGCCTAAGATAGAGCATGCGACAGGGCTGTAAATCTGTAACAATCGTAACTATAGGTATTCTATGGGAGATATAAATAAGAAGACAATTTAAAAAGTAAGAAATATTAAAATAAGCAATACTCACGACAGTACTTTGGAAGTACGAAGCGTAGTAACTTATAGTAAGTATGTTTTTGGAAAAATTATAAACGAAAAGCATTTTTTTTCTTAAATTGAGCAACGATTTAAAATAACTTTTAGACCTCGTTTGTAAACCAAACGAACTTTAAAATTATGTAAAAAATATCAACGACTCTGAAATGTACAATAATAAGTATTAGTAATCTATTAAAACTCCAAATTGGATTGTGAAAAGCTGAATTTTCAGGGCGTCGAACCACAGCTTGGTCCCGACCTTTTTAACGAATATTCAAATCCAATTTATGATACAAATACTTTGTTGCTTACACCGTGGTACAATGTAGGAACGAACAGTAGCTGAAACATAAAATAATATACTAATAATTAGAGAGCGTAAAACTAGTATACTTACCTTTAACTTATTTACTGTCTTGCAAGTAGTGTAAAACTTATGTTAATTTATTTATAACCAGTCAAGTTTTAGGTTTTAAAAAGTTATTTACTCTTAACTCCCTATGAGTTTTTGTAAGTTGTTTTAATAAAATTAACTAATCAGTGAACTCAAAACTAACACCTTTATAACCTTCGTTAATATAATAATTCAAATGGCTGATTCAATGTGGGTAAAATATTGTTTAAATAGGGATTTATTATAATTAAAAAAAAAATTAAGCTTTCAAAAACTTAAAGAGACAAACTAATTTAATATACAATGGGTGGCTTTATAGTCTTAGGCGATTTCATCCAGGCAATCTTTGGAAATACTAAGATTTAACTATACTTGACGTTCTGACAATATCAGTATTGTAGCCTACACCAAAGCGCTTACGTAAATGGGGCTAAAGTGTCCCAAATCTGTTTTTTTATGACAACACTCTGCCAGATTAGAAAATAGATTAACGACACACGACACCCCGAGGCATCGTTAGTTACATACACGAAATATTATATAAATACTTGACCTTTACAGGTTTCGCTTAAGTTAATCATAAGTTAAACTTAATTCTAACTAGGTCTTGTTATACCAAAATGATAAGATTTTTCTTGTTCGAAGGTATGTTCGTTGTTGTACTATATTTTATTTACTGTACAGATAAGTTTGATAATTAAGTATTTTATTAAAAAATGGGAGATTAACAAAGCGAGTGTGGCTCAGCGGATCCAGTGTCTGCTGTTCATCCAGACGCACCCTGTTCGAATCCGACCCTACACCAATGACTTATATTTTCATGTTATGTGTGGATTTGCACTCGCTTAGCGGTGAAGGAAAACATCGTGAGGAAACCGACATGTTTAGGACCACAATATCCGAGGGCGTGTCTTCCGTGGAAGGACTGGGTGCCCAACATGCTGAATCTGCCTAAGAAAACTCCCCTATCGAACCAATTTTATTCTGCGGGGGAGTCACGACCCTCAGGCATGAGGAAATACGACTCAAGAGAGAGAGAGATTAACAAAAGCTATTGATAAGGATTGAAATCTAACACCAGATGTCTAAATTATTAATCGCATTTATGTTGTTCAAGCTGTGTACACTTATCTTAGGAATTTGTTCTGGATCAAAACCAGTTTGAATGTATACTTAGCTTATTTGGGAACACATTCTGTTTTGTGTACTTACCATTATAAATAAATAAATAAATAAATAGATGTATTATCATAGGAATGAAACAACATTTACACACCCATATTCCCACAGAATATGAAAATAAATAAAAAAATATAAAAATAATTTAAAAAAAATTATATTACTTACATTTCAGGCACAACTTACATCGTTTCAATTAAGCACTTTTACAAATAAAGTAGTAAACATACATGACTTACAGTAACATAATACAGACGAGCACTGGTTAGAATAATCAATACACATATCCGGAACAAAAACTCAATATAACAGAGTAATCCGATACACCAGCATGCTTCAAATTATGTCGGTAATGTTATAGACACAAGTGTTTGCGAATAGTTAATCTATACTAATATACTAATATTAATTATTATAAAGCTGAAGAGTTTGTTTGTTTGTTTGAACGCGCTAATCTCAGGAACTACTGGTGCGAATTGAAAAATTATTTTTGTGTTAAATAGACCATTTATCGAGGAAGGCTTTAGGCTATATAACATCACGCTGCAACTAATAGGAGCGAAGAAACAATGGAAAATGTGGAAAAAACGGGGAAAATTATTCATCTTTGAGGGCTTCCGTTGCGTGCGCTGCGCAAACGGTTCAAGGTATAAAAAAAAATATGTATGAAAGAATTATTCCTCTTAAAATGATCTAATAAAATGTCCGTGACAGTATATGTCTATCTCTTAAGATTAACTCACTAGAACCGTTTTTATGGTAATAACTATTCTATACGCGCACACCAGCTAGTAAAAGATAATAGATAAATAAGGAATAGAAAACGTATCATAGTTATTCTATTTTATTCAGCAGTATCAGATTTTCAAGAAGTTCCCTATACTCTACCTTTTACCCTTTACCGGTTAATTTATGTCCGGTAAAATAACTAGACTTATAAAGCTTATAATGTTATACTTATTACCTACTTGTAGCGATAATTAGTAAAGTGATTCATAATATTCGATCAAATATACATTTTACCCTTTACCGGTTAATTTATGTCCGGTAAAATAACTAGACTTATAAATCTTATAATGTTATACTCATGACCTACTTCAAGCGATAATTAGTAAAGTGATTCATAATCTTCGATCAAATCTCTACATTTTACCCTTTACCGGTTAATATATGTCCGGTAAAATAACTAGACTTAATAAATCTTATAATGTTATACTTATTATCTACTTGTAGCAATAATGAGGCTTTTTCTGAAAGCCAATTAAAAAAAAGTAGTTTAAAATAGGTTCAATAGATGTCGCTGTATACTGTTAATGTACACCAAAGAGCAAGTAAAATTTATGGTTTTTGTTGTCATTTCGTCGATGGTTGAAATTTGTTTGACAACTAGTGTGGCGTGTCGTCATCACATTGCTCTTGAATCTCAATCTCGGTGCACTGTTTTCATCTTTCGTTGCTCAAATTTGTTATCTTGCTATTTTGATTTTGTTAAGTTTTTCACCTGTTACTGTTGTTACTTTGTTGTTCGTTGTTATTGTTTTGGTTACTTGTTGATATCATGAGCAAGGATTATGGTTCTTGGACTTTACCGGCACTAAAAAACGAATTACGAAAGCGTAACGCGAGGACAACTGGAAAAAAAGCAATATTAGTGCAAAGGTATGTCCAAAAATGTTTTAGTTACCTATTAATTTTGTCAAAAGAAATCATCAAACACCTTAGCTAACTCGTGATTAGCTAAGGTGTTTGATAACGTTCCATTTCTTACAAAAAAATGTGGAATATTTTTAAAGACATCGTTGTCTAACTTTTATAAGTAGTATTTTGTAAATTGATTACCAGAATAAATTAACTTTACCAAAAACTTGTCTCACTCATACTGAATATAAATAAAATTGCATTGTAAAGTTTATGTAACGTTCCGTTTCACGTATTATGAAGAACTCGCTTGTACATGGGCAACATACAACGCCATCTGTTGAGCATTTTTTACACCATTTTTTATTCAGCTGTCAGAAAAAGCCTCATTAGTAAAGTGATTCATAATCTTCGATCAAATATGTTCGAATTTCATAATGCTGTAAAGTTACATAATCAATACTATCGCTGTAATTGCATGGTGTAGTTAGTTTTTAGGTAAGTCTAAAATATATTCCTCTTCTTATCAAATTAGAGTGGCTAACTCTAATGTCGAGAGTTTATCAACCCACCCTAAGAACCTCTGACATGGCTTAACGACTGCCGTACAAACAGCCGGGCTCTATAATTTAACATATCAAGAAAGAAAGAAAGCAAACATTAATTGTGACAGATTTAACAGAAGAACACACAGGAGTAAAAACATAATAAACAAACATAAAAATCTGCCACAACACAGCCTCAACTCAGCATAATGCTGGTTGTGTGGAAGCAACCCGCGCTGGTCTTCCGTTGGGGCTGGCTGTGACGTCACACACGTACAAGAAAGCAGGCAAACAAACAAAGACAAAGACGTAGGTATTACAAAGAGGAACAAAATCAACGGACACTGAATAGAATACCACTTTTTGGTTACCCATCCAAGGACTGACCGCAGTTGCTTAGTATTGGTAAGCGCATGTACATATGTAATATTGTTTGTATTACCAGGGCCAGTTAACACTTCTATGTCCAACAGTACAAACAGTAGCGGTCAGAATTGATGAGGTGTAGAGATCGACGTCAGTCTTCATAATGACACACTAATATATTCACATTTAGTATGCGGCTTCCATTATGGATCTAATCTATCGAATATCAGAGATGAATGGTGATTGTTTGTTTTTATATGTGTAGTAATTTTATGTGGGTTCTATTTTAGGTAACCTTGATTTCTTGAAACCTAGTTATAATAATATATTAACTAAACGGTTTTCACTCACGTGTAAATTGCGTTAGTTGTTGTTTAGTTAATATATTGGTAAAATGTCTCACGAAAGTTTTAATATTAGAACAAGTTATAATAAATGCATTATGATAATGAATAAAACAAATGATACATTCATTTGTTTTATTCCTTTAACCTTAAACTTTTATTGGAAAATGAGCGAAAATAATCACGACCGCCAGGATTCGGCGGGCTTCACAAAATAACTCATAAATCTAGGTTACCTAGGTTAATATTATTTGTAATTTCATTTGTGTAGTTATCTTTTTTGTACTTACTAACGTTTGTATTTTAATGTTTAAAAAAATATAATATAATAGCAAGTGAAAAATTAGAGTTCCTAATATAGATAGATAGATAGATAGAAAATTCTTTTTTGCAACACACGATAATAATTACAAAGAAAGAAGAAAAAAATAATACTTATACTAGTGCCACAAGTGGCGGCCTTATTGCTAAAAGCAATCTCTTCCAGGCAACCATTAAAATACCTATTATTAAATTAAAAACGAACATATTTTAGCACGCTTTTTAAAAAATACTACAAAATATGTAAACAAAAAAGAGATTTTTGGAACCTCATCGACCATATATCAAGTGAACTATCAATAAATTCACAACAACGCAACCCTCTCGCCAATATTTCACCCTAAATCCGAACTAAACGGGACAACACGATCAAAACTCATCAATTTTCTAAAACGGGTCTAAATTTTCAGATCAACAATACATTTTCTCAAACCGGCAACGTCACCGCGTCAAACAGGAAGTGACGGCGGCGATGCGCGTGCGCTACTTCCGGCCTCGTGCGAGCCAAAATGGCGGCAGCGACTTCCGGCGAGACTAGGAAGAGGGTGGTTGTAAATTATGCTTAGGGATGCTGGATTTATTGTCCTCGGAATGATACTGAGATTCGAGAATAGATTCATTTGCAAATCATTGTGCAAAACGTGCTTGCATGAAATTGTGTTAGGAAAGTAGTGTAATGAAATGTTAGGGGGAAATTATAATAATGGTTTTTTTTTATAATTATAGCAGATATAAAAGTATTTCTTTATTTTTTGCTCTCGTGTGTATGTGTATGATGTTAAAATCATTTAATAAATCATGTTTAAGGAATCAATGCATTTACGTTTCATAGATTTAAAATCGTTTGTTTTAAATTGTAAGCTTGCGTAACGTGTTCTAATAAAACAAAAAAAGTAACATATTTAAAGATTATTTATGTTAAAAAAATGATTTTACAAGAACATATTCGCATTTCGCACCCATTGCTAAAATAGCTCCCACTGCAAACTAGCAATCAGCTTTTTCTTTTCAAAACTTAAGAATCCTGTGACTTACGTTTATGCTCAGAGAGACATTAAAACGACTACTAGCAATTAAAAAGTTAATAAATACGTAAGCTATTCATATTTTTATTACTTACAAACATAACTGTAGGTAATTGAAGATGGATTTATGAATTAATAAAAACGCGTGCATTTAAAAAGGAATTAAATTTAACTCGCTCTATGGCGGTCTTGCTGAAAATACGCTGAGAAGGATTTTATGGAAATACCTATTAATATAGTGAACATTATTTTAAGCTCCTCCTACTTTGCTCCTTTCCTGAGTACAGAGCGTATATTTAATTTCACTAAACATAAAATAAATAAAGATATATAGGTTGACAGGTGGTTGGTAGATTTAATTGTATCTTAAGTTATTGTATTAAATTTAATGATGATACAAGCTTTTATAAAGCTTGGAAGGACCTGGGCGCCCACCACGATGTATGTGCCAAAGAGAACTCCCCTAATGAATTAATTCTACGGGGGAGTCACAACCCTCCGTCATGAGGAAATACGACTCAAAGAGAGAGAGAGAGAGAGAAGTTGTATATTTGTTTTTTTCTATGTTTTTCTGTATTAATATTGTAAATAAATCTTACAGCCATTTACTAACATTCCACTGCCTACTTATATAGTTCTTCAAAAAAATATACAAATAACAAAGATCAATATCGAAAAAATAGTTGTTGTCACTTAGTTTAGGAAATAACATAGGAATAACGCTCCGGACCGCAAATCATACAAATTGTTAGTGGCCACCAGCCATTCTGGCTGAATAAAACTTGATAAATCACTAGATAAAGATAATATAGATCCCGGATACAGAGATTTTGGAAGGTAGCTAGATGTGACACCTTGTTACTAGTTATTACAAAACAGGCTAGCTCTGTGAAGTGTGAATTATCCGTGCCGTTATGGTAACTATGTAAATGTTAAGCGATTTAAAAAAAATATGTGCGAAGAATATTTTTCTTGTAAATATTATTCGAATACTATTTTATATTGCGTACATAATTTACTATATTTTCCACGATTGAATTTCTACTTAATTGTCGTTAATTGTTTAAAAATGTATATCCATAATCGCAATTTTATAATCTGTTAGAGATGAAATTAATGTTATTAAAAATTGCAGTGGTAAAAATTAATATATCATAAAAAATATCAAGGCAAACAAACCTGAATATTAACATACCTAAAAGGTTGAATCGAAATTTCATTTTCTTTTATAAAAAAAACATTTTACTCACCACATCCATTGAACCAACATCTGTGCAACCAGAGATAATAGCCAAGTAAACATTTTGGTTAGCTCGCAAACAAATACACAGTATTGCTGTACCAAACTCAATAAGGGTTGATTCGGTTGATTGCAATCAGTACCCCTCTCTACCCCTCAGTACCCCCGCCGTATCCCTGTGTACTGATACCATAGACAATATTAACTAGGACACCTAATGAGCAAGGATAACATTGTAATTAAAAAGAAAACATTTATATATAACAGTAATCACTTGTTTTGGAGTATTGTCATTACCCAAACTCTATTTAGTAGAGTTTGTGTCAAATAAGAGTGTTAAACCGGTGTTCATGAGAGTTCATATCAGACTTCCGTGCGGATTAAATGTTCGGTATTTTTTGTTCTAATGGCTGCATCAAAAAATCGCGCAAAGAGGCCGCCATTTGGGGCATTAGTTAAACATACCTAAGCATATTTTTTTGCTTTTTATTTATTTTTTTAAAGTTATTTATCTACCTATCTAATTCAAGTGCTGTCATTAGCACACTGCGTTATTTTTGTGTGTGTAACTGAAAGTCCATATTGACACATCTATGTCGAAATATTGTTAGTGAGACGTCTACAGAGTGGTGCCTTTGTCTCATATTGATATCTACGTGATGAGAAACCGTATCTCCACGCTGATTACTCTTTATTGAGTCGTAAAAATATACGTTTACCTGCTGAGAGGCTGATAAGTAGGTATTAGGTACGTATTAGTGAATGCCCGCAGCGTCGCTCGCACCACAGTATCCCAGTAAAATTGAACTCTGGTTTAGTTTACCAGAAGCTGTGTTTCCTGCGAACTACAATCCAGAGGTTTTCAAATCTAGTGTTAATAGGTATCTTCTAGGTAAACGTGTTACACCTAGGCTGCAGCAATGCTTAACATCAGGCAGGCTGTAGTCAAACGTAAACCTAACCCCGTAAAAAAAAAGTTGCGTCTTGTATGGTTTATATAGCAATAACTTTTCTATTTATGAACCGATTGAAAAAAAAAACAATTAATGTTAAGTAAAAAATGAAACTACCTATTAGTGAAAACCACTTCCAAATCGGTTGAGCCGTTACAAGATTAGCGTGCACTTTTTTTTAATTGACTAATATGAGTTCTGTTGCATTAATAAACACCACTAGTAAGCTTTTTTAGTTATCTTCCATGTACAGACACCGATTAGTTACAGTTTAATCATATGTATAGATATAGATCTGTCAGTATTAGGTACGTGTAATAGGTACGTATTCGGCAGTAACAGGTACGTATTTGATACGTATTTGTATGCCTGATGAAGGAGTATTTTCTGTATTTGCTATTCTTTGCTTGATAGATTGTTGACGAAGGGAAATGAACGTCGTGATTGGAAAAGTGTGGCTTTTATTGATGTTTTATTTCTTTATTAGAATTTTAATAAAATGATGTTCATATAATCTAAAGCATTAATGTTTCAAATAAGACTGTTTAACTAGTTGCAGGTTTAAAAAACCTGTTCTAGAATAGTACTGGGCGAAATTGGTGAGACCACAACATAAACAATCAGCGACAGATGTTTTTATTCAAAATTTTTAGGTCTAATATCGTTGATAGATCACTATGTCAGTCAGTCCTTTAATTTTTATTTATTTAGATATTAAACCTAATAATTTTGGACGAAACGGGGTGAAATTTAACGTAGGCAGCTGCTAAGAAAGGGTTTTTGGAAATGCCACTTTTAAAGGGGTAAAATAGGGGATGCAAGTTTTACTTCTAAATGCGAGCGAAGGCGCGAGCACCCGCTAGTACATACAACAAAATACACCTTTACTGACCTGGCCTGTTAGCTTAGTTGGTAGTGGCTCTGCCTTCCAATCTAGGGGTTGCGGGTTCGATTCCCGCGTGAAACAAGTGTTTATGCATTTAAAAAATGTATAATTACCTACTTGTGTTGAGTCTGGTCGTTTGTATGTATAATAAGTATGTACATATTTACAAAAGAAAAGTATATAAGTATTATATCCGTTATCTAGTACCCACGACACAGCGTTTGCTTAGTGTGGGGCTAGATGGCGATGTGTGCAATGTCCCGGAATATTTATTTATTCATTTACCTTTGTGAATCACCCTGAACTATCGTCTAGGTTAGTTAATTTATCGGGTTGGGTAAACACATTATACAACAGCTACTTAAAACTGTCCAAAAATAGTCAATCACGTGCAACGGGCCCCAAATGTAATTATATTGGCACCGTAACGAGCACGCCGCACGCGGTAATTCGGTTTGGATAAATCACTGGTAAGGGGAGATATCTAGTAATCAATAGGAGTGATAGAGAGACGAAATATGGGTGTGTTTTTCTCTTTTTTTTTCAAACGAAATTAGTTAGCACTTGACCATGATTTGTCTGATGGTAAGCGTATGTTATGGTCTAGGGCGTGTTTACCCAGTAAGAATCGATTTAATCTTAGTTATAATATAGTTAGTTATATTCTAGTTTATAAAGATTGATAAAATATAGCAAAAGTAGCAACAACTGAATATGAACTCTTCTGTGCAATATCGTCCATGCTATCGACCGTTATTTTTCGATTCATTATCATAATCATCGAGTGCCATCTTCATATTAAGAAGTTTGGAGGTCATTTGGCCAATTTTTTGCTATCCCATGCTGCTTCTGCGGATAGCTCAGTTTAGTCCACTTCTTTATTACGTATAATAATTATTAAATCTTAATTTCGTCCACTTGTGTCTTGATTCACTGATATTAAATTCCATATATTGATAGCATAATAAAACCGAACCAAGCGCCTTCGTTAATTATCTCAAAACAATGGAAGCTACAACACAATTAACTCTTTCAATCCATTCGAACCGAACATCTTTGTTGCAGCGACTTCAAACAGTCGTCTGTATTGTGTCGCTACATATTGTCACAGAAGACAGTTGGTTATATAATTATAGGTATGTGAGTATTGTCCTTAGGTGGAATGTAGTACAATAGTTTATACAAACAATATACAAAAAAAACATTTATTTGCACTAAAATATGATGTCATTTTTACAGTTACAATATTATCTAGATTATAATATGATTTATTAATAAAAAGGTACTTTTAATTTAGAAACATTTATAACACTTTTGTTTTTGGGGTCCTGACTACTGCTTTAGGGTTTCCTGTGTTGCAGTAGGCAGGGTTCTTCCAGTATTTTACAAAAACAACATATGTATTGTCATTATTTTCAACTTTATGTGGCCAGCTCTGACACCAGACTAGGCCACTCTTATTCGAACTTACTTAATTTCAATGTTCACTGTGAAGTTTTTCATTTTTAATATAATACTAACTGATTATTTCAAGTATGTACGGAATAGTAAATATTTTACCCCAATTTAGAATTTAAATAATCTTAACAATAATTTAGCTAGTTTAATACTATGATACTTAGCATTTGAAGAACATTATCTCTCCATTGAGACATCTATGTTTTCTTAACCAACTAATTTACTGCATATATACACTGATAATATCACTGACTATTACCTATTTCCTTTTTTTTTTTTTTTTACAAGAAATGGGTTTGCACTTGACCGTAATTCGCCTGATGGTAAGCAATTCAATTTCTTTTTACATTGAAGCTTAACATCAGGCAGGCTGCAAATAAATGTAAGACTATATCTTATAAAAAAGTTAATACATATGTAACCCAACCTATAAATGTGTGAAAAGCGAGTGTGGCTCAGCGGTTCCAGTGTCTGCTTTTCATCCAGACGAACCCTGATTCGATTCCAGCCCTACACCAATGACTTGTATTTTCAAGTTATGTGTGGATTTGCACTCGCTTAATGGTGAAGGAAACCGGCATGTTTGAGGACCACAATATCCGAGGACACGTGTCTTCCGTGGAAGGACCTGGGCGCCCACCACGATGTATCTGCCCGATTAACTCCCCTAACGAATTTATTCAGCGTGGGAGTCACGACCCTCAGTCATGAGGAAATACGACCTAAGAGAGAGAGAACCCAACCTATTTCAAAAATGTATTAAACGGCTGAACTACATCTTTACTAATTATCTTGTACAAAAAAGGCATAGCTTCGGTAATTCTTTAATAGATTTTAAATTATAGCGTCGCGCAAATGTCACTAGAAATAATGGTGTCAGTAATTGATAAGTAGAATTGATATTCTTGGGGGATTTGTATGGAATTTTTTTTTTTTATAATTTTGTGGTATTCGTTTATACGTGATGTTAATAATGATAATTTTGTTAGATACACAATACCTACTCATAATAATGAGTAACTTACTAAGGGTGGCTTTTTCACATTAGATCAAAACAGTATTTACAATTTTTTATTTTTGAAATAATACAATACAATACAATATATCTTTATTGCACACCAAATAAATTAATTACAATAAAAGGACTTAAACTAAAAATAATGTACAAGTGGGCGGCCTTATCACCTTGAGTGATCTCTTCCAGGCAACCTTAGCAAGAAAGCGGTGAAAGAGATCAGTTTGCTCGAAATAATGCTGAAAATTTGTTGAAATAAAAATGTAGGTAATGTAAAAATATATCTTTATATGATAAATCATTCTATTTTATTCTGATGTATGGAACACATTTTATTTTCCTATATTTTTTTCTCTGCTAAGCATTGAATTATAAATTTATTTGTAACGTTGGCCAATTTTCTATTTCCGTTAAACAAATCTAACACTATCTATTTTTCTTATTGATGGACGTATGAAAAGCGTAGACAAAACTTTGTTTCCATGACTGATTACAAATACGAGCAACTCGTCAGCCTGATGTTAAGCATCACGCTAACCACAGCAGTTGCTATTCCGCCCCTTTTCCCTCAGCCTAATAATATCTAATCAATTCCCGACAAAGAAAAAACGCGGCCTAAAAACTTGACACGCGATCGTCACTAAAAAAGATGTACAAAAAAAGTTTGAGAGGTGTTTTTTTCAATAATTAATAATTGGCATACAATTCTGCGGTCGAGCATGCCTGAGCAAAATTGTAGTTATTTGCCCTAATTAGATGAGAACAGATGGTAAGCAACGGTCGCTACTTCCTACAGTATTGTTGATCTGCGGTCGATGGTTCTCGAAAACTTAGGTGTCTTTGTGTGTGCACTGCGGATGCATTTAGGCCTCTTTATGTAGACGTATTTAGGTCTCTTCATATGGTCGCATTTAGGTGTTTTTCTCAGTAGCTATTTAGCGTCGGGATCGGGTTGGTAATCGATCAGCGGTACTTTTGAATGCTTTTTGTTGGAATACAAAGTGCCGTTAAAAGTAATTTATTTAGTGGAAACTCGTTTAAAAGAGTTTCTTTTTTTATTTAATAATTTATGACCACTGGCAATATTGCTCGTGCAAGGGTATTTTCGTGGCGAAGTGGTCAAATGCCTGATTGTGATACGTAAAAAAAACTGTAGAAACTCGAACAATGTTTTTGCTTTTTCATTTATAGGGCCCAAGTTATGAATTTATAGCGTTTATCACTGTATATCTGTATATAGTGTGACGAACATTCAAATTCAAATTCATTTATTTGCAAAGATGTAGTGAGAATCATGGTACAAAAACATTTATAGTAGGTATCTTACATCTTACCATTTCTGGTGTGCAAAAATCACATTTTGGTCACTAAGATTCTATAAACAATTTCAATTCAATAAGATTTACAAAGATTAGGTAAGTCAATATAAACAAGTCATTAGATACAAATTCAGATTTTAAGGTAATAATATCATTAAGAAATGTCTTTAAAATTATATGAAACATTCAGATGTCAAATGGTTGATAAAATTATGTTAATAAGGAAATGTCATGCAGATTTTTACTGTTATTAGGAATGTCAAAGAGATTTAAATACAATTCCAAAATATCACATAATAGACGAATAAAAATAAATTGTACATTATTTATTCAAGACCTACAACAGTGTACGTACAAACAAAACCTTACATTAATAATCTGTGAGTAATATTAACTAACAAGCAATCTAATACATAGGACTATCTATCATAAAGAACTCATTTTTAAAACCCTTTACCACTTACATTTACGTAAAAACCTTTGCCTAACCTATATCTACCAATTCTATATTTACCCCTTGAACATGCAAATATTGTCAAAGGGGGTGCCGGCAGGGAGGGTTACAAAGAGCGCCGCTTTCTTTGAACTCGCCTGACACCGCCACCTGTGAGCTACCGGCTGAGATTCAGAAGAACTATATAGCTGGATATGACATAAAACTAAAGCACTTTCATAAGAAAGGATGACTTATGAGGCCTTGAAATGATAAATAATTAGAATAACGTTATACTTGAAAGCATACTCTTAATAAGACCTTCGATTCTTGCGTTTATGAAATATATGTATTACCTATGAAAAATGTACTAACCTTATCGTCAAAAGTTTTCTTTCATGATAAAATTATTAGCCCAATGATAAGAAAACGCTTTTTAAATTTATTGCCATCGAATTAGGTAATGTTAAGATTAACAGACTTAAGAGAAGTCACTGCCCGTTAGCTAAACGAATTAAGTTGTCATGCCATCCATGGTATCACCGATACAAAGCAAAAGAACCGTAATGGACTCAAAAAATGTCTCAACCGCTTACCTTATCCAGCATCCACTTTACTCACCATCTCAGATGTATTTATTACCGCATCTTAAATCTCTCATTGTCTTGAATAAGTACGTATACCTACGCTCGAAAAACTATACTGAAAGGATTGCGCATCTGTCTGTCGGTACTTCGGTAGGTTTTGAGTTACGCATTGAAGGCGGCGCCTTTTGGAAGGCTTAGATTAGGATAGAAGGTTGGACATCAATTGATAATGCGGCAATGTCTTCAAAGATAGTTGATGTTCAATATTTAGGTGATGTGTAAAAAACTGGAGACAACGGTTACACTATTCTGCCAGTGCTTTGCTATTGTAAATAGTGGATGTTTACTAATATTCAAAACTAGGGATAAAAAGTAGCCAATGCTATGATACTTCCGGGACCTCGTACTACCTACATAACAAAAATCATGAATATCTGTTCAGCCGTTTTTTTGTGATGAGTGTAAATAAACTAACAAACAGATAAACAGAGACACAGATAAACAAACAAAATTTCATGAAATTGTTGGAACATGTTCTGCCTGTAAAGATCTTTATAGATCATTGAGTTGATATCTGAGTGCAAATATCATCCAACCTGAACCCAAATAAAAATAACAATAATAAACTGGCTTAGTATTATGAAATAGTAGAAGCGAGCTTGGCTCAGTGGCTCCAGTGTCTGCTATGCATCCAGACGCAACATGGTTCGAATCCGGCCCTACACCTAATGACTTGTTTACGAGGACATGTGTCTTCCGTGGAAGGACCTTGGCGCCCACCACGATGTGTATGCCCAAGAGAACTCCACTAACGAATTAATTCTGCGGGTGAGTCACGACCCTCAGGCTTGAGGAAATACGACTCAAGAGAGACAGAAACAGAGAGTGAGAGAGAGTATTATGAAATAACGATAAATAAATTCAAGGTGTATCAAATCGAAGATAATGATGACTTAGTGGCGACCCCTAGTAAATCCTGTAATCTGTACAAAATGGGCTCCAACACGAGAATTGCGTACATTTATATGGAGTAGTCTTGAATGGCTTAAATGTTGTAGGAAGTAAGTGAAAGTAGCCAGTTTTCAGATTGTTCAGGAAAAACTAAAAGGCTAAATTATAACGGCTATTTTATAAAAATAGATCTCTATATATAAAACGCAAAGGTGACTGACTGACTGATATAGTGATCTATTAACGCACAGCCCAAACCACTGGACGGATTGGGCTGAAATTTGGAATGGAGGTAGTTGTTATAACGTAGGCATCCGCTAAGAAAGGAGTTTTGGAAATACCACTTTTAAAGGGGTGAAATAGGGGATGCAAGTTTTACTTCTTAATGCGAGTGAAGCCGTGAGCACCCACTAGTATAATATAAAACAGTATACACTTATAATGTTTTTGTGTTTCATTTTACAATGTTCTTTTTATTTCAAATGAGAAAAAACTTACTATTAGACAGACTTTTTAACTACGTTTTTAAATCGCAATCGTGTGGGTTTTGGTTTTTAGTTTGATGAAAGTGTTTTTATCTTGACTGCTAAGTGATTTTTGGATAGACATTAAATAAATGAATATTCCGGGACATTTCTCATAGATGTAAAACATATACGCTTAGCTATTTTGCATCTAATACGTCTGTATCATCTCACCTGTATGCGGGAGCAAAAGGGTTGTGGCATCATTTTCTCATGATGAGCGCACTGTCCAGTAGTTATTTGCTTGTCAACTTTATACAATTTTTGAACACTTCACCAAACGCCCTCTTCCGCAACGGCCCTACAACATATTCCAGCAACATCCTATTGTACTGACCCTCACAATCACTCGGTCAATTTGACAATAGCCGCGGCCCCTATTTTCAAAATATTTGCCCCAGACGGACCAAACAATTTCAACTAAGTGGTCTACTGGACCCCGTCTGTTGGACCCCGGTCTGTGGGACACAGGGTCTCACAGACCCATCGACATAGAATAATAATGGGCTAGTCTAATTGCATATTTTGTACGAGCATAGTAAACTATCCTAAACAGGCCGATGTACATCATTCTTAGCGCATGTAACACTATATCATCAATTTTCTTATAAACCGAAATCAACGATTGGTTAATAACTTTTGTCTTTTTAACACTTAGGTTCCGCTAGTCGCCGACTCGAACTCGTTAGTGGGCGTAGGTAATTTGCTAGCTATTTTTACAAGAAAGGGATATGCGAGTATAACTGTATGCGTAACTGATCGACTGCCCACTGCCCTCACGAATTGTAAATTTGAAGTGAGATACAATGCAATTCTGGTTGAAACGAGCGCTTAAAAATTACGATTAGGCAGTTAGAATTCAAGTTCTCTTGAAAACAATTCCAAAAATTGAAACTTAAAATAAAGGTAAGTATTTAAACTTTTGAAGAACCAAACTATGTCTGTGGCTATATTGTTTTCGAAATTTCATACTCCGTCTGGTTAATAATTAATGGTTAAACGAACTTACCTTAAGTAAAGTTCGACCATAATTATACGAGACGACGTTACATGCGAAGAGATTTCTTTATTAACTATGTAGTCTCACTTCTGTATGTACTAGGCGTCACACTTTTTATAGCTGTGAAAATAAAAACACAAAAAAAAAGAAAAACCTTTTGAACAAATGTCACTGTCAATGTAGCACATGTAGCGCCGTCCTCCTGTCAAACCTCATTCATTTTAGAGTCTTACCATGGAGTACTAATATATGCTCTGCTTGTCATCTCTCGTTTGTGCTTTTTAACAATACACGGGTTAGTCAATGTTGTTGACATTTACAGGGTCCGGGTGGGACTTTAAATCTCTTTGGCGCTTTAGAGTGGCTGAAATTTTCAGGAAATAACATTTTCTTTAGCCTTAAAGTTTAATATTAGTTTTAAATAATTCCTTCCATTAGGACTTTACCCCAAAGTTTAGATAATTAAATAATGTCATGACCTAATATTTCTTCTAAGTGGATCCTCCACGTTTCACGTATTTCCATCGGCAAAGATACTGAAGCAGAAACATCTTGTGCATTTTAAGTGCATGGACCTGGCTAGGTGACTTATTTCGATTTAAATTGCTCGCAAACATACCTGGCAGGATAGTTAGGAAGTATTGAGTTAGCTCCAATCTGGTAATCGTTGTCTGACACTTGTGAATTCAAATTCACTGGCACTGGGTCTCCTGACCGTGACCTTGTGTAATAGCAATCATATTTTGTTACAACACAAATATAAAGATCATTAGTATCATTGTGGAAAGAAAAGTATTCTAACTTTGTCACATCATCGTTATACGTGCTCCCCTTATGCCGCTGTATATAGTCTGTATATTTGACAATTTGTAATAAGCATTAACATTTTAAAGTCATTGTACGTAATCACGTTACGCCACTAGACTAATTCGTTATCAACCGGGCTTCAATGTCCCGGAGTATAACGCTTCAATGTAGGTACATTGGATGCACTATTTGCTATTAAACTAAATATTTGTTAATCTGCTACGAAGCAGAAACACTTTTAAAGTCATTGTACGTACTCACGTTACGCCACTAGACTAGTTTGTTATCAACCGCGCTCTAATGTCACGAAGTGTAACGAGGGTAGGTACATTGAATATAGGTACTTTATGCCACTAAATTTATTGATTGTTACTTTGCTATAAAGCAGTAACACTTTTAAAGTCATTGTACGTAATCACGTTACGCCACAAGACTAATTCGTTATCAACCGCGCTCTAATGTCACGGAGTATAACGCCTCAATGTACATTGAATAAATGTAATGTATGCCACTCAATTTAATAATTGTTTATTTGCTATAAAGTTGTAACACTTTCGTCATTGTACATAATCACGTTATGCCACTAGACTAGTTTGTTATCAACCGTGCTCAAATAAATATGAATCACAAACAAAATAACCGTTATAGGTTAGAAAATCTAGTTCTTTTTACATTGAATAAACTGTAGAACAGTGTATTTAAGAAAATGGTAATAAACAAATTAATATTTTGTTGTATTGTATTTGTAACAAAAACAACATCGAAAAAAGATCGTTACAGAAACATTGCTAGAAAAGTCATGTTTACGATCTACATGACAAAAATGTGAGTATTTCAAAAAAAGATCGTTATATCATTTGTTGAAAAAAAATAATCTTTATGTACGATCTATTCGGTATAGTTTTATAAAATATATAAGATTGTACCAAGAAAATTAAAATCGATGATGAATAAATGCAGTAAGATTGCTTGGTAAGTTAGTTGCACTAACCTTTGAGCTGGTTGACGAATTGCTTAGTTTTTGTACCAAACGTCGAATTTTCGACGTTATTTTAAAATTCTGATGCTCCTTTTCCTAATTTACCACTTGAACACATGAAATAAACACTTTTTTCCACGAAAAATTCAAATAGTAAAATTCAACGAAATTTATGATGTTGCGACGCCCGCACACAAGAAATGAATGAGGTTTGACAGGAGGACGGCGCTACATGCGCTACATTGACAGTGGCATTTGTTCAAAAGGTTTTTCTTTTTTTTTGTGTTTTTATTTTCACAGCTGTAAAAAGTGTGACGCCTAGTACATACAGAAGTGAGACTACATAGTTAATAAAGAAATCTCGAGCATGTAACGTCGTCGAAGTGTAATTGTGCCGTTGTGTTAAAATCACGTTATATTTTGGGCCTCATCACCTTTTAAATACCTTGTTATTTTTTAATTATAGCAGCTACAGACATAGATATCACCAAAACAAATCGATAATATGCTCAACTTTAAATGTAAAGTAAAGTAAAAGTAAAAAAGCCATTTATTCAGCTATTTAAAAACTAATTTTACATTTTTGCATAAGGATATATTATAAATTTACACATTCTTAGCTTTTTATAAGTACTAGATCTATTTGATATTATTATTATTATTATTTTTTAATGTCATATTGTTGTGCGATTTCTCTTGTCCTTTTTATCATGGTGTCATAGCTGTCGCCTCGTTGGCGTAGGCCTCCCCCAGTTTCATCCATGTTTTGCGGTTCTTTGCTAACCTCGTCCATTCTAATCCATGTCTCTGGTAAAATATGTCTTCCCATCTCCTATGTGGTCGTCCTCTTTTCCGCTTGTCCGATCTTGGTATCCATTCCACTACCTTCCTTGTCCAACGGTCCAATGTCACTTTAAATGTATGTTATCAAAAAACAGAGTCATCATTTGAGAACAGTTGTAAGGCAAAAAAGTCGACAAGCGCACTCTTAAAACTTAAAAAGATAGAACACCAATCAACAACGCATCTTCCGACTCCGGTGCCTATCTTCTCTATGCAAACTAGTAAGCCATTTTCAATAAATTATTACGATCACACTTACACTTACAAAATAAAAATACGTATAAAAAAAGTTCATTGGAACAATAGCCGATCCATAACAGGTTAGTAAATTTCTTAAAGTCTGTTAGTACATAGTCTAAAATAAGAAACATTCATTAAGTACTTAGATTAACGATAAAATAAGAAACGTTAATGAAGTATTTAGACAAAGGCACTTTAATACTTAGCTATTTTTTTAAATGAACTGTACACAAGGTCCATCCATTACTATAACATGTCTACACATAGACCCCCGAAATGTCAATTGAATTGTTCCTGTGTAACGGCTATTAGTGTTAATGTGAAGCATTGAAATGATAGGTGTGGGTTTCTCTTGTTATGACCGTGGAATTGTATGGGCACTTGGATTAATTGAAAAATGTGCTCATTTCTTTTGGGTAAATTGTGTTTGAGCTGTTTCGGTTAGGTAAAGAGGTTTAGTTAAAGTTTTTAACAGACTTCAAAATAAGAAGGTTATCAAGTTTTCTGATAGTTTTTAGTTTAAAGATGTAGGCTAAATCGTATGCAATTTTGGAGATTGTTTCGGAAACACTTTCTAGTAATTTGTAGTCTAGTTTTAGCTGGAAAGTTTTAATGCGGTACTACCTGTATCTTTCACTTTTTGAAAGTAGGTAGGTACTTCTTGCGACGACTACACATTTATGATAAAGAAAACTAATATCAATCTCTCTAAAATATTAGTTAACAATAAAATGTGAAAACTTACGTAATTCATTCTAATTTTAAGAAATCAAGTAACTATATACAATTATATCAGTTTATTACATAACAATTAATAATTAGTATACAAGTAACTAAGTGCTTTCATTCAATGGGTATTATTGAAATTATTTAGTTTAATTAGTAGTATTGCCAGACATTTGGCCTACAAGCAAGTCGCCTACATTTACTAACCTCAAAACTCAGTGCGATCTCAGATATCCTAATCACCAAAAATCGTGCGTAATGCTATCACCAAAAGCGTCCACCCATCGCTGGCACGATCACATAATTATCATCATCAACAGCCAGATTAAAACCAACCTTATCTCAAAGTAAATAGATTCTAAATTAGCTCGAAACTGTTTAAGAAAATATCAAAGTTCGTCGCACATCGCAAGTAATGTCATGTCATTGTCACGATTTGCCCCGAGGTCGAGAGGAGAGTTGTTAGATCTTATCTCGAAGGGGTAAGGTTTAAATTGGAGTGGTCTTTGAGATGTAAAACTGCGATAGAGCGATGGGTGACAGAGGCCGTTGGCTTGGATTTGAGCCTTGGATAGAGATAGACGTGTTCCCGCAGGTTTTGAGTTCATCAGACTTAACTACGTAATAAGTAAGGAAACATATATTTTTTTAGTACCTACCAAAAATTCGTAGGCACTAGAATGAGCTAGGTACTTACTAAAAAAAAAATCAAATAAACTTCTTGGAATTCAAAATTACCTAAAGATTATTACTGAAACTTATCATCTCCCTATAACAAAGAAAAAATTTGATTCACACTTTGATTCCATCATACATAAGTAATATTTCTACAATGTTTTCTTTGCTATAGCTCCAGATTATAAGGATTAGATAATCTCTTTAATTAGATACTAAGTTACAAAATAGTCACTTTCGTTTATAAAAGTCAGTATTTCTTTCTCTGTTAGTAGGTATTTGACTGTCACCTAATGCACTGATTTTAATATTTTTCCCAGGAGACTCCTCTCTACCTGGACCCCTGTTCCCAGATAATCACAACCCAGGGGTCTTCAAATCTAGAGTAAATAGGTCTCTTCTAGGCAAGCGTGCTACATCTTAGACTATAGTTGTGCTTAACATCAGGCAGGCTATAGTCAAAGGTAAGCCTATTTCGTGTTAAAAAAAAGGATTTGATGGAAAAACAGTACGGAAACATTCACAATTACATATTTAGCGTGAATCAAAGTAAGTAAAATTTACAAACCTTCTATTATTATCACACAAAAAAAAAACAAAGCTTAGCGGTCTACAAGTAGTGCGCGTAAATAGCAACTAGTGGCGCCATCTTTTATCGAGTAGTAGAACTAGATTAGTACTATGGTACGGAACGTAAGAACCAGAGTAGAAAAAATAAATATTTACCATTTCTAAATAGGCTTTTTGTAATGCACACCTAACATATTGGCTGAAATTATTATCATAAAATATTGTACAGCATTACGAATTAACTTATAGCATTACGAATTTTTTTACCGTAACACGATTGGCATTTCATATTAAAATTATGTGTAGGATTAAGTAAATCATTGTAAATGTTTTACACATTTCAAAATGTGATTAAATATAATTTTTGTAAGTACTATTTTGTCCATCATGAAACATAATATCACAACACCATAAGACGTGTCTTTGATGTACCTACCCAATATTTATCAATGAGTAACTTTTTTTGTTTGAAAATCTTGTAATTTTTATTATACTTAAATATTTCATATACGAAGCAGCGAAGTAGCTTTTCTTACACATTCTTACTATAGGTAAGGTTAATATTCAATCACATTTGAAATAAAATATAGCAATAAAACGAATAATTCAGGTTATTGGTTGTCCAGAATGCCTAGACATTAAACTAATTCTAAATAGAAAAATTACTTTCCTGGAAACTTAAACTACTTCTAAAACTAAAATACTTAATCTAAAATGCCTGTAGTAGAAGGAAAGGTCCCCAAAATGCTGGCGGCATTTCCGCGGCGTTGTATAGCAATGCTCACCTTTTGAGCAAAGTAGCAGCCAGCATTCTGGAGACCTGTCACTTCCACCAAACGCTTGGCCAGGTCCCGATACAAATCCAACGCAGCTGGACCCCACGGCCCCAATGTCACCACCGCAAACGGCACAAACATATTAGGTATAAACGCGATCGAGTTTTGAATATTTATGCCGTTTGAGGTTCTCGGCTTGGGCGGCCGCGGCGCCAGCCTGAGCACAGGTGGAAGGAAGGTGAGACGGTGCCAAAGTGATACCTAGATATGTCGGCACAATAATAGCATCGATACCAAATATTCTATTGCATATATGTGTTAGATGTACCTACCTACATATTTATTAATATTCACAATTACTCTTTGAAAAAACTGAATAAGTACATACGACAAGTGGCTCCCATTTACTTACTTTCAACCATATTCAACCTATATAAAGCTATTACAATAGATAGGCATATATATGAGCCATATACATACGTATATAATGCTTTTTCTTTTCATAAAGAGATAGCCACTTCTCTTTTCCACGTTTTTCTTTTAGCACAACACTAAAGAGACCTCTAACCGAAACATTACTTACTGAACTTAATACTGCATTAAATAACTGCGTTTGCGCATGATTCTTATTAGGTACCCTACTTGGAGTTGGTTTCAGAAAATTTTACTAGATGGCGCTGTTAGTGAGAAAAATGTTTAACTTATATATTAGCAACTAAAATTGCTAATATGTACCTATAAAAATGTTATAAACATTTATTTTAATTTTGCCTGTTGCACATATATGTGCCACATAATAGTTATGGTGGTCCATTAGATTGTGATGTCGAGAGTTGGCTTATAAAAAATATGTATTCAAAAACAAATAAACGCCTGTTAAAAATGTCAATGATAAGCTAATCAGTATCTTGCCTGTATCACTCTTTGTCAAAACTAGGTATGGGCGGAAATAAAAGCAACTGTATGTTTTTAATATTGTCCGAGTACCTAATTAGCTAGTATATGTTTGTATGAATATTATATAATACTAGTGGGTGCTCGCGGCTTCGCTCGCATTAAGAAGTAAAACTTGCATCCCCTATTTCACAGCTTTAAAAGCGGCGTTTCCAAAAATCCTTTCTTAGCGGATGCCTACGTCATAACATCTACTTTCATTCCAAATTTCAGCCCAATCCGTCCAGTGGTTTGGGCTATGCGTTGATAGATCACTATATCAGTCAGTCAGTCAGCCAGTCAGTCACTTTTGAGTTTATATATTTAGATAGATACTTATACTTTTCTTTTGTAAGTACATACATATTAAATAAATTATAGAAACGACCAGATTAAATTTATAGTAACTTAACTACAAATTTAAAATTCATAACTACTTGTATTATGCGGGAATCGAACGCGCAACCCTAGATTAGAAGGTAGAGCCACTACCAACTAAGCTAACAGGCCTGTCATGTCATGCTCAAATAAAATTAACACATATAATGAGTAGTAATAATGTACATTATTTATTATCCATCGTCTATTATAAGCCATAACAGAGACAAACTTATTTTGCTAGTTTTCTTATAACTTTAGCACGGTGACTACTATGGTTAATACATGTATGGTTATAGAGGCCTCGCGGCTTCGCTCGCATTATTTCGGGATAAAAACTAGCCTATGACACACCTAAGACCTCATGCTACCTACATACCAAAAATCATGATGATCCGTTCAGCCGTTTTTGCGTGATAAGCGTTTAAATAAATAGACAAACAGAGACACCGATAAACAGAGAAACAGATAAACAGACATTATATAAATTGTTGGAACGTATTCTGTTATCAATCCTAAGCATATCCAAACCTTTTTTTTAAATATGTATAGAATAGATATATAGATATATCTATCTATATCTATCTATCTATTCTATAGATGAGGAGACTTATAAGGGTAGGTAACTGTAAATTAATGCATCACCTTTTAAGGACGACGCGGTAATTATGTCAAAACCACCATCTGTAGTGTAGACTTTGGGATGTTTGCGAGGGTGATTTTTAGAACTTTCAGTCTTTCGCGAATTTTTCGAATTTACAAATGTAGTAGGACGAAAGGTTGGACTCGATAACTAAATCTATCCTTAGAATGTAATGCGTTAGTTAGCAGTAACTCTGTAGGTACACTAGCTTGTCTAAAAGAAGTCAGTTCATTCTCGATTTATGGACCAATCAATTGCAGTGCTTTTGGAATTTCCGGAGTAGCTTCAGAAGTTTGGCAACGAAAAATTTTAACTTTTTTACAAGTCACGTAAGTACCTACCTACTAATCAATTGTCGACGCGGTCAGTCCTTGAATGGGTGACCAGTCAATGGGTCTGATGACACGTTATACATATTATAGGTCTCGGCTATTTGTCATAGTACGGCAATTTTATATACTATAGCGGTTTTAAAACTGTGAGGTGTCCACTCTCATTCGATAAGAAGTAGCACGTCCTAATTTTATGTGCCTTAAATAACTGATAAGAAAAACATTCTCAGCGCTACAAAATGATGTTTATTACTTCTCACGAGCGAGGCCAACATTACAACCGACTATCGAATAAGTTACCTACTGCCATTCGTTACAGCTGATTGCGGCACTTGACCCCTACGGTTCGATTTCTTGATATCTCGAAAACTATTCACGCACAAAAACTTACTAGTGTACAGTCTACATACCGACGTCGACCTATCTTGAAAAAACTACCAACATTCGCGCGTACTTTATAAATCGCGTGATGAAATCGAGATATTAGTCACTCGCAAAACGCCAGCCCAGACGGTCATTCGACCCTCGACACGAGCTATGAATACGCTTACATTCTGCCTGTTATGTGCCCTCTTCGTACAACACGACTCGCGGTCCATAAACGGAGACTATATGCTACTCAGAAACAAACTACTCAATGACGAGATGCTACTTTCTTTGGGAGGAAAACTAAACCTAACAGATGAAGAGCTAGAAGCCAATGAAATCCTGATGCGATGGAAACGCGAAGAATACGACCACTCGTTCCACAACCCGGAACAATTTAATATGACCAAACACTACTTCGCGTATAAAGATCATATTGAAACTTCGAAAGTGTTCCAAATTATTAGAAGAATGCCTAAAGGAGCGGTATTACACGTGCACAGTTCATACATGTTAGACCCAGACGGTCTGCTCGATTTGACGTACGAGGACCACTTATACGCTTGTTATCACAACGATTTGAAATTACAATTTTCCGGCGCAGAACCAACCGCAGATTGCCTAGTAAAGTGGACATTGCTTAGTGAATTACGTGAGGCCTCGGACAACGTAACAGATTTCGATGAAAACATCAAACAGCACTTTGTTTTGAACACAATGAACGACGATGTATCAGAAGCCGATATCAACAACGTTTGGAGAAAATTTGAACGCATTCATAAGACAGTTAAACCTTTACTTGGATATAGACCGGCAAGAGAAAAGTATTTCTACAGATGCCTTGAAAGATTTTACGAAGACAACGTGATGTATATAGAAATAAGAACCGGTCTGAGCAGCCTCTACGAGCTGGATGGCACCAGACACAGCAAAATATTCTTAGCAAGACTCTACAGCAATATCACGAAAAAATTTATAGAAGACCATCCAGATTTTATCGGAGTCAAGATGATTGTGACTTCTAAACGTGCTAGCACTGAAGAGAGATTGCTGGAAGACCTGCAAGTTGCATACAGTGTTAAAAGTGAATTGCCAGAAATGTTTGCAGGATTCGATTTGGTGGGCCAGGAAGATCTAGGACGACCCCTTACAGACTACATTCCTGTTTTGAGAGAGTATAGAAGTAAGATGGATTATTACTTCCATGCTGGAGAAACTGCTTGGTTTGGAACTCAAACAGATGAAAATTTGGTCGACGCTATCCTCATGGAATCTAAAAGGATCGGACACGCGTTTGCGCTAATAAAGCATCCGAGTTTACTCCGAATGGTGATTGAAAACAACATTGGCATTGAAGTGAATGTGATATCGAATGCAGTGTTATCTTTACTCCAGGATGTTCGTAGTCATCCTTTAGCTACTTATTTAGCTCTAGGCATGCCTGTAGTGTTATCCAGTGACGATCCAAGTGCGTGGGGCGCTCAACCGTTATCCCACGATTTTTATGTGGCTTTCGTGAATGTGGCTAGCAGGAAATATGATTTGAGAATGCTAAAGCAATTAGCCTTGAACTCTATAGAGTACAGTGCATTGGACCAAAAGGGTAAGCAGAAATTGTTAACTGTTTTTAATGATAGATGGTGGCAATTTATAAAAGAGCTAAGAGAATCGAAGGGTGTAAAAGATGATCTCGACTTTGGGTTAGAAATTGTTACGGTAGACACGCGGTAGTAAGTATAGAAATTAGAAATAAATTAAGGAGTTTGGTTGTTTCTAAGAGGTTGTTCCTGACCATTATTATTTATTGACATGGCCTCAAATCATCATTTGAGGGAAGTAATGTAACTATACGTTGATTGACAATGTTATTATAATTTATTTTAATATCTGATACGGTTGCATTTTTTCTTGTGTTTGTTGTTATTTTATGATTTCATAGTAGGTATTGGATTTGTGTTTTTATAGCAAAAAAACACGTGTTATTTGTATTTTTTTGTGTCAGACCCATTCAATATCGTGAGGTTATTTAAGTAATTTCTTATACCTACAAAAAAATATATACTAGAAACATAAGAGAAAAATATGTACCTAAGTAAATTATAATAATAAGACGTTCAACCCTATTGTACTTTTTTATTAACCGTGATAGCTATTTTAATTCACAGACATCTGAGAAGATACTGATGTATGTTTATACAGGGTTAATGTTATCTAATGATCATCATTGTAAGGGCAGATTGATTACTTTAAAAGTAATATTTTTTGCACTAAACCTTTTTGGTATGTTCTACATAAAGAGCTCATCCACCAGCTAAAAAGTTGTAAAAATTGTAAGAAAAAGCAAGTTTTACAATGATCCTGTAAGTTTTAACTTTTCCTGTTTAAGTTTTTATACTACAGGCATTTTAGATTGAGTATGTTAGTTTTAGAAGTAGTTTAAGTTTTTATTCTATTGTTAGTAGGTATTTAGTTTTTTAAATTAGTTTTTAACAAAATGTAAGTTTTATTAGATATTTTAATGATTAAAACCCCGATTATATTGGTTGTATAACAAAATAACAACATAGTAATTCATCATGATACTTTCTCTCACCTTTACGGGTGGCACAACGATATGCTAATGATATTACCGTAACCATGATAACACACTAGTGGGCGCGCCCGGCCTCGCCTGGATATGTCGCGATGAACTTTTATACTGTTTAGTCTAAAATCCTGTATAATATTAAAATGTCCATATGTATCTGTCCGATATTTATTTATTTATTTATTTATTTATAATGGTACACAAAACCGAATGTGTTCACAAATAAGCTAAGTATACTTTCAAAACTGATATTTATATATATGTTATATTATATGAGCACTGATAATAATTTCAGGTAACGTAACAAAAACCGATTGTAGGTACCTTTATTTGTATGATCTTTGGATACGAACGTCGTCACTTCAGGATAGTCCCTTTTTTCAAGATGATGTTCTCAAATCATGTATAAGAATATAAAGTATAAACTAAATTATAATTTTATTATAAGCCATGTCAGAGGCCCGTAGGGCTGCTTGATTAACTCTCGACACCAGAGTTGGCCACTCTCATTCGTTAAGACTAAATATTTACCAACTGAATAAAATATATTGGTTAATCTCTTTTGTATTAATATAAGCAAACATAAGCTAACTGTAGATAAAGTTAAAAAAAATAGCTTAGAATTCGAATGTAAATTAGCCTTTAGCTAAGTTGACTTTTGCTTTAAAAAATGCCTAAATATGTACATGTTTTACCTAAATAATTTTATTTTGTTTTTTTAAGCCAATTAATAATAATACCTAAATTAAATTATTTGTTCAGAACCCTCTGCTCTAAAAACCATGCTTGGTCAGTTATTTTTATCTAAGTAGGGTATGTAGGTCAAGCCATTTGGAGATTATTACTCCAAGTTTTTTGCTAAACATTCTGTGTTTATTGTAATCGGTTTAAAATTACTCATAAACGTATACCAAATACGTACTAAGTACAGAAATAACTTAATGTGCAGTGAACGGTGCGTAATCTTCTTACAAAGTACTGGTTGTACTTATTTATTACTATAGCTGTGCCAGCGACTTCGTTCGCGTGGGATAGTTATTTTATAGCTGTTACCCACGACTTGAACCGGTTTCGCAGCGCACGCAACAGAAGCCCTCAAAGAAGAATAATTTTACCCGTTTTTTCCACATTTTCCATTGTTTCTTCGCTCCTATAAGTTGCAGCGTGATGTTATATAGCCTAAAGCCTTCCTCGATAAATGGTATATTCAACACAAAAATATTTTTTCAATTCGCACCAGTAGTTCCTGAGATTAGCGCGTTCAAACAAACAAACAAACTCTTCAGCTTTATAATATTAGTATAGATTTATACAGTACTTTACAATTTAACTCGACTATGTACCTATGTTTTATGGTTTTGCAGTATTCGTGAAAATGGTTCTATAGACCATATTTTTTAAACTTGTGGTTAGCTTTTTAGAGATGAGGAATTTGCTAGGATATAACTTACTTACATACTAATTAACTTTTTAAAAAAGTTAATATGCATGTACATAAGTTCCTATGAGTGAGGTAAACTCTGGTGTCAAAATTTTCAAACCACTTCAAAGTTAATATGTGAATCTTTCTTAGAATTTTAATCTTATTATGCATACAAAATAATATTGTATACAACGTTTTTATGAAAATAAAGTAGAATACTGGACGTTAGAGCTGCTGCATTTCCTAACAAAAATATCCTTACGTTTTACATTTCTGAGATTCTTTTCTTTCTGAGATTATTCCAACTTATATAGGCATTTTATAGTCACAATACATTTGTAATCTTGCTTTTGTTGTGCAATAAAATCTTGACTGATAACACATGAATTATTTTATTTTTTTAATCATCACCTATCCTTTACTTTAAGGATCGTACTTGCATTTGAATTCTCTTCACTGAGGGTCGAGACTTCCCCACTGTATCATTAGATGAGTTTTCAGTTTTTATTAATAAACAGTGGGTAGTGTCTTAACTTTTCCACGTTCATAATAATATTGTGTAAACGATGTTTTCCTTTACCGCTAAGCGAGTCATTTTACCTGAATATTTTATTAAAAAATGGCATGATATTCATTAGTTAATTATAACTAGGTATTCAAATGTAACCAGTTCAATTAAATATTTGCAATAACAAGGTATCATTTAATTTAAACTTGTTGGAAAATCAGCGAAAATAATCACGACCGGCAGGATTCGAACCTGCGCATTTCTGCTACCGTCAGAACGCCTTAACGCCTTAATCCTTAAACGCGTTTAGCACTTATCGAAACAACTCGTATTTATTTATTTTACTAGGCACACAACACAATACACAGGAAATACATGAGTGACAGCATAACATTTTAAAGGTAATGATCCATTCTGTGCATCAAACTCATGCGTGCACAACATGACTATAAACAGATCCAAAGTTCAGTAAGTTAGACTAAAGTAAAACAATTAAAATACCTAATACATATAATACAATACTTATGGAAATTACAGTTAATTATAAATATAGGTATTAAGCAAAATCATAAAAACACGACTAAGGTACAAAAATAATTTGTGTAGCAAGCAAAACAAGATGAAATACATAACATAACATTGTTGTGGGTTAACGTTGCAATACAACAGCACTGATGTACACTCGGCGCGTTGCAAAGCAATGCAAGTGCAACGCGCCCAATGCAAAAAATGCAAATGCAAGTATCATATAATGTAGCTCGTCATTTGTTTCTAGCTGTCATTATCAATTCAAGCCCTCACGAGGTACCTATCTATTACATTTTGGCTTCTCACGTGTGCTAATTTTTTTCATTGTAGGTATGCGTGTTTTATTCAAAATTTCAACTTTTGCCTGTGGAGTATGCGCCATTCTCCTCGATTTCCGGCCAATTCCTTGACCTCCTTATACGACATAACGTTTTCCTTCTCTTCGATTTGATCGATATATGTCCTTCTCGGCCTTCCTCTTCCTTTTCGTGCATCTAGCACACGGGTAATGTAGGTAAAGCTATATTTTTGTCTATATTTCAGTTGACTTGTTGAATTCCTATAAGATGTAGGGTAGGTACTCATATAGGTATAAATGTTGATATAATATGTCTCAAAGATTTTAAATTTTGTGTGTCTTTTGTTTTGGTGAATTACTCTTTTATTTACTTAAGACAATTGTGTTCCAACACTTCCAACTTAAGGAATATACCAATCATAAAGTTACTATGACAATTAAGATATTGTATCAGGCGTTACTTTGCAGAAATCTATTGTCAATGAAACTCTGGAGAAATATGTAGTGTTTTTCCGCTGCGACTGCTCCTTAAACTCCTTTAACTGCTCCAAACAACAAACGTGGTGGTTTTTTTAGGTGTGAGCCAACACGTCCTGAGAATGTCTTGTGGAGAGGCGAAACACGTGTCAACGAGAATATCTTGCCGAAGGAAAACAACAAAACTTGAAGACACAAGGCGCGGTGTTGGTAAGATTTTACGAGCCACGAAGGCCAGTTTGGTTAGGAGGAGAGGTATAGCGGTGGTATATGGAGGAACACATCTAAAAACCACCAAGTTTGTTGTTTGAAGCCGGTTAAGGAGCAGTCGCAGCGGAAAAACACAGTTTCATTTACTAAGACAAAGTACATACCTGTTAGATACACATAAACTGCTCTATCTGTTTCGATCTCCCTCCACATGTGTCGCTGTAGCGAGAAAGTTGACAGTTTCGCTTCATTACCACCCCGCTTCTACTGCTATTACAATCTACACACTAATTAGATACCATTAGGGAAACACGTGTAGTTAAAAGAATTAAATTTTAGAGGTGTTTTTTTATTATCTATATGGGAAGTCACCGCTAATGTTTTTATGTGATATCGAAAATTTGAAAACAATACTATCACAATTTCATACCACAAAAGCGCCTAAATCGATTCTAGATTGGTCAAGTCTGAGACTTATAAGTCTTAGTTTTCAGTTTCCCTTAGAATAAAGAAAGCAAAGCTCTAAGCAATCGGAAAGACGATATATTTAATTATGCAAACATGTATTTTTTAGTTTTTATTCACATGCTATTAAAACATACTACCTACATACTTACTATTAATAACTTAACATACAAAATTAAATACCCATTCGAGCTATGTATATCCTTATATCTATAGTTTATATCTGTACCTAATGAAAGGAGTAAAAACAAACACTGACTATGCTAGTACTATACAGCCCACTTTTTAGTAGATTTCCAACTTACAACAGTTGCCTTCCAAAATCCAAAATGGCGGCACATTCACACATCACAAAGCCACGGTCGATTTGTTCAGGCGTCCTCAGTAATTGATGTCAACACGGCCCATCATCTAAATTTACTGCTCCGAGACAAATTACTGAACTATTTTTGAACCTGCGGACTACAGTTACTGCTGAAGTTTAGGAATTAATCAGACTAATTGTAAACTAGTAGGTGCTCGTGGCTTCGCTCGCAATAAGAAGTAAACTTGCATCCCTTATTTCACCCCTTCAAAATTGGCATTTCCAAAAATCCTTTCTTAGTGGATGCCTGCGTCATAACATTTACTTGCATGTCCCCAGTGGTTTGGGCTGTGCGTTGATAGATCACTTTGTCAGTCTGACACCTTTGAGTTTTAGATATTTAGAAAGAGGTAAATTCTTGATACCTTTTGAGTAAGCGTGCTAGATAGCAAAACATATTCGAGTACTTTTCAGCTTTGCGTAAACCTTCTTCTTGTAAAAAATAGGTAGTATTAAAGCATCGTAACAGAATAGAATCAACGCCAACAGATACATTCTAGATCTATACTCGTACCTTAGGTAATTTACTTGTTTCCTAACAGCTGAAATGAGTTTTATTGAAACTAGTTAAAAAAACCTTTGGAATAACTCTAAATAAAACAAGATCAAAATAAGTTAAACTGTTTCAGAGCCACGCTGTCGCAACACAGACATCTTACGCAATAAGTCAAATTTATAATTTCCCTATTTTTGGGGTCAATAAAAAACAAAGATTGTTTACCTATCTTATCGGTTTTACCAGTTTCAGCTAATGTTTTCATGATATTGTGAATGTAAATAGGCATTTTAAATTATGTACATACCTACATTATTTCAACACGAAGATACGTTATCATATGGCAACAGCTATCTTTTTAAAAATACCTATGTAGGTAAATGTGCGATATATACTTAATGTAGATGTAGCCTATAGGTATGATAATGTTAATCAGCCTTTCGTGAGACATTTTATCAATATATTAACTAGAACCAGAATTAAAAATTACCAATTCCCAGAACATACGTTCTGAAGATGGATGTCATAACATCCGAAACGCGTAAACAACTTACGCGATTTACACGTGAGTGAAAACCGTCTAGTTAATATATTAATCAGACTTATTGAAGTAGGTAGAATACTTCAATAAGTCTGATTTACGATGTAGGATTTTTATAGTAGGTGTTATCTTATCAGTCCAATGATAAAATTTGAAACTTTCCGAAGTGTTTTAATAATATCCGTGACTAATTAAACATATTATAAGATCAAAGTCATAAATGCCTGAATGTTGACGTTAATTAATAAAATACAAAGTTCCTTATTTTTATTTCAGTAACCGTGAAAAGGAACAAAGAATTTGGCCTAGATTACTGGGAATAACATAAAAATGAACGACTATCAATTTAAACAACATATTATAACAATTCTTTGTAAGTAATTTAATCAAATCATACTCTAAAACAGCAAATAGGAAAATTAGCACAGTAGGTAAATGTACAATTGATATCCTCCATACATATATCGCTGACTTTAAACTAACAATTGATTGTAAAATGCAAAGTTACAATTATATTAAACAGTGATGTAAACAACATTCCCTGCTACTGTAGTGATCGATTGCATTTATCAATTGACAGTATTCGCTAAAAATGAATATATACACATAAGCAGCTGCTATATGCATGATCTGTTGCAATGCCACCCTTGACCTCCATTATCATTCTAGATAACATTGGTTTCATGTTGTGTTCAATTTATTCCGGACCACGGTGTCAATAAACTTTGTCCAGCGAATTTCGAATTCGTACACCATTTTATCGATATTCGTATGCGTGCTATAGTACAAAGAGTTCAGAGCTAGTTTCTTCAGAAGCCTTAAATCGGAATGACGACTGGCAACGCCGACGAAAGCTACGTAGAAATCATGAGACATCGGGTCCGCTTCCCATAAACCTGGGTCGTCGCTTGATAGAACTACAGGCAAGTCTTGAGCAAGAAAAGATGCCAGTGGATGGTTCCTCACATCTTCTACTAACTTCAAAACTGCGTTAGATATAACGTTAACTTCTATTGCGATTCCTCGCTTCTTAACTTCTTCTAACAACAGAGGATGCTTAATGAGAGCAAAAGCATGGCCAATCCTTTTGGAATTCAAAACGATGGCATCTATCAAATTTTCGTCAGAAGACGATCCGAACCAGTTCGTTTCGCCTGCGTGGATAAAGTAATCAAACTCACCACTTGCTTCATAAAGTTGGGGCAAAAATTCTCTGGTAGGCACTCCCAAATCTTCCTGACCGACCATGTCGAACCCAGCTAGAAAATCAGGCAGTTTCCTTTTGATTTCCCGAGCAATTTCGAGATAGCCCCGCACAGTTTTTTGGTCAGCCATTCGGATCGGAGCGTAGATGAGTTTCACACCAAAGAAATCGGGATAATCTTTAACAAACTCGTCATTAACCTTCTTGTATACTTCAGCGGTTGCTACTGCGTCGTAAACGTTTCCTTCCAAATCGTAAAGAGATGGTAAAACACTTCTAATCTCTATATACATCACGTTATCTTCTCTGAAAGCTTTCAGAGTGTCGTAGAAATATTTTGCCCATACTGGTTTATATGCCATCAAAGGTCCTGTCACGATAAAATAATGCTGGAACTTGCTCCAGACCGCGTTTATATTCGGATATTTTTCGTGAGGATCATCAACAACTAGTGTGAAATGTTTCCTCAAGGTGTTGTCAAATTTAGCGACGTTCCCTGAGGAATATCTGGCGTCTCTCAATAGTTGCCATTTGGTTTGGCATGTGGATGTAGGCAGTTCTTTCGAGAATAGAAAATTTACATCATCACCTTCAAAGCATATGTACAGATCATTAATGTAAGTAATATTTAATACGTAGTCAGGACTTAGAAGTCCAGTATCATGGGCATGCAAAACTGCTCCTTTAGGCATTTCTTGAATCAGCCTGAACAGCTCAGTACTCCTAACCTCATCTTTATATTCGAAGAAATGTTTCGAGACATTAAAATGCTCTGGATTGTCGAAGCCATCGTCAAGCACTTTATTTTTCAGATCCATTACAATATCATTGACTACTATTTCACTATCACTGAGAACTATATCACTCCCTAACATCATGTCTAGTTCTTTCTCGAACAGTTCTTGTCTTTCATTCATTACATTTTGGAGATTTTCCGAATAGACTTTATAGATTAAAACACATATAACTGCGAGCGTTACTTTAGTGAACATGGCTATCGCAGTACTGGCGTCTCGGTGGTTTACAAATTACAATTTATAAATAAGAAAAAATAGATAAATAAGTACAAGGCCGCCATTTCATAACCGATACTAAAATTGATAAATTCCGATATGTACCTATATAGAATGAGTGTGCGTTTGGAGGTGAAAATCACAGCAACAATGGATTGATACACGTGACAATTATCAAACAGGCAAAAACTTGTTTTTTTTTTTATATTCTGTGTTCCTTGGACGGTATCCAAGGTCTTGTCTAGCTTGATCCATTACAACGTCGCTTAATGTTTTTTGTCATTCTTCTTTATAAGATGAGTCTAATTATAAATATGTTTATCAAGCTATATCAAGCTATAACTTGTTTACTACTAGCTGGCATTTTTTGCACTTTGTTCTGTATAGTAAACTATACGATAAGATAGATAGATAGATTAACTCTTTATTGTTGACACATTAAAAAAACAGTACATAAAACAAATTGTATCTAAACTAGTGCCACAAGTGGCGGCCTTATCGCTAAAAGCGATCTCTTTAATCAATTATACCTACTTACATATACATTGTACTACCAACTTTAGACATAAAACAAACCGTAAAAAAAAGAAAGAGTGTAAATGTAAAAGGTGATAATAAAATTGATTTCAAAACACCACGTTACGTTCAGATAATAAAAATCTGCGTCCCAGACCAACAGACAATTTACATATTTATATTTCATTATACAGGGGTATTTACAAAATAAAGTGTTTAATCGAGTTTAGTGTTTACGAGCAACATATTTTATGTTCATAATTAACCAAATACTTAAAAGAAAATGAACATAGCTAAAGTGACAGCTTTATATATGAAAAGAAAAAATATTTATGTTTTTAAATTTTACTAACTTTGGGGAGTAAGTTACGAAGAAACTTTTTAGGTAAGCCCTACAATAAAGTTGCATTTTCGTTGTGTTAAATCTAAAAAACGCTAACTAATAGTGGAATAATATATTAAATTACCTATATAATTTCATTTCCATTTTGGGCGCTTTCGTGGGTCGGATGACACGTTAAATTGTAAATCCCGGGTGTTTGTCTAGTAGGTACGGCAGTTGTTAAGCCATATCCCTTGAGGCCCTTGGGGCAGCCTGAGAAACTCTCGACACCAGAGTTGGCCACTCTCATTCGATAAGAAGAAGAAGTTATATTATTTAATTAATCATTTGACATAACCTTGTACAACTATGAAGATAATAGCTTTAGATATATAATTTTGAAATTGTATACTGTTATCACAGAATTGTGAAAATTATCGGAAAAAACGTTGTAATACTGGAATTTGGTATTAAAAGTCATAACATGTCGATAATTTTCCCAATAGCCATAGTAACTGAAATAAAATTATATGATTTCGTAATCTTTTGATTACTAATACGACTATTTAAATTGATTATAGCAATGATGTACGAACTGATAGTAATAGGTAAGTACTTGATTATAACTTGTTGCTTATTTATTGCGAAATAGGAATTTTGTGTTAACAGGGAAAAGAATGATAAGATACTATTACACGTATAATTCAACCATTACTTATTTAATAAAGCAAAAGTAAGTTTATTGATATGTCGCTGCAACGAAAAGACAAATCATCTTGATTTTTTTGTATTCTAAATATATTTTGACAGGGGGCTAGCTGAATACATGCATTAAAAAAACTAAATCTATACGAAGAGTCTCAATGGATACAACAGTTATGTATTTTGCGAACATACAACAGCTTTACATACGTCATTATAATGAAGACTGGAGAAAAATTAAAACAAAGAAAAAAATCATCAAAAATAGAGTGCTCCTTTCGCGTACTCTACACAACAGACAACAAATCTAAAACTTGAGAACGTACAGTGAGGTGCAATTAGAAGATTAAAGGGATAGGTGGCGACTCTCGAGCCTTGTCTTGGCATCTAGTGTATCTATCTACCTTGTACTTTAAGTTACACACATATTATAAAAGAGAATGTCTGTATTGATGACAGTAAGAATTAGAAACTTTTCTCACATGTTCATGTAAAATACACACTGTCAAAAGTTAACAGAGTTTTGCGGAGCAAAGTTACTCTAAAATCTCATCATTACGAAATTCAGTTTCGTATACCGACACCGTGTTCTTAACTTTTTTGACAGTTCATAATTGTTATAAACAAAAGAAAAGAAAACCAACTTATTCTAGTGTCACCGTCGGCCACCCTTTCTCGCATATTTGTTTCAGTAGGTAGGTAATAATCATAATGATTACAACCAAGTCCGCGTTAGAAAGCTAGTAAACCTGACACATGCCCGCCATGCTTTTTGCGTTTCCCTTCGCAAGCGCGGGGCGGCAGCACTGTAAAGTGGCACTTAATCCTACCCCTTCTAGCCGACATGGCGAATGACGTACGCCTTTATATTTCTTTTAATTTTTTTCTAGTTCTGGGGCAAAGCTTTGAAAACGAAACCCCCTTTGATAGCGACCGTAATTTACACCAGCGGTTTTGGACGTGGACGTATTTAGTTGTATAGTTGAGGATAAATAGGCGGATTGTATTACACATCGACATATCTATACTTATAATATTATAAAGCTGAAGAGTTTGTTTGTTTGTTTGAACGCACTAATCTCAGAAACTAACTTTTTAGTTAATAGACCATTTATCGAGGAAAGCTTTAGGCTATATAACATCACGCTGCAACTAATAGGAGCGAAGAAACAATGGAAAATCTGGAAAAAGCTGGGTAAATTATTCATCTTTGAGGGCTTCCGTTGCGTGCGCTGCGAAAACGGTTCAAGTCGTGGGTAACAGCTATAATTTATGAAACTGAAGAGATTGTTTGCAAAAATAAATATGATGCCCAAAATAACTATTCCACGCGGACGAAGTCGCAGGCACAGCTAGTCTTAGATAAAATTAATAAATCATCATAAATGTGTATATCTAAGCGACACTATGTAGGTAGGTATGATTTTAATGAATTGCCGTGCAGTTATAGGTACTAATCTCTGTTTGGTAGAATTATTTTTATTAAGAACTATACTCAAGTACGTAGGTACGTTACTGTTAGGGTTCCGTACTCAAAAGGTAAAACGGGGTCCTATAACTAAGCCTCCGATGTCTGTCTGTCTGCCTGTCTCCAGGCTGTATCCCATAAACCGCGATAGCTAGAAAGCTGAAATTTTCACAAATGATGTATTTCCGTTGCCGCAAATTTGTGAATCACTCTGATAAACTCTCACATAATACAACATTTATAACGTCTTTGTTTAAAAATAATTATAGTAATTAATGTCTGCAGGGAGTATGAGTTTATCTTTAAAACTTGCTTAGGTACTTGTTTTATTTTTATTCCGCTTGGTTTGGATGTCTGCTGATGCCTCTAATCTCATATGTTTTGGCAAAACCAAAAGGTCAAAAGTGCGCTGTTAAGATAATAGAAAAATGGTTCAGTCGTGTTGTACCTACCTACAGATAGCGGGTACCTAATTTATTTTTGTTGTTTTACACACTGTACTCAATATATAGGTAGTAACAAGTCACCTAAACAAGTGACTCTTTGGTTAACGATGGAGCATGCTTATTTAAAACTAGTGGATGCCTGCGAATTCGCTCGCATTATATCGGGGTAAAAAGAAACGCTTATGGCACTTCAAAGACCTCATACATACTGAAAATCATGATGATCCATTCAGGCGTTTTTGCGATACGAGCGCTTATTAAACAGATCTCTCTTGAGTCGTATTTTCTCATAACTGAGGGTCGTGACTCCCCCTCAAAATGAATTCGTTAGGGGAGTTTTCTTGGGCAGATACATCGTGATGAGCGCCCAGGTCCTTCCACGGAAAAAATAAACAGATAAACAGACCAAAAATCTAAAAATTATGAAACGTGTTCTGTTATGGATTCTAAGTATATTTTTTCTAATATATTCTATGTTGAGATTTTTGACCCTCTTCAGCTTTATTATATATATGTATACATAGATAGATAGATACTGCAACTCAATGTACCCCTAAATCCAGCCCTGTCCAAAATATCATGGCCGACAGTCGTGTGTGGAACTTTGAAATGATTCCGAGTTCTTTTTAATTTCTAGACACGACAAATACGGGCTTGTACTTATAGTTGCTCTTTACAGTTTCTTTTAGCACTTTTTTTACAGAGTATAGTGAAATCAGAACCTTTGATGATGTATAATTTTGCCGTCTGTTTAACTTTCGAGTCTGTGAATGGCCCAACCTTGAGTGCAGTCGACGTTCAAGTAAGTTTTTGTTGTAAAAAGCTTGTTGTAGTATTTTTATCGCGGTGCTAATGTTTTTTATGTATGTGGTATGTATCTTCCTATATACTGATTTCAGATACAATATCATTTAAGTGTGAGGTCTGCACAAGATCGACGCCGATGGCACATACAAAGGGAGGCCTATATAGTGGGATCGCAAGGGCTGCGGATGATGATGATGATGAAGTGTACGGTACATATTATTATTCATTATAGTATAACAAACAAAAAACATGTAAACGAAAAAAATTGTTTTTTAGGCATTGAAAAGCAAAACTTATAATATATTAAGTACGTGCTTTTCCTTAAATTTTGCTTAGGTGTTTTTTTATTAATTAATTTTGGAATACCCATTATTACTTCCCGAAGCAATTTGCCTGTAGTATAAGGAAAATTGAAATTCTGTACGTGCTTTCCCATACCTAGTAACAAAGTACGTACCTACCTAATAATTATAGTTTACACAGATTATGTTTCTTAGAGCTATGGATGACACATCTATTCCAGTTTTCGTTCATAGTTCAAATGTCTCATTTAATATAATAAATAATAGGTAGGTACTTAAATTACTTAGAATTAGTTATTTGTTTTGTAAGTATTTGTTGGTATTCTTACTACACTGATCTATTAATTCGCACAAATAGTAATAAATAGCAATAAAACGTTAGATAAATTACGTAGAATATTACACACAAAGAGATAATTTACAATAATAATATTATCAATACATGGTACCTATAAAGCAAAGTCGCTTCCCGCGTCTGTCTGTAATATGTCTGTTTGCTTAGATCTTTAAAACTACGTAACGGGTTTTGATGTGTTTTTTTCACAGATAGTGTTTTAAGAGGACTGTCTTTAAGTAGATATGTATGTTACGGCTAATACCCGAAGTGCGGCTACACCTAGTTTTAGCCGGTTAGAACTAGGTGTAGCCACTTAGTCTTGGTTAAACCTAGTACGAGCCGATTGTTTTCGGGTAAAACTAGGTCTCAAGTCCTGTTGTAGTGCAAGTGTTGGACTCGAAGTCACTTGTCTGTGACAGAAGGTAGATTAGGTTCGTTAGGTTGCTTTCTACCACGCACATGCGACGACGAGCGAAGCGAGGAGGAGCCAAGTCCTGTCTCGATTCGGGGTTTAACCAATACTAAGTGGCTACACCTAGTTCTAACCGGCTAAAACTAGGTGTAACCGCACTTCGGGTATTAGCCGTAACATACATTGATTAAGTACCTAATTGATATTAAAGTTAAAGTAATGAAATGGGTATGTGGAACATACCCTTTAAATTAAAATCAGATCAAAGTATTTTCTACATTATAATTTAGGTATATCCAAGTTCAATTCCATTCCAACAATATTACATAGGTTACCTAACTACCTACATCTAAATGATAACCTCCCCTTTTTTATTTCGGTTAAAATAAAAATAATAAGCAGATGTGACACATTCATGCTCGTAATTCGATTGCAATAGATTGCCGGGTGTCTCCATTACAACATAACAATACCCACTCTATCATAGAGTGAGGTGGAATTACATCACCATACAATCCGACCGGTAGTTTAACTTCACCATTGGTCCGTGAACCACGCGGCCGTGAGTCAACTCAACATGAAGCTATTTATAATTATATTATTTACTGCGCAAGTGATGTGTGAATCAGACTATTTCTCCAGAAGGAACCTGCTCAAACGTGCGGAAATCTACTCGAGTCTCGGAGGAAATACGACGTTAACTGATAAGGAAGCTCTAGTAAACAACTGCCTGATGCAACAGAAATTCAAGGAACTCGACTACGCGTTCGATAACCCGCAATATTTCAACTTGTCGCACCACTACTTTGTTTACAAAAACAAGATGCGGACCTCCAGATTGTACAAGATGATACAACGGATGCCGAAGGGGGCGGCGCTGCATCTACACGACATGGCTCTGCTTGGCGCCGATTACCTCATGAACATGACGTATCTAGACAACTTATACGTCAGCATGGATAACAATGAGATGCATTTCAAGTTTTCTGATAAAACTCCTACTCTAGACAATAGGAAATGGCAATTGATGAGCGAAGCAAGACGGACTGCTAAGGATCTTAACAAACTCAATGAGGATATTCGAAATCGCTTCACAATCGTCGTCGGCAACCCCGATGTTGTATATCCAACCATAAAAGAGAGTTGGACGCGCTTTATGGGCTATTTTGGAGGAGTCATTGAAATGTTGACGTACAGACCTAACTGGGAACAATATTTATATGACGCTATGAAAAAGTTTAGAGAAGACGGGATTTTATACATGGAGATAAGAACTGTGATGCCGCCGCTATATGAATTGGATGGTACTGTTAATGATGCGTCAGTCACGGCAAAGTGTTATAGGAGAACAATCAATCGCTTCGTAGCGGACTACCCAGATTTTATCGGAGCCAAGATCATCTACGCGCCGTCAAGAAAAGTGGACGCAATAACTCTTGACAACTACATTCAGCTGGCGAGGCAAATTAAAGCTGACATGCCGGAAACTTTGGCCGGATTCGACTTGGTCGGACAAGAAGATTTGGGAGAACCGCTGATAAAGTTTGTACCACAACTTCTAAAAGTCACAGATTTAAATTTCTTTTTCCACGCTGGCGAGACTGATTGGTACGGAACTTTGACTGACGAGAATTTGTTCGACGCAATTTTGCTTGGAGCTAAGCGGATAGGCCACGGTTATGCTTTAGCGAAACACCCCTTACTAATGAAGGAAGTGAAACAGAAGAATATTGGTATCGAAGTCAACTTGATTTCCAACGCTGTGCTGTCATTGGTGCGGGATATAAGGAACCATCCGTTGAATGTGTTTATAGCCAATGGGGTGCCAGTAGTTTTATCCAGTGACGATCCTGGCGCTTGGGAAGCTGAGCCATTGTCTGATGATTTTTACGTAGCCTTCCTCGGTGCATGTAGCAAACATTCCGATTTACGACTCCTGAAGACGTTTGCGTTGAATTCTTTGAAATACAGCGCAACGGATGATATCGAGAAGGAGCGAGCGATTGGTGCTTTTGCGAGACAGTGGAACAGTTTTATTGACGAGTTTCAATGTTCTGATTATTAAAAAATAAACCAGTGAGTATTGATAGTAAAATTGTGTCAAATTAGGCATAGAAGAGTTAATTGTAAATTATAAAAGAAAGATGTTTTCATGTGTTTTTCTAAAGTTTTTATAAATATCTTAAATATTATTGTAAGTATTTGTGTATCTTATATTATGAAAATATTTATTTCATTTTGCAAATCAAATTAGATCGTCAATTATTGATCGCATTATTGCTACGTCCAGTACAAAAAATACCAGTTAGCTATAAATTGTGACTAATAAAGGAAAATAATCAAACAACAAACTCTTCCTTATTAACGTAACAGAGTTAGTTAGGTATACCTACAATTTATTACTAGTGAATACCCGTGGCTACGCTTGCGTCGTAAAAAATCAAATATCAATCAGTAATACATAGGTATAAGCTTAATTATTACCTGCATACTGAGTTTATCTATCTATCTATCTATCATAACGAAGATTGTGAAGAACCTTTGCAAAAACTAGACGTAAAGGAGGTACAAACATCAACAAACCAACAAACTTACATCCGCATAATTATAATGGTATGAGATATTATTCGAACCCGATTACGAGTACATAATATACACATATCTAAGTAGGTCAAAATAAATAACAATGACGTAAGTACATACTTAAGCGAAATATTTGTGCGATAGCAAGAATATTTTTACCAAGTCATAAAATCATAAATATTGTTGTCAAATTCAAATTCAAATTCATTTATTTGCAAAGATGTAGTGAGAATCATGGTACAAAAACATTTATAGTAGGTATCTTACATCTTACCATTTCTGGTGTGCAAAAATCACATTTTGGTCACTAAGAATCTATTAACAATTTCAATTCAATAAGATTTACAAAGATTAGGTAAGTCAATATAAACCAGTCATTACAAATTCAGATTTGTCCTAAATAACTACTTATATCATCAAGAATGGTATATGTAATAGGTAGGTACGAATCGTATTTTCTATGACCAGGAAGTAATGGGAAATTTCTAACGTACCAAACAAACGTAATCTATAAATAAATATTATGTTAGTTTATACTGACTAGTAGATTCTCCGTATTGAAAATATTGTGTTTCAGTTCATAATTTACAATCTAATAAAACCGCATCAAAATCCGTTTAGTGCATTAGGTATAACCTAAAATGCCTTCATTATAAATACAGAAGTGGACTAGGAAGCTTATAAAATAAAGAAAATTATAAATGTAGGTTCGTTGGGAACCTTGGGCCACAGATTGTCACTTGTGCGGGAATCGTTTTAGATGCTCCATTGTTCAAATGTAAAAAAGTAAACGGTTTTATGTAGTAGGTACCTACATATTAACTATGTTAAGTTTATTCCCTCTTATTTTTAACTAGCTGTGCCTGCGACTTCGTCCACGTGGAATAGTTATGTTGGGCATTTATTCTTTGAATTTTGAACCGTTTTCGCAGCGCACGCAACGGAAGCCCTCAAAGATGAATAATTTTCCCCTTTTTTTCCACATTTTCCATTGTTTCTTCACTCTTATTCGTTGCAGCGTGATGTTATATAGCCTAAAGCCTTCCTCGATAAATGGTCTATTCAACACAAAAAGATTTTTTCAATTCGCGCCAGTAGTTCCTGAGATTAGCGCGTTCAAACAAACAAACAAACTCTTCAGCTTTATAATATTAGTATAGATGAAAGTCACTGCATGTAACATAGTACATACGCTATTTATCATGCACCCTGCCGCACTCAAACACAGCGTACTAAAAACATAATGTAAAACGCAAAACTTATACATTTTCAGAATAGAGAAGGCACAAGATGGGTAGTAGAGACAATAGGTTCGTTAGCGGGAACCGAAGCACCCTTGTCTGCAGTGACTCTCCACGGGTTCGCTTCGGTACCAACCAACTATTTAACCATCTGTGTCTCGGTTTTGCTACTCTATGGCTTGTATTTATCTGTTCTTCTCTGTCCACGTGATATACTTCATTTTGTAATTTCCATACATTTGCGTAAAAGTTTGACGAATTGCGTGTACCGAGTTAGGTACTTAACAAATACAAAATTATTTATTCACTGAAAGTATTTACCTACACAAAACCTTAAACTAATATAATATATAGATAAAGACACCAATTTTTTTCTAATAGGTATGTCTTCTATGTAGGTACAGATTTTTGACCCTCTTCAGCTTTATTATAATATGTCTATGTATCAAAAACTATTGAACTGATTTTGATGAAACTTGCACTACTTTCATAGCGTAGCTAACCGCAGCGGCGGCAGTTGACCATCTCGGGAATCACTTTTTTGTTTAGTTACGTTTCTATAGATTAGTATAGTTCCTAGTACCTATCAATTATTCGTAGATAGATAAATACTTCATAAAAACATCTCACATAAAACAATACAAAAAACATACAAATTAAAATTAGCGTCTTAATTGGCGGCCTTAACGCAGAGCGATCTCTTCCAGTTAGTAGTTAAATTATGATTCATAATTATTTATTTATATTTTTCTTTTTAGTTTTAATTATTATATATTTTAACAGGATATTATTCTGTTAAAGATCTCGCAATGCATTAATTGCACGTCTGTCTAGCAAGTTAAGGGTTATTAAGGGTTCAGTTACCGCGACAGAACTAATAGTTAAATAGTTAAATATTCCGGGACATTGCACACAGCGCCATCTAGCCCCACACTAAGCAAACGCTTGTGTCGTGGGTACTAGATAACGGATATATACTTATATACTTTTCTTTTGTAAATACATACTTATTATACATAGAAACGACCAGACTAAACACAAGTAATTATAAATTTTAAAATTCATAAATACTTGTGTCAGGCGGGAATCGAACCCGCAACCTCTAGATTAGAAGGCAGAGCCACTACCAACTAAGCTAACAGGCCAGTCAACTAACAACATACATAATAGTCAACAACTAATATTTGATCTATTTGTTTAGCGCAAACATTAGTCAACTATTCTATTTGCCGTGCTACGGATGTTAGTGTTTTTGCATATATATTTTTACCGTTATGACAATATCACTTACAAACAGATCGACTTTATTGGTTTAGGATAATACCTCGTTGTTGTAAAATTATTCAAATACCTCATAATACGTCAAGCATTTATTGAAACTATCGATCGAACAGACACATTTTAAGATATATAAAAAATGCAGTATTCTTATAGTTAGCTAAGTAAGTTTTTTGTTAAGGGAAATAAATTATTCTTTTAGGTTAATATTATAATACGAAGACTCGTTTTAAACTGATAAAATAGATTTTTTTATATACATACATACATCCACTTTCTGTATGTTACTTATTCTTAAGTATTTAATTGTAAAGGGCCTCTCAGTGTTGGCTACGGCCCCACTAATGCCTTAAAAATACCGAGCGTAAAGCTCGAGAGGCCGTAAGACTGAATAAACGATAATAATAATAACGAAGAATAAATAAAAAAATGGTTAAATAATAAATAGTTATTTTTATACCTTCACAACCACTCTGTGTGATTTTTTTTACTTATTTTAAGTATTGTATTGTAAAAGGCCTCCCAGTGTTGGCTACGGCCACACTGATGCCTTAAAAACACCGGGTGTAAGACCCGTGATTCTGTAAATATACATACAGAAAATTAAAATACCGAAGATAAAATTCCTATTCCTATTTTTCAGAACTTGGTTCATAATTATTATATGCATGACTAATTTGTGGACTCAGGTTTTTTTTTCCTTTTTGAGTAGGTTTATTATGTGTTGTTTTCTTTTCTCTGTTTGTATAGATGTAAATGTAGGCATTTTACATGTTTTTAGGTTTTTAGTTATTCTATATTTTGTTAAATATTATTAAGTTGTATTAGTTTTAGTAGGTACGCCAGCTTTATTATTTTCCTATCGTTGTTTTCCAAACTAGGTTGCCTGGAAGAGATCACTCTAAGTGATAAGGCCGCCCTCTGTCCCAATACTATGGTTTACATATTTTATTCATACTTGTGTTCTTTTGCTATTGGTGTACAATAAAGAATTCTTGATTGATTGATTGATTGATAAAATCGCGGTGTCGCAAATTTGCGCATATATTATTATTACTTCCTCACGTCACAACATACATAATATACCTATAGCTAGCCCATTCACAGTGGGTACCCACCCTTGCTGTATGGGAAGCCAATCAAATGTGTTCGAACTCTCAATGGTTCTCGGCTCTATTGTTCTTGCACTAATTAGTGAGAACTATTTCATACGGTTTTTTAAAGGAAAAAATGCAGAAACTGTGTATTGTTTTGTATTATGATACTAGCTGTTGTATAAAGATAAAGAATCTTTATTGATAATGTAAAGTTGTAACATAGGTATAAGTACTAATATTATAGAATATGCTACACAAATTACAATATCTCGTCAAATTGAATTTATAACATTTAGTTTTAATAAAATTTTTGAAGTTACAATGTCAAGTTTTATTAATTACATAGGTAATGAAAATTTTTGTTATTAAAAACATGTCAAACATGTATAGTTAAGAATCGAAGACCAAAGCGATTAATCTAAATATGTACATTATATAAAACTTAAAGGTGACTGACTGACATAGTGATCTATCAACGCACACACTGGACGGATCGGGCTGAAATTTGGCATGCAGGTAGATGTTATGACGTAGGCATCCGCTAAGATTTTTGGAAATGCCACTTTTAAAGGGGTGAAATTGGGGAAGGAAGTTTTACTTCCTGATGCGAGCGAAGCCGCGAGCATCCACTAGTTACTAATAAGTCAAACTAGTAAACTTTCGCAGTTTTGCTCGTATTGTTTCGGGTTAAAATTTAGTAAGCCTATGCTACTTCCAGAGCCATATACAATCACTATACCAAACATTAAAGAAATCCGTCGCTCCGTTGTCGTGAAAGCTGAAAAAAAGACGCACAAGAGTACCTATGTCCCAAACGTATTTCAAATTCAAATTCAAAGCATTTAGTAAAATGATATCCATATGCCATAAAATAAAAGATATTTTCTGTGAGTTAAATTGGCTATATTTCTTAATTCTAGATAGATGACATTCTACCATGCTCTGGCTACATAGATACACATATATTTGTAGATACTTAACAATAAAAAATATGTATTTATACTGTAGTTGCTGCAACGCAATGGTTTTTTTTTCATGAAAATGGTGGAAAAATTAATTATGATTAACTGAATAGAACAAAATTGATATACAATTAGAAGAGCAAAAAATCCTTGGGATAAAGCTAAAAATCCTTCAAATCCTTCAAAATGGATTAGACATAAAAACAAACTGTATCTTTAATCACACAGTGCTTCACATCTAAAACTAGTGTTGCTTCACATCAAGCAGGTTGTAGTCAAACATTAGCCAATTAAATGTAAAAGAATCACGGATTCATGTTTTTTTAATTATCAACACATAATAATGTTTAATTTCAAACTAGTGTTCACATTATGCGTCAGTTGATTATGAAGTCGATGGTGCGAGCGAGGTGTACGATTGTGCGTGTGTGAGTGACTGCCTTCATTGCTTGCCTACACTGTTTGTTGTCATACCACTTGAATTTGTACACAAATTGAGGGTAGTTACTTAGATATTGAAATAAAATAAAAGCATTGTTTATGTAACCTAGCTCATAAGACGTAACTATAATTAAACTAGATATATACTGGGAGATGACTCTGGCCTCGTAACACAGCCTAACGGCTACCAAGAGGTCAGAGGATTCCAAACATTTTGTGAAATAATTTATTTGGCAAATAAATGATTTTGTATTTTGTATTTTTTGTATTTTAATAATATATGTTTTTTGCACAATTTGCATGAAAATTCGTTTAGGTATCCGATACATACTATACAATTCGATATAAATGTGTAATACATAAATTACGTAACAAAAAACTGTGTAATAATAGCTTACACATTTTATTAATATGCATTAATTAATACCTACGAAGTGTGATAGTAGACCATGGACAAATTTCTTATCACACTTGAATTTATATAACATTCTGTGACTTAACTTGATGTTGTTTATTTTTAGTTTTCATGAGCCATATCATTAGGCAACCTTAGACAAGTGACAATTTTTATAAACTATAGTATGGAATACAAGCAACAGCATTGATGCATTGATTTGAATTTGTCAACTATTTCGTCGCCCACCATTTCGGTGGGTAGACGATATAAGGAAAACCGCAGGGAGCACCTGGATTCAATCTGCGCAGGACCGGAACGAGGAGCGTACAAGAGAGGCCTATGCTCAGCATTAGGCGATAGCTGGCTGATGATGATACTTTCTATTTGTCTTTCAATTATACACTCTTTCTTTGTGAGTCGTATTTCTTCATGACTTAGGGTTGTGACTCTCCATCAAAATTAATTCGTTAGGGGTGTTCACTTGGGCAGATACATCGTGGTGGGCGCCCAGGTCCTTCCATGCAATTCAATAGTATTGTTTATCCAATTATGCCACTTATCTGAGGGTGCTTCCCTTTAATTTGACTATAAAAAAATTGAATGTAGTATGTAAGTTTCATTTTGATGTACTTAAATAAAATATTTTTCTCATGTTGGTAGGTCAAAATATAAGTAAATATGTGGTATTATTGCTACTTAACATATAGTTAAATACAAGTAAATAAGTAGTATTATGAACAACTTAACTAGTCTTCTCCGGCCGGTACAGCATCTTCTAATCTCTTGATGTACTTCACACGCAACTCTGTTTGCGAGTCTCCTTTCAGCTGATCCTGGAATATATTTAAAATAAATTTAGTACATACACATAGATAGGTATACACTTAATTAAAACACCAATATACAGGGATGGTTACATTAAGAAACTGGTGTATGCTCCATGTATATTACCTACTACGTAGTAATATCTCAATGTATGTAACACTTAAATTCGAATTATATTTGTTTTTTACAACGGTTAATTTCAACAAGCATCTGGTAACACAAATGTGAAGTTACAATAAGGTAAGGCTAAGTATGGTACCAAAAAAAAAAGTTTTATGCAATCTTTGGTATGTATATGTCATTATTTTTCAAAACAAAGTTTTAAAATCATCATTACAGTGTTACTTTTGTTAATTTTAAGTGTCTTCACGGGATAGAAGGTCTCAAAGATTCCTGTCGCAGCACAACACAAGTCTCCACAGACTTAGTGTGTTGCGCAGTCATCCATAGATGTACTACCTAAAGTAAGATTAATTGTATTTTTACGTACATACATTGTATTTTTGGCATAATAAATGATTATTTATTATTAATTATTATTATTATGTAATAAAGCAGTTGTCAAGATTAAAATTTGGCTTAGCCTAAGGTCACACAATCTAAATACATAATGAATTGCCAGCCATATTACTTAGTAACATTTTCATATTATGTTCAACTAACAACATAGCAATTCTACTCAAAATAATTTGCATTATTCTAGGATAAAAAGGCTTTAACACTTTTAAGACCTCATACTACTTACACACCAAAAATCATGATGATCTGATCAGCCGTTTTTGCGTAAAGAGCGTTTAAAAAAACAGAGACATCTGTGTTTCTGTTTTTTCTAATTTTTGTCTGTTTATCTGTAAACAGACAAAAATTATAAAAACACTGCTGACACAATATGTTTTATTATTAATTTAAAGTATACCTAAACATTTTATTTCTGATATATTCTATGTTCAGATTAACCCTCTTCAGCTTTTTTTTTATAACACAACTCAACACAGCTTACGTTTGACTAATGGCCTGCCTGATGTTAAGCACCACTGTAGTCTAAGATGTAGCACGCTTGCCTAGAAGAAACCTATTATATATGTATAGATATACATTACCTGCACAAACCAGCACTGCACATCTAGCTGCACCATCTGCAAGGCCCCTCGTATGGCTCCGGGGATCAGTGCACAGTACTTGAGGCCATTGTTGCCTGGCATCTCCACCCACTCCGAGAGGGGACACTGGTCCCAAACTAATGAGAACTCATCCCCGGAACTACTCCAGCTGGTTACTGTGGGCTGCATGTTCAAGTAGAGCCTGGAATTTGGTGGTTTGGTTTTGTTAGTTTCACTTAATTAATTCATATTTTTTTAAGTACACCCATGGATCATGTAGTTGTTTGTTTACTGGCAAATAAAAAAAAAAAATGGTTTGATTTGATAATTTCTTTTGTTTAATTAGTTATTTATTAAGTTAAGCCCTTTATGGTGGCTTGATTAGCTCTCGACACCAGAGTTGGCCACTCTCATTTGATAAGAAGAAGTTATTTATTACACACTTAACAGGGTTTATCTAGGATAAGCCAGTAGTCGCCTATGTCTAATATAAGTTTTACCAGTACTAACTGTCACACAAATTTGTTTAGCAAATTGAATGTGAGGAACAATAACCACATCATCAACTTTTTCCCTTTGAAGTATTATTGTGATAGAGTTTCTGAACTGAGAGCTTCAGTGGTGTTAGATTGTTGAGTAGTCATGAATGGCTAAAGCAAATCTTTTATTTAAAGCCTATAAATTATATTAGAAACCCAGGTGCTAGGTATATTTTTGAAGCTCAAAAAGTGTATGTAAGTGGGAAAATCGAATGTAAATGTAAGTAAATCAAAGACAAATGTTGCTTCATTAGCAACATTAGCTCTCCAAGTTAATTGAAAACAAATTATAGTAAAATATGGTAGGTAGTAATGCCTACCTGAATGCTTGCTGCAGCTTATCAGCAGTCTCCCTCATCTCCAAGCATCTTGTAGACGTAGTTCTAGCGAGGAAATCTTCAATAAGCCTTACGCCCATATTATATCCAATTCTCTCGAGCTGCTTGTTGACATCCTCAGGATTTTCGACCTCTTTGAGCATTTGAGAGACTAACGCTCCATATGTAAGCGTTAGGAGCTCGGAATTCTGTAAATAATCAGATATAAATGTAAAAACAAGAACGTACCTACGGCATTTGCAAAATAATGCAACAAATAGGGCGAAATGAAACTTACCACTTTCTTTGCGTCTAGTCTCGATGTTTGTCTGGACATTTTGTAATATATTGTGGTTCCAAAATTGTGTAACTTGTCTAACCCAGAAAATTGTTCTATTGAAGCTATTTATTTTATTCGTAGAATAGAATATAATTTGATGCAAAAATTTTCAAAATCTCAAATAAAATAACCATTGATTAGCCTCCCATTGTTGATGACATGACATTGATTTAGTCAAATTATAGACAGTGACCGCAAAAGAAACAAGCAATCCATGTACAAAAATTATAATGTACAACCAAAACGCTCACAGTACCAAATAAAAAAAATATTATTGTCTATGGTTTTGTTTTGTTTATCGAACTGTCAGTCAAACATTTTTGAATGAAAAAGAAATTGGAACCGTTTTTAGTGTTTTTACCAATTTTATGAATTTTACAACGAAAATGAGAATTTAAGACTCGTTAGGTAAAACTAATCTTTACAGAATTACTCGAATAATGGACGGTGATCAAGGAGAAAATTCAAGTGCTTTACAGAACCCTGGAGACGAGGAATCACGTAGTGCTGTGAATTCTTTGATTTTGGACTATTACAAAAAGTTTGGGAGAAAGAGGGATTTAGAGCAGTATTTTTCTTTATCTACAGCTCAAAGTGATATTAGAGACCCTACGAGCTTATTTTGGGCTAAAATGAAGACTGAAAATGAGTCGTCAGACTCTGGTGAAAGAAGTGACAATAAGAAGAGTGAATCTTCACAAGAAATTTGTAGAATATCTATCAGATTTCCTGGACAGGACCCATGTTCCTCTCAGGTATGTTCAGCAGTTGTTAGTCCATGTCAGAGTTCAGGTTTGAATTCTCAACACCTGAGTTGTTTTGAAAAACTTACTCAGTGAAAAGCTTACCTACTTATTTGAAACACCTTTAGGTGTTTAGGTATAACTGACCGAAGAACTTAAATTGACTTCTTAGTACACTTACTTAATTGTTTTTTATTCTTTATTCAGGATGAAGAAACCAAAACCAAGACTGAATCGGTGTCCCCACCAATAATCATTGAGGAGCTTCCACAGGATTCCCGACCAAACTCTGACGATGAAGCCATGAAGTCTGATGATGGTGCTAAAACTGACGATGATGGCAAATCTGATGATAATAACTCACAGAAATGTAAGGTCCCAAACTTGCTCTCTTATTACTTAACTAATGGGTGCTCGAAGCGTTGCTTGCATTAAGAATTAAAATTTGCATCTTCATCCCTTGTATCACCCCATTAAAAGTAGCATTTCCAAAAATCCTTTCTTAGCAACTGCCTACATCATAACATCTACCTGCGTGCCAAATTTCAGCCTAATCCATCCAGTGGTTTGGGCTGTGTGTTGATAGATCACTATATCAGTCAGTCGGACACCTTTGTGTTTCATATATTTAGATTGAATTTGTTGCATATAGTAATAATATATTTTGTTAATAGTTGATTAGTGATCAATAATAAGTTGTGGTCAATGAAGAAATAATAACAATTTAAAGGAAGAAAAGGTACACTCTCTTTGTAGATCAACTACACTTTTTAAACCTTATTTTATGTTACTTTACAATACTGATTTTAATTTTGATGATAGAGTTCAAGCAAGATAACTCTGTGCGCGGATAAAATTGGAACTAAAATGTTCTGATTGCAATTTGATCAAAAGGCCAATTCTAAGCATAAGTGCTGCTGCCAGTTGTGCGCAGAGTTATGTTGTACGGACTTTAACAAGTAGCTATATAGTTATAAGATTAATTCTTAATTAGTAGGTATCATTTAGGAATACACCACTAGACCATATCATTTTCTGAAAAAATAGTAAGTAAATATTTTCAATACAAATAACTGACCTCTAAATAGTATCAAAATTTAGTAATCACATTGTTTCTAAGGTAACCAGGGCAACAGTCATAGTATTTTACTTTCAATGTGCTACATTTTCAACTTTATTCTTGTTTAAAGTGAATTGTCAGACTTGAAGTGAATTGTAAAAGATTACGCTTCTGATTACTTACTTTTTTTTAATTGGCAGTTTATAAAGAGACTTGGCTATATACTTTGTGCAATGGTTCAGGCTGTATTCTTTCAATTATGTAATCATGTCATTTTTCCATTTCAGCATATGATGTTCTCCTGGACACATCACTAAACAAGCTGCACTCGCCGTCAAGCAGTATTACATCTCAGCGTAGACTTGAATGGGACTCCCTAGCAGATGTAGGATATGCCAATGAAAGTGACAGAAAAACTTTAGCTTCAAGTCTTAGTACTCTAGAAAGACTTGCCCTGAAGCAACAGTATTCTAACAATGATACTCAGCAAAATTCCAACCTTGGTGTGCCTACAGCACATTCTACGCCCCTAGATGATAATGAAGCCAAATCCAAAGTTAAGAAAGGTGTGGGCAAGAAAACTACAAAGATTTACAAAAAAGATGTGGACTTAGTCGAAGTTAATGTGCCACATTCATCGAACATGAATCCGGCTCAGTCTATCAATGTTAATTTGACGAAGCATATTTCTTTCAATGTAGAGAAAGATGGGAAAGTTACTATTGACAATATACAGAAGAATATTAGTGTGTCGCCTGAAAAATCTGCCCCAGAAGTCGAAATATGTCCAAGAACTGGAATTGATAAAGATGTGCAGACTTCACTGCCTAAAGCCACATCTAATGTTGATGAAAATGTTACTGAACAGCAGAAAATACCAATACTTATCAGTCTTAACACTTTGAAAAGCAGAGTTAGGAGGCGCAGATTGAGAATGGCAAGAAAGAAACAAAAAACAAAGAAAAGACAGGATAAAGAAAACATTCCAGTGCAAGAAAAAAGTGGAGAACAACTTTCAGAGGCTGAAAGCTTTGAATATATGCCTGGTCACATGTACAATCAGAATCAAATGACAGCAAATAGTAGCATTAATAGACCAAATATTCCCGATAACAAATCTAGCCTGGAATCTAGCGGAGTGCCTTCCTCTGACTCTAGCAAAGGATCAAAACACTCTTTCACCAAAGATTTAGAAAAAAGTATAGATTTACTCAAAGCTGCATTACAGAAGCGATGTGATGACACATCTCTAAGAAAACAGCTCATACAACAAGTTTGTCAAAGACTTCTGAGTTCTCAGTACAGAGATGATGATAGTACAACAGACTTTTTGTCTGGACTCAGCTTTGGTAGCAAGAAACTAGGCTTGGGGGAACCAAATAATACTACAACCAGTACCTCTGATGCAAATAACTCTGCAGAAAATACTAAGAGGCCTAAAAAGTCTATTCTACGAACTGAAAAATTTAATGCCGGTTCTATAGCATCCACTTCACAAAGTGTACCAAATCTACCGATGGCTTCTAATAGTGACAAGTTGGTAACTTCTAATTTGGCCAAAAACATAACCTTATCTAATACAGAGTCAGATGCTTCGAGCAAAAACAACACTTCATCAGACAATGGAGTTGCTAAAACTTCATCGGAGGAACTGTATAAGAAGTATTTACAAGCTTTGAAAAGAGAGGAGGCTTACAAAAAGCATTTAAAAGATAAAGAAATGTTTCTCAAGCAAAAGTTAGTTGCCTCTGACAGTGCCTTCAAAGTACCTATGAGAGTTGAAGTTAAACCAAGTACAGCCAGCAGTAGGCTCAAAGATCTGATCCATGATTTGACGAGGAATAACTATGATGATGGTTCCGGAGATGCCAGTAAATTAGAAGGAGGAATAAGTTCTCAAAGTGACTTTGGCAGGGTCATTGCAAACAGAAATCAAAGAAGTCACTCAGTCTTCACCCTTTCGTCAGGCCTCTCTGAAGGGCAGAGTAAGAAGCCTAACTTGAAGAAAAGGCTACAATGTGACTTGAAAGAGATGAACAAACCTGGAACTAGTAAAGATGTCCACTATTGCTGCTGTCCTCATCATGGGAAATTAAAATTTGCTGACAGTTGTGTACAAGTCAACATAAAGAAACCATGTAATCTGGACCCTTGTCCTGAACAAATGAAATCTGATAATAAAGCAGCAGAGTCTCCAAAGAAACTGGCAAAAATTATTGCTGATGATGCCACTGGTAACTTAGAGTATGTGTGCCTTTGCAATAAAGACACAATGCCTGCTTGCATGCCCGACGATTTTCTCATATACAAATGCTCTCGGCTGAACAACAAAGGTATTCAACTAGAAGAAGCGTCTTCAAAGTCATCAACCGCCACCTCCGCTCAATGCAATGATAATACTTGTCCTAAAAGAGTGATAAGTTTGCCCCAAAACAAATCTTCGCAAACTGATATGCTCATCAAAATGATGAATCAATTACCTAACACATTAGCTTGTGGACATGGCCCTACACAGAAAGAATCCGACACGCCACTAAAATGTGTTACATCTATTTATGAATCCACGAGATGGATTCAAACAGAAATCAGCATAAATCCTAAGATAGCTGAGCCAACATTGTCTGATATAAACATTGTTAGTGACACCAACTGTGCCAGACTTATTTGCGAAAATCGCAGAGAAGTGTCTAAGCCTTCTCTAACAGATTTATTCAGCACCCAAGCAGTTGCCAGCTCTTCCACTGGCCTTAGTTCTAACAAATCCACCGGTTCATCAAAATATGCGGGGATTCAATTCAAAGATGACGACTCTACACCGAAGAGTAAGGAAACAATGGATTCTGTACCATCGTCAAATGTTGAACACATTGAACATACAGAAAAATTCACTATTCCTATTCAAGGCACTAATATGACTCTTATGGTGAGTCTAGGGTCAGAACAAACACTGAACCCAAATGCTAAAGAAATGGTCACTTTAGGCATAGGTACTGAAAAAGTCCAGGCCATAGAACAAGCGACATCAGTTTTAGATGAATGTTCTAGAGGAGTTCAGGCCAACGAAGCAATGAAATTTGTGCCTGCTAACAGCATGAAGAATGAAAATAAGGACCAAAATAAAGCTGGGTGTAGTGGTATGTGCCAGAATCATTTGGTAAGAGGAACGCCTTTGTCAGTGAACACATGCATTGCCGATAAAAATCAGCAATGTGGCACATATCCTAAAACATGTCCAGTTAATGATAATAAGCCGTTACGTCGCGCTAATACTGACACAGACAAAATTCAAACGGTGGCCTTTTGCCCTAAAGTAGAAGAGCAAAATATTAACTCCGCAACAAGTTGCTCTAAAATGTCTAAATGCTCAAGAGCAACATCGCCAAACAGAAACTCTGGCTTGACTAAAAACCAAGAATGTCCCTGTGGATGTAAAGGTACAATCGATAAATGCAAGTCGAAATGCCGCGAACGCCAGTTGATGGAAAGCAATAATAATATGGATAAGAGCGTCGAAACATGTCCGTGTGGATGCGGCAATCCTAAAGATAGTTGCAAAGAATGCAGTAAGAAACCTACGGATACAGCACCGTCCAAATCAAGCTTAGCGAAGAAATTTGAAAGTAAAGGAACAAATCCCGATGAAACACCAAATGATCAAACAGACAAATGTTCTTGCGGCTGTGGTGGAGACATAAATAATTGCAAAAAGAAGTGTAAAGAAGCTGCTAAAAGAGAATTTGGGACACAGCCCATAGAACAAGTTGCGATACAAACATCTGCTCCAATACCTTTAGCAGAAGCATCCACATCTAATTATTTAATAGAGAAAAGGTCTTGCTCGTGTGGTTGTGGTGGTTCCATTGATGATTGTAAAAAAAATTGTTCAGAACGAATAAAGCAATCGACTGATATGCAGACTGACACTTTCCCTTGTGTCTCCTCAGTAACAAGACAAGTTTTTTACGGAAAATCACCGCTAGATCGAGAAATTGATACACAGACAGACATATCACAAAGCTTAAGGTCTGAAAAATGCGCATGTGGATGTGGCGACACCAAAGATAAATGTAAAAAATCTTGCAAAGAGTTAAAAGTACCCTGTATTGATAGCAAGCAAGAGCAGACTTCAAATAGAAGATATAGTTCACCAAAACGAGATGATCGTTTTATGTCAGAGGATCGTAGAGGTAGCTCGCCAGGTCGTATAGAAACTCGAACTCCACAATACAGAAGAGCTAGCTCACCTAGACAAGAAGGAGGACGTATTCCACCTCGAAAAGATATGTCGCCAAGGAAGGAAGATAAATACACCCCGCAATATAGAAGACTAAGTTCGCCTAATGCAAGAGAAAATCGAAGCCCTCAAATCAGTAGAGAAAGTTCACCTACTCTAGCTAGAAGGAAAAGTTATAAGAGTGGTAGAGATAGTGCCCCAAAGGATGAAGAGAATCGAATTCCACAGTATAGAAGACTTAGTTCTCCCAGACAGAGAAACGAATGTCAAGAATATCAAACTCGTGAGATAGAAATTGGAAGCTGTGGAATGTCCCAAACTGACAAAGATATAAACACTCAAACTGATCACTTCGTCTTAGATTTTGGAACTTGTTCATGTGGGTGTGGTAGCCCGAGATCGGAATGCAAAAATTCTTGTACAGAATCTCTTCGATCTACTGATACAACCCATAAAAGAAAGACAAATGCAGGAACAGAATGCTCCACAAATGATTGCGTAGAACCAAAATTAAGTCCCAGAGAACCAATAAAAAACATAATCGTTAATACTGCTCAAGGTTTCCCAGACAAATACTTAGAATCGTGCTCTTGTGGCTGTGGTAAGACTAAAGATAAATGTAGCAAAAAATGCAAAGACGTGTCAGCGTCACCAAGAGATGCCAAATGTAACGAACCAAATCAAAAAAAAGAAGTTAATGAGCCGACTCGAAAAAAAGAATATAAGGAACCAACTCAACAGAAAGAAATAGGAATTCAAAAAAACTGTGACAATACTCCACCTTCTTCATCTAGAAGTAAAAGATCTGTGTCACCCAAAACAACCAATGGCGATAGCAAAAGCGAAGAAAACGTACCAATAAAGAAAAAACCTCTTGCTAAACCATTAAAAATTGTAGACAATAGTGATCCAGCTGACGGTACATCCTCTTTAAAAGGTAAAAAGTCCACAACTGATTCAGAACCTACTGAATCCGGTTCAGATCCCATTATAAACATGATTCAAAATATAACCAAAAAATATGCAAAGAAAGATGTCGAGAAGAATAAAAGAAAGAAATGCTATAAGGAAATTATGTCCGTATTGAATTATTTACTTGAGACTGATGAGGACCCTGAAGGAATTGCTAAAAGTGTTCTTAGTGACAGTACTAAACTCAGTTCAAAGGGGAGCACTAAAACGAATACAAAAGAGTGTAAGAAGGATAAAAAGAATACATGCGCGAGTTCTACATCGAATGATGAAACCGATACTTCTGCTCAGAAGACCCCAGAGAAAGAGAAGCTGTCTAAGAAAGTTGTTGACAGGGGTGTTCAGCAAAGTTTACCGAGTTCGTCAAAAAAGTCGAATGCCCAGTCAATGCAGTCTAGTTGTTCCAAAAAGTCGAAACCCAAATGCGGCAGTGGTACAGAATCGTCTGAGTTCGTGACATCCACTGAGATGCCTGGCACATCGTCTGATTCCGCCACTTGCAAAGTTTTGAACAAGATTAAGAAAGAATGCGAGAGATATCATCAGAAACGGTGCAAGTTACATAGCGGCAACCACTGCGATGGCACGAGCAGTACTTCAGTAAACTGCGACAAATGCAGACGTGTCCACCATTGCTCATGCAGAAGCCATAAATGCAAAAACCACAAGCGGTCCAATGAAAAGATTTGCAAAACCCCAGTTGCTTATAATTTGATTCTACAAACATCGGAGAGTATTATGAGCGATGGACCGTCGAGCTGTTGCGAAAGAACTCGTCAATTGAAGAATATTATTGTCAAAGTGCCGAAGAAAAAACCCCCACCTTGCATGCCGTTTGGAGAAATCGCTGCCAAGTTTGAAAGGCAAATGCCTTGTCATATCACTTGTAATGTCCAGAAAGATACAAGACCTTGTCGTTCTAAAAGTTTGCCGAATGAAAGTGAAATTTCGAGCATGGATGAGATAATAAGACAAAGTCAGGGGGCCACTGTGAGAGAGTATTTGGAAAGGAACCGGCCAGATTTCATAGAGAAATGCAACGAAAGGCAGACCTGTATGCGATACATCAGCGAAAGCCGGTAAGAACATTTCATACACATGTACATACAAATTCCAAACAAAGATCTTGTAAAGTGATGTAAGTAAGTAGGTTTGTTTTGGTAAGAATTCTTAGTGATATCTTAATGAGTTATATCAGAAGGGTTACTTCAAAATCTCACCAATTTTTCTCACTTCAGATGCGAAGATCCCAAAGCGCCCACTAGACTGAAAATGGTCATAGTTCATACGCCAAAATGTACCGGATCTTGCAATCCGTTTTACGCAGGTACATTGCAGATGTTTAACACTAATGCAGTAGCTATTGGGTTATTTATACTTTTATTAAATCTTCGTTCGATATTTTCTACACTGATTTCGGCCATTTGCAATATTTATTGGGCCGATTCTTTGTTACCATCTTTATTTTAGCTTAGTTTTGCACTTTCTTAGCACTATCATTGTCTTTTATAAACCTTGATGCTTATTATGCTAAGAACACAATGGGATTGACTATACAGACTGATTTGCTATATAAAACCTCACCGATGCCCAGCTAGCTCCATTACCCTAATATGTAAATAAAGTAGGTACATAATAATACCTCCCATGTTATCTAGTATTCATATTAAAAGCCCATACTAATGTAGGCGTATATTATAGGTGTCCCAAACGTTAAAGTGCCTTGTCTAAGTACGCAATGTTTCTCGCCGCGCATTGTCAATGTGGAATCTGAAGTGACGAGAATTGGTGAGTTTTGTCAATAGCATTAAAATTAGTTGCAACCCTATATATATTGTGAAAAACTAATTGTGTGAAGGTAAGTATGGATTGCTATTATTTTACCGTTATTATATGTTAATATTAAAGGTCAAATACCTAATACAGTATTAAAAGTGGGGATCATCTGAGAAAGTGAAACTACTCCTTTGCAAGAAATTTAGCTGTCAACAGTGAAAAAACTTGTATTATGTATTAGTAACTTATTTTCTTACCGGCTTCCACTTACAAATTGTACTGTAATTGTACGTCAAATCTTAAACATTTGTTGGCCAATGTTGAGATTCCTTGAAAATTAATTGCATAACTTTGATTGATGGAAAGACGTACCTCCCTATGTAAAACAATACAATTTATTTATTCGTAGTTTTTAGTGGTGACACATAAAACAATAATTTTATTTATTTAGTGATATAATAATGGTTCCAGAGCCTCAGAGCGCGCCGCCAAGCGGGAGCTGCTGTCAGTGCAGCTGGCGCACCTGCCGGATGTAGCCGAGCTGGAGCGGGAGGAGCTGCGCCGCCTCGCCAGCGAGCTGGGCCGGTACATGCGACATAGACAACGTGAGTAATCATCGTCTCTCTCTTGCTTGCATAAGCGAGTGTGGCTCAGCGGTTCCAGTGTCTGGTTTTCAGCCAGACGCACCCTTGTTCGAATCCGGCCCTACGCCAATGACTTGTATTTTCAAGTTACGTGTGGATTTGCACTGGTGATAGAAAACATCGTAAGGAAACCGACATGTTTGAGGACCACAATATCCGGGGACATGTGTCTTCCGTGGAAGGACCTAGGCGCCCACCACGATGTATCTGCTCAAGAGGGCTCCCCTAACCAATTAATTATCCGGAGGAGTCACGACTCTCAGTCATGAGGAATACGACCCAAGAGAGAGAGAAACCCGCACTAAGATTCTTTATTCTAAACTTAAAAAAGGCAAAAATAATCACGACCGGCAGGATTCGAACCTGAGATATCCTGATTCTGGCCACGGTCAACTGACTGACAGGTGCAAAAGTTATTAAATTAAATTATTGAAATCTATTAATTATTTAGTATGAGGAACATCAGAAATCAGAAATGGAAATGATTTCTTAACATTTTTTCTACACTAAAATTTATTACTCATGTTGTCAAACTGTATACTACTTAGTGAAACAAAGTTTATTAGGTACTGATTACTAACCTCAGAATATTGGCAATAAATTATACCTAACTTTAAATTATTATGAATAACTGACAATATAAATGAACCCCAACGGAAGACCGGCGCTGGTTGCTTCCACGCAACCAGCATTGTATTATGCTGAGTGGGGCTGTGTTGTGGCAAATTTTATGTTTGTTTGTTTATTATGTTCTTACTCGTGTTTGTTTTTCTGTTAAATCTGCCACAATAAATGTTTTCTTTCTTTCAAATAAGTACTTACGTTTTAAATTATTTCTGTTTCAGCGGCACCTAAATTTATCAACGAACGTGAAATGAAGAAGCACTCGGAAAAAATATATAAATCTCTACCCGAAGTGGTCCAAAAGAAAGAAGAACAGAAGAAAGAAAATACCAAGAAAACAAATTTGTTGATGGCAAACATTTTCAAACGGGTATGTTGATAAATATGTATCTATACATTAAGTAAAGCTAAAGTGTTGAAAGTCTGTACGCACGTTACCTAGAAATTAAAAAAAAAACATTCGCTAGTTAAAAATACATATAATTAAACCAAACTGCTGAGTTTTGACCATGTAAGTCGCCAAAAAGTAGGTTTTCATCAATAACTCTTGATGAAAAATTACTTTTACTGCAATATTACGATACAATACCAAGCTAAACTATCCAGGGGGTCTATTCCAGCTTTGACATTCGTTTTTTTTTATATCAATCGTCTTTGTCAAAAAAATAGATTAGGCCCAATTTTTCAAAGGCATTTGACCACCAGGTGGATTAGACGTGACACTCGAAAAAATTACACTGTTCCAAGGCAGAACAAACCTCTACTGGTTTGGAACTAGCTCTCAAATGAGGCTCCCGGAATACCCTGAATAATCGAGCGATTTTCAAAGCGAGAGTGAATCGGTTCTTATATCGGGTAAGCACGCTCCATCTTAGGCCATAGCCTTTGCTTACTATCAGGCAAACTATGTCCAAGTGCAAACCCGTACTAGTTAAAAAAATTAAGGGTGCTTTTAAAAAAAAATAAGTTTTTATTATTATTATTTTAAACCTAATATAAATACGCAGGGCTATAAGAAGCGCATGCTGCGACGACAGAGGCGTCTCATAGCCGCGATTATAAACAACATACGGAATGAGAATTATGCACAGCAATGATAGTATTTTGAAAATAAATCATTGGCAGGTGCGTGAGTTGTTTTCTTTTGTAAAGCAGGCATACCACGAAATGAAGTTTTAACTTATCTTAAAAATACAGTTTTGGCGTTGGTTTCGGTAGTATAGCTGTGAGTTATAGTTCCTCGGCCCTGCTTTAAATTATCTCCTTGAAGTCTTTAAGAAAAGGTACTAGGTACTCATAAGTAGTACCTGATTTTTTCAAACCTGTCAGGTCAAAGATTTCTCTTATCTTCAAAAATTCAACATACAATCACGATAAACATGTTGGTCGCCATTTGATAACCAGACACCGATATTAAATTGTTACTTTTCATACGGGTGTGGCGGACTTTGGTGTAGGTATATGTATATTCAACTCGCGTCAAATTCTAAAATGGTCTAACGACAACTAGCATCCAAGATTAATTTATCGTGTAATCCAACCCGAACTAGAAAGAGCTAGAACAAAGAAAATTTATGTTATCTTATATTTCAGAATCTTCAAAAGAAAACGCTGCGTGGCGCCGTCAATATCTCAAACTACAGCACTGTTATCAAAATATGACACAGAAATATGATTCGAGCCAAAATAAGACAAAAGATTAGGGACAAAGTGCTTTATTTGACCTAATAATTATTCCAAATATCTCTAACAGTTATTGTTTATAAATTGTGCATCAGTTATTTCAACTAATACCTATTTGTTATAAACTACAGCTATTTCCATAAATAACCCTTATATATAATACCTACATTTGCGAGAGAAAAATTGTGCTTAGATTTATAAAAGTAGTGTCTAACACTGCAGTGCCACAAATAGTGTTTTAAATACTGAAAATTCTAGCTTGTTATAATATTATAATTACTACAATACATACTTCATAAAAGCTTGTATCGGGTAATTGGTAGGTATCTAATAAGCAAAATTTCTTAGACGATTTTAATACAATGAATCTACTGTATCTTTTTTTTTACGTGGGATAGGTTTACGTTTGACTACAGCCTGCCTGATGTTAAGCATTGCTGCAGCCTAGGGTGTAACACGTTTACCTAGAAGATACCTATTACTTAACTCTAGATTTGAAAACCCCTGGATTGTAGTTCGCAGGAAACACAGCTTCTGGTAAAGTGTTCCAAAGCTTTGCCGTCCGTATAATAAACGTTGAGGCAAAGCGCTGTGTTCGATACCTCGGCACTTCCACCATAAAACGGTGTCTACCTGCGGTTTTTCTGCTTGTTCGGTTATAGAAAGGAGCTGAGGGAATCAATTCATGTAGCTCCTCTGCACACTCTCCGGAATGAATTCGATAAAAGACCGACAGACTGGCCACCTTGCGGCGATGTTCCAAACTTTGTATCTAATCTAAGTACGCTTATCTAATCCTTATTGAAATTTGGTAAATTTTTCTCCATAGGTTTTGATAATATAAAAAATCTGTGATTTGAGAAGATTGCTTTTTAGGTACCATTAGCCGTAGAAATAAAGTAATATAAAATATTGTATTTAATCGTACAATATAAATACAGAGAGTTTTTAAACTTTCTACAGACCAAAATGCAATTGTTGTGTTCAATAATTTGTTATGTTGTGGATTATTGTTGAATCCATTTTATTTTGTAACGGGGGCTGTATTTGCCCCGTATTTTATTGACTATTTTAAATAAATTTAAATTTTGTATCGAATGTTTTTTATTTTATTACGATTTATATAATCTATTCAAAAAAGGCTACAATGCACACAACCTTTTTTATTTCTGAATCACAATTTTCACGATAAATAATTATCGACTAATAACGTGCATACAACTTTGGTGTATATTATTCATAACTAGTGGATGCTCGCATTAAGAAGTAAAACTTGCATCCCCTATATCACCCCTTTAAAAATGGTATTTCTATAAATCCTTTCTTAGCGGATGCTTACGTTATACCTAACATCTACCTGCATGCCAAATTTTAGTCCGATCCGTCCAGTGGTTTGGGCTGTGCGTTGATAGATTACTATGTCAGTCACCTTTGAGTTTTGTATACTTTGATAACAAGTAGTATTTAAACTTTCTACTACTTTATAAACTACTCTAACTTCATTTCCTTCGCCATTTCTCTAAGTTTCATTCGGTTGATCTTCGAAGTCGATGTCAAAGGAAAGCTCGATACGAAAGCTACCCCTCCTCGTAACTGCTTTGCGTCGGAGAGTTTATCTGAAAAAAAAACACAAATAAAAAATAAATCTATCTTTCTTGCCAAATTTCATTCAGGGCTCATAATGTGTATGCTATTTATTTATTTCATGCTCAGTAAAGGAAGATTATCAATTTCAACCTGTACCCAGAAGAAAACACTAAAACAGTTAATCTATATATGTAGATATATATAATACCTAAATATATTACTAATATTTCTTATTTCCTTTTTGTTGTACACCACATTCTTCTTTTTTCTTATTTCTCTCCAGCCGAAGGTTGCCTGGAAGAGATCGCTTTCAGCGATAAGGCCGCCGCTTGTGGCATTACTTAAGATGCAATTTCTTTATGCACTGTTTTTTAATATGTGTCAACAATAAAGAGTTTATCTATCTATATATTCTATGTACCTAACTCTGATATTGTCATACCTATTTGGATATAATGTAAACATGATAATCTATTTTAGGCTTTCAGATACCTATCAAATTTCGCATGTCATCATGCCGATAGGACTTTTTTTTGTATCAAAATAGATTTGGTATGTTTCACCTTTGTGAACAGAACAATCAAAAACAATTCCGCAATTTTTTATTAAAAAAAATAGTAAAATGTAGATTTACTTTTAATCCCATATTGCAATTTTTTTTAACACGAAATAGGCTTACGTTTGCCTAAATCCTGCCTGATGCACCACTTAGCAACCACTTAAGCACCACTGTAGTCTAAGATGTAGCACGCTTGCCGAGAAGAAATCTATTGACTCTAGATTATTTGGTTTTGTCCTTACCGTTCACCAAATCCTTGATCTCCCGAGCAGTAACTTGACCTCCAGGTTTGAGTATCACGAATGCCACGGGCAGGTCTCCACATTCCTCATCAGGGACGCCACTCACGGCCACATCCAGGACTAAAGGGTGCTCCCGGATGACTTCTTCGATCTCTGTTGGAGCTATCTGAAATTAATGTTAAAAAGGAGTAAAAATGGCATATACAAAGGGAGATCTAGACATAACCAGCCCCCTAAGCCCAGCAGACATCGTCCAGATTGCTCTGCAAGTTGTTAAGCGCCAATAAATAGATACTATATATCTACTAGTTACAGATGATTCGATATTAATTTTGAGAACCTTACTTGATAGCTCTTATACTTGAGTAACAGCTTGATCCGTTCTGCGAAGTAGAAGTTCCACTCAGCATCTCTATAGAACAGGTCTCCAGTTCTGAACCAGCCGCCTTCAGCGAACGCTTCCGCTGTTGCCTTCGGGTTGTTTATATATTCCTGAAAATATTGGAAATATTGAAAGCAATAATAATAAAAATAGAAAAAAACATTCCTAAAACGCATCGGTTTTCAAATTTTAAAAAGTGTGTAGGTAGGTACCTGTATACATAAGTACTTGTCATCTTGTACGATCTTGTCGATTTTATGTATACCTAGATAATAACAACGACATTAATAATACCTAAAGTAAGTTGGATAATAATTGGATAGTGCTATAAACTAAGTTAGTACATAATCTATATGGATCCATCTTTTAATTTGAAAACTTGAATCAAATAGTGATTAATTAAAAATTCATATCTTACCCTGAACATGGGTCCTTTCATCCACAATTCTCCATTAACAAAAGGCTCGTCGACATCTTTTTGTGTGTCCACATTCACAATCTGCAAGAAAATGAATAGTTACAGAGCAGCTACAAAAATAAAAGGTAGGTAACACATACACTTAAAATATGAAATTTTAGATTATTCTTTTTGTTTTACAAATAGTTTATATTTTTAACAGACTTAAAAAAAAGGAGATTGTCAAGTCTTCTTGGAGTTTTTAACCGACTTCCAAAAAAAGGAGGTTATCAAGTCTTCTGAAAGTTGTTTTTTTGTGTATTAGTTTTCTCTAATGTTATATAAGTAGCGCCTCAAGTTGTAAGATGCGTTAATGCAAGATCTAATCTACTATACTAAATTGTATGCAAATCGGTTAAGCCTTTGAGCGTAAAGAAGTAACAAACACACATACTCACTCACAAACTATCGCTTCTATAATATTAGTGTAAAAGTGATTGGCGTAAATGGGAGGGACTAGGCAGAGAGGAGGCCTATCTCCAGCAATGTGATGATAATGAAAGGAAAGAAAAAAGAAAGAAAGAAAGTACAGAAAGAAAAACATTTATTTGTAACTAAGTACACAGATTTAAATGTAGGCGTATAATATGATGAGTGAGATAGTGAATACAGTAAACTTACCCTATATTTGAACACTCCTGCTGGCTTCCCACAGGATCCCAGGGGACATTCTCCTTGGAATGCTATCGTGCTCAGCTCAGTCATACCGAAGCAGTTTACTACTGCAGTTCTGGGGGTAGCGGCCTGAAATTAGATAAATAGGTACTTGCATATTCTTCTTTTTATGAGACTTGTCAATTTTCGTCCCGAGAGTTTTCGACTCGCCCTTCGAGCCTCTGGCGTGACTTAACGACTGCCGTACCAGACGACAAACAGCCGGGACCTACAATTTGACGTATCATCCGACCCACGGAACCGCCGAACCGGTCACTAATGACTTACCCTGTCGACCATTGGTAAACACATGCTATTGCTTCGCTATAATAGGGAAACTATCATATTAATTCTAAAATAAGGATTTAGGTTAAAATATGTAATTAATAAAATGAGCAAAATTTTACCTCTTCCTTTCGCGTCGCGTTAAAAAACCTTAACTTATTATAGGTATATACATATATTTTCTTTTCTTTTTTATTTTGTTTTGAATTTTATAACATTTCTTAAATTTACCCAAATTATAAACTGACTGACGAGGGTAAAAATTCGTATGTCCTTCTTTTCCTTTGTTCCATTGAATGCAAAATACTTTTAGGGCAAATTATCATCAAAATTTTGGGCTTGGACTTTCCGTGAAATAATATCTTTGCATCTATTTCATTGTCTTGATATTGAGGTAGGTAAGTACATTATTTATTCATGTAAATAAATGCCTATCGTGGAGTGTAAATAAACGAGCACCTAAATCAGTATCTACATTTTTTTATATCAGTAAGTACCTACCTATCTTGTTTTTTGACGGGCTCAAGAATGCTGTAAAAATATCGAAATATTAAACTACTAGAGGATGCCCGCGGCTTCGCTTGCATTATTTTGAGATAAAAAGCCTATGACACTTCTAAGACCTCATACTACCTACACACCAAAAATCATGATTATCCGTTCATTCGTTTTTGCGTAATGGACGTCTAAATAAACAGAGAAACAGACAAAATTTAAAAAACGGCTGAAGTGTGTTTATTATTATCGAATTAAAGTATACCCCAACTAAGAATTTGTTCTGGATCAAAACCAGTTTTGAATGTATACTTAGCTTATTTGGGAACACATTCTGTTTTGTGTACCATTATAAATAAATAAATAAATAATATGTTATATGAACAGATTTTTGATCCTTTTCAGCTATTTTATACTTATGTAGAGCCAAGCCACCTAACTCTAACTCTATAACTTAATTTTCATTGATACACACGGCTTAGCCGTTTATGGGAAACCGATATGGGATTGTATACATTGAAGCCGTATACATAAGTATGTATGTAATAGTGATGTTTTTCTTTCTTTTTACACGGAATGCACACTTGGACATAATTAAAATTATATAAACATAATATTTAAAAATTATACCTACGCTCTTATGAATTATGCATATCAAGTAGGTAGTAGGTGAATAAAAAACCAATGAGTAATTTAGTTTTAAATAACACAATATGCCCTTAATTTGAAACTGCATTAGGTTATATAAGTTTGTACATAATATGACGCCATTTCCTGTATTTTTAATCTAATTTTATGTATTTTTTTTATGTTTCCCCTTCCGGTGCATGTTTTTATGAATTACCTACATGTAATTTTTTTTTTTGACATGTTTTTTTTTGGTAACAAATGAAATGAAAATGAAATGAAATGAAATATATTTATTTGCTCGAATATTGTCATACATTGATGTTAAAATTATAATATTGAATCAAATATTCTGCCGATAGGCGTACAAATATTATGGTTTAGTTATTAGGTATACAATTTATTTTTTTCTTCTAAAAAGTCAATTAATTTATAATAACATTTGTCAAGCAGGTAATTAAACAATTTTCTCTTAAAGCTACTCCACTTCAAGTTCTTAATTTCATTGGGTAATTGATTGTAAATAGTAATAGCTATGCAGTTTACATTTTGGCTGGTTACTTTCAACCGTCGTTTTGGATTGATTAACATGTTTTGTCGACGTCTGCCTCTGTCCCGGGCAGTAACGTCACTATTTGCCTGAAACAGGTTACTGTGTTGGCGCACAAACATACATATTTCATATATATAAAGACATGGCAATGGGAGAACTCTGTATTTTTTAAAAAGGGGAGTGCAGGGGGCTATATAGTGTGCACCACTTAATGCTCTTATGCATTTTTTTTGGACCCTAAAAGCTTTTTCACAATCTATAGAGTTACCCCAGATTATCAAACCATACCGCAACTGGGAGGATACATATCCGTGGTATGCATTAAGAGTCGCTTGTAAAGTTGCTACACGGCGTAGACGACCTAATACATACACATACTTCTGTAATTTAGAGCAGACTTTTTCTATATGATCTTTCCAATTACAGTATTTGTCAATGATAACACCCAAAAATGTTGTTGACTCAACTTGCTCCAGGGGTGTACCTTGATATGATATATTTAATGAGACAGGTTTCTTATTTGTAGTTAGAAATTGAACAGCTTTAGTTTTGCCTAGATTTACGCATAAATCATTGTTTTGAAGCCATGTTATGACTAATCCTATAGCATCATTGATGTCTTTTTCAAATTTATCTACTTCATTACTACCTCCTTCTATTAGAAGCGTGGTGTCATCGGCGTATAAAACACATTTGTGATTTGCTATTATATTTGGAAGATCATTAATGTATATTAGAAATAGAAGTGGGCCTAAAATGCTTCCTTGTGGGACTCCGCGCTTATTTAGTTTATATGATGATTGGTGAATGATTTTGGTTTGACCTTTCAAAGATGGTATCTCGACGCATTGTGTTCTATCCTTTAAGTAACTTTCTAACCATTTTAATGCTATTCCTCTAATGCCATATTTTTCTAATTTAAATAATAGTAATTTATGTCGGACAAAATCAAATGCCTTTGACATGTCAAGAAATAAAGCCACAATTGTTTTTTTCCTGTCAAAACAATTCATGACTGTTTTTACCAAGGAAAAACATGCTAGTGCAGTGGACATGTTTTTCCTGAACCCATGCTGTTCCGCTTTAAGAATGTCGTGCTTAGTTAGGAAGCTTGCGATTTTATTATGCATGACCTTTTCAAACAGTTTTGAAATGACTGGGATGAGCGTGATGGGACGGTAATTGTTCATGTCATTTTTATCTCCCTTTTTGTAAAGTGGTTTTACTATTGATTGTTTTAGACGTGATGGGAATAAGCCTTGCTCTAGAGATAAATTAAGTATGTGGCATAAAGGACCTGTAATGAATTTAGAGCAAGCTTTCAACATTTTTGTATTGATACTATCAAAACCGGTTGCATTTGTATTATTAAGAGAGATTATTATTTTATACATATCATATTCATCAACTGGAGTCAAAAAAATGGATTCAGTATTGCTCAATATCTTGTAAGGATAATTACTAGTAATATCAGCATTTGCTTCGTCATTGTTGTCAATATTGGATGACAGATTTATAAAGAATTCATTAAATAAATTAGCCATGTCATTGGGATTATCATATAAAATGTCATTAAGTTGTATGGAATCAATATTTGCTTTTTTATCATCATTGCTAGTAGTCTTTTTTATAATAGTCCATGAAGCTTTGCAGGTGTTTTTGGCATTATTTATATAATCAGTGTTATTTGCACGCTGAGCGTTGTTAACACATCTTTTGTATATTCTACTGTAGCGTGTATATGTCAATTTATTTCTGCGCTTATTATCCGGTGATAAATGATATTTCAGATAAAGTTTACGTTTTACTATAGCTGACCTTTTAAGTCCTTTCGTAAGCCATAAATTTTTGACAGGTTTATCTGTGATTTTTACTTTAAGTATAGGAAAACACAAATTATAAAATAGCATCAGAATATCATGAAATTCATCAAAGGCTGCATTTAATTCTTTAATTTCGTATATATCTGAAAAGGATAAAGATGATAGACTGGATACAAATTTATCAATATTTTCCTGGCTAAAATCTCTTTTATAATCAAACCAAAATGAACGTGGGAGCTTAATTTTTTTGTTTTTATCTAATTCTAATTCCATATTTAATAATTGGCCAGTTTCGTGATCTGATAGAGCTAGAACCCGTATATCAGCCGATATATTTTCCAAATTGCTAGCAATTAGGTCTATGCATGATTTACCTTTACGTGTAGGCTTTGTGATATGATTTCTTATATTGTGATTTTTTAAAATAGCTGTAAGGGTTTTAGAATGATTTGTTATATCCAACATGTTAAGACAAAGATCTGTAGATATTTTATGCGTAACGATAATGATTATTGCCAGTATTTTATTTACTCTCTCTATTTTAATCGTATTCCCTCATGACTGAGGGTCGTGACTCCCCCGCAGAATTTATTTGTTAGGGTAGTTCTCTTGGTACATCGTGGTGGGTGCCCAGGTCCTTCCACGGAAGACACACATATCCTCGGATATTGTGGTCCTTAACCATGTCGGTTTTCTTTCATGTTACTAAAACAGTATAAAACTAAGCTTACCATGAATTGTTCCATACAGTCCTTGTCGACCGCTGATCCAGCCAACAAAACCATATCAAAACAAGTCAAGTCACACAGACCCTTGCCTGTATCGGTGAGGAGATAGCGGACTAGTGATAAACTCAGTGCTGACGTAGTGGGCTGAAACATAAAAGAAACAATTTATGCAATACAAAAGAAAATACAATAGGTACATAATACATTATTGGTCAAAGATACAAATGTAAAAGACGTACTTATTTTATTTAGGATAATAATATTATGTAAATCCATCAATAATAAGTGTTTGGTATGCGGTGGAATTACTGACTCCTGCGCTAGGTACCAGAGGTCCTGTGTTGCAAGGAAATCAGAGACACCACCACCACGACACTTGTACACCCTCTATAGATATAAGTATATCTCTCTTTGAGACGTATTTCCTCATGACTGAGGGTCGGGACTCCCCCGCAGAATTAATTCGTTAGAGGTTCTCTTGGGCCAATACATCGTGGTGGGCGCCCGCCCAGCAGGGCAAGCACGGCTCAAGGATTAATAGTCTTTCCACCATTTTATCCAATTGTTGTAAGGTGACAGGTGGATAAAATGGTGGAAAGCTATTGCCGTGCTTGCCGTCCCTTAAGACACAATATGACCTCGGATTTTGTGGTTCTAAAACTTAACTGAGGTCTATATTCGAACCGGGGTGCATCAGGATGAAATTGACGCTAAACCACTGAACCAGTCTCGGTTTTTAGAAAGATAAGTGTTAAATACATACGTCAAGTGTAAAAAGTCTTATAGTTCATACCATACCTATATGTGATGTACTTATAATAAAACTTAATGTTCTCCATAACATATCTCGACCTATACATATGGAAAAAAATGAGCATTGAGCAGCAACACTATATAGTATAAAGTTAAGTCGCTTCCCGCGTCTGTCTGTATGTATGCTTAGGTCTTTAAAACTGCACATCGGATTTCGATGCATTTTTTTTTAATAGATAGATGGAGTGCCTCAAGCGTAAATATTTATTTATTTATCTCTTTAATGGGCGAGCAGCTTATTGCTGATGTGCTCATAACTCACTGTGTCAAAATTGTTTTGTAAAGTCCACATAAAGTTCACAATTATACCTACAGTCCATTGGTGCAATTATCATAAGTTAACAAGAGATTTTTTGGTTTTCAGTAACCAGCCATCAAGCCGGTTTATAATTTTTTTACAGATGTTGCACTGACCACCTATTTTGGCAATCTGATCCAGTTATGAACCACTCTGTTGTTGAATATGTGGTATAGATTATGTGTACAATAACGCATGCAAAGTCGCGGGCAAAAGCTCGTACATACTTATTCTGTTACAGTAACTCACCCGATAAGTGTCTATCAAGTATCTGACATGTTCCGGAGTCGCAGGCAATGAAGTCTGAATCCGAGTATATTTTATATACGGTGCTATTATATAATGTAATGCAGCTGTCAGCCATTGCACCGGAGATAATATTAACCAGGAACGGGAAGGCGTTGGGAATTCGGTGAATCTGGCCCTGCAAAAAAAAATGTGTTTATAGTTTATTCCGAAAAAATCTCGACACTTGATTGGGTGTTCAACAAATGTGCAAACTTTTCATTTGAAAACCAACGCCCATCAAATACGTCTAATTTCACACAGTTTAATCAATGCACTCCACCAATTACAGGAGTTTCAAGCACTTACTCGTATGATTGGCGAAAAGATTTCGAGTCAATTTTCCAATTTGTGGAATACTGTGGCGGTGTGTAGTAAAGTACTACTTTTTCATTTTAAAATAAGAATAAGGAACAAAAGCTCTTTATTGTGACATTAACATAAACAACATAATTAAATAAATCAAGTATATTAGCATCGATATAATCATTATAAAAAGCAACTAAAATAATCATACATGTCACAACCCGGCCCCAACTCAGCATTTGCTGGACGCAAGCATCCAGCGCTGGTCTTCCGTTGAGACCGGTAGGTATGTTGTTTTTGCCACAGAATACCCATGCAAGAACGGTGGTATGTCGGTAGTTATGTACTTTGTTAATTACGAACTAGATTCCTGTGCGACGTGTAAGATAATTACCATATCTGAGCCCCATTAATAGTCAAAGTTTTGTGAGTAAGAGTTGCTCCTTTAGACAGTCCTGTGGATCCACTCGTGGGAAGAATTATCGCTATGCTGTCTGCGGGATCATAGTCTGCTACTCTGAAAAAAAATAAGGAATATATTTTGAGTTATTTTGTCAGGTGCTTAACCCGCACTATGGTTGACTTTTATTGGATACTAGCAGTGCTCGCGACTTCGTCCGCGTGGAATAGTTATTTTGGGAATCATATTTTTTTTTGCAAAAAACATCTTCAGCTTTATACATTATAGCTGTTACCCACGACTTGAACCGTTTTCGCAGCGCACGCAACGGAAGCCCATAAGATGATTAATTTTCCCCGTTTTTTCCACATTTTGCATTGTTTCTTCGCTCTTATTAGTTACAGTGTGATGTTATATAGCCTAAAGCCTTCCTCGATAAATGGTCTATTCAACACAAAAATAATGTTTCAATTCGGACCAGTAGTTCCAGAGATTAGCGCGTTCAAACAAACAAACAAACTCTTCAGCTTTATAATATTAAGTATTGATATGAGTGTGTATTTTCGCGCCTGGCAGTTAGTAGACTGTTGTTATTATTTTCGGTCATTTTCCAATAACAGTTTAAATTTAAGAAATATCTGTTAAAAGTATATGAAGTACTAGTAAGTTTAGGAAAACTTGGAGTTATCAAAATTAGTAAGATACATTTATAATAATTACATGCATTCTTAATTATTTTCAAGGGTTTTCAAAATCAACCAAACGTATCTGTTATTATTTTATTTGTTTTTGTTTCGGTTGGTAGGTTTATCAAATAATTAAGATATTTAATATTAATCATATATTTTTTTCATACATTAATGCGTTCAATTCAGCTTGAACACTGAACATGCAGTTAAGTAAATATATGATCTTCATTTGACATCATCGGATGAATTAAAACATAAAAAACATACATTTTTATATCTAACTAAAAACATAAAATAATAGGTTCATAGTTCGTTTAATGAATTCTAATAAAATTGTATTTTGTTACTCGTTGAATACGAGTATCGTAAATGAATGTAATTTGTGACCATTGTACAAATGGGATGCGTGGATTATTTTACCGGAACTTATAACCCGGTCAAATTAATTTAGTAAAATATGATAAGATTTCACAACAATGACAATATTCCTTCACTATCACTACATAGCAAGGAATTCCATCCCCTTCTTTCTACATAGTATAAAGCAAAGTCGCTTCCCGCGTCTGTCTGTGGTTGATGATGACTTGTTTTCAAGTTAGTGTGGATTTGCACTCGCTTAACTGTGAAGGAAAACATCGTGAGGAAACCGACATGTTTAAGGACCACAACATCCAAGGGCGTGTGTCTTCCGTGGAAGGACCTAGGCGCCCATCACGATGTATTTGCCCAAGAGAACTTTCCAAACAAATTTATTTTGTGGGGGAGTCTTGACCCTCGGTCATGAGGAAATGCGACTCAAAAAGAAAAAAGGTACTTACTCAAACTTATCAACTTCATCCTCGTCAGCTTTCAATAGATCAGACAAGTTTGCCCCATCTGAATGGTCGAAAGTAAATACTTTTGCCTTTAAAGTTTGCTTCTCCAAAGCCTCCTGAATTTCAGGGACTTTCTCAATTTGGCAGAATATCATTGCAGGTTTGTAAGTTTTGAAAGTATGTTCAAGTTCAGCTGTAAATTAACACTTTGATTAAAGTTGTACCAAGTGAATATCTACTCCTTGTTCAGACTTCGTAATGTGAAATTACTTAACCAAGAAAAATATCATTATAGACATACAATAACATACAAAAGCACTAATTAATCCAAAGACCTAGAAATTTTCGTATATAATTTAGTTTTTCAGATATAGTTAAGTTTTATAACTATTGTATAAACCACTTCTAACAGATTAATGACAACAAAGAAGAGGCTTAGTTTGATGATGATTTTAACTTACCAACTTTAATAAAAATATTAATTTTATTAAAGTTGGTAATTAAAAAGTAGTTTAGACAAACAATGTCTGCCTATACCAGGCAAGTATGGCTTGTGACTTTCCTTAAAAAAAAACCGGGACATTGCACACAGCGCCATCTAGACCCACACTAAGCAAACGCTTGTGTCGTGGGTACTAGATAATGGATATAATACTTATATACCTTACCAAATAAGAAAGTATTGCTTTTTAGGTTAGGATTAGTTTTAAGTTTCAGCTACGCCCTAAGAACTGGATTGAATTGAAGAAGAAACTTACCAACTTTCAAACTCCTATCAATAGGTGCAATAGCAGCCCCTAAAAACAAAGCCGCATACAGCGGCACAGCCAAATCTAAATGATTAGGTCCGAGGATGATGATGATGTCGCCATGTTTAATTCCAAATCGACGGAGGCTGATTGCACATTGAACAGACCTCTTTAGAAGGGAGCCATTGGTTTCTGACGCTCCTGTTCCACCGTCGATCTGTGAATATCGTGATATCGTTAGAAAAAGTCGTACTGAAAATGACGTTTATAAAATACTAGTGGGTGCTCGCGGCTTCGCTCGCATTTAGAAGTAAAACTTGTATTTCACCCCTTTAAAAGTGGCATTTCCAAAAATCCTTTCTTTGCGGATGCCTACTTCATAACATCTAACTGCATGCCAAATTTCATCCCGATCCGTCCAGTGGTAGATCACTATATTAGTCAGTCAGTCAATCAGTCAGTCAGTCACCTTTGAGTTTTATATATGTATTTAGATAAATAGATCGTCGGTCACACTAGATCGTAAGCTATATAAAAATAGTATGTTATGATCTTAATTACAAAAAAAACCTGTCCTAAGACTATATGTTGTTCATACTTCATAGATTAAGTATCCATCTTCGATCTGAACTAGTCATAAGTTGGTCAAAGGATAGAGTAAATCCCAAAATTCATTGATTTTCATCTTAAAACTAATTTTGGCGGAAAGAAGTTAGATACTCTAAATTTTCCCTGAGATCGTCATGAAACTTTATGCAAAATAAAAGTATTTACCAACGTAAATTTAAGAATATATATAATAATAAAGATTTTACGTAATATGTGTAAAAGTAATTAAGAGTTTTATAACCTTACCTACCGAAAAAAGTAAGAATAACTAAGTACCATTGATAAAAGTTTCCGGTGTAATAAATTAAATTAACTTCTCTTTAAGATAAATCGAAAATTGTTATCTGACAAGTTATTATCATAACAAAGATAAAATTAATGTATACACATTTATATTTACTTGTAATCAATTAGTCTGGTACAAACTAGATATAGGTTATTTTCCTAATAAGATATCGGATTTTTCCAGTTCATTTTTTAACAAACTTTTTTTTACTCAACTGATGGGTTTGCACTTGACCGTAATTCGCCTGATGATAAGCAATCATTACGGTCTAGGATGGGGCGTGCTTACCCAGTAAGAACCGATTCACTCTCGCTTTGAAGATCGCATGGTTATATTCTGCGGGGAACAGGGAGTCAGGCAGAGAGTTCTACAATTTAGCAGTTCCATATTTTTTTTATTTTCCGATATTAATTAATGTCAGAAAAGATACTACCAGTTACACACTATCTACAGCTGTCATAAAAATTGATTGCTTATTGATTGATTACCTATTTTAGTTCCAAAGAGTTTGATTTATCTTGTCTCTTCTATCACATTTTGTTTTTAAGAAATTCGTACACACCATATACACTCATCAAAAAGGATTCTTACGATATACACTACCGCTCTTCCACAGTTATGCATGCCCCGCAGAATCATTAGGAGAGTCTCCTTAGTAGATAATCATGGAGTGTGTACTTTTTACGGATGGCACAATGTCTTCAAATTGTATAGTCGTCAATACGTACATGTCAGTTTCTTCACGTTGCTTTCACCGTAGTGCTTATAAATGTGTAGTTACTTAGTTTAAGGGAGTGTGGCTCAGCGGTTCCAGTATCTGCTTTTCATCCAGGCGCACCTTGTTTCGAATTCCACCCTACATCAATGACTTGTATTTTCAGTTATGTGTGGATTTGCACTCGCTTATGGTGAAGGAAAACATCGTAAGGAAACCGACATGTTTGAAGACCACAATATCCGAGGACATGTGTCTTCCGTGGAAGGACCTGGGCACCCACCACGATGTATCTGCTCAAGAGAACTCCCCTAACGAATTAATTCTGCCGGGGAGTCATGACCCTCAGTCATGAGGAAATACGACTCAAGAGTTAAAATAAAATAATACGTACTTGTGCCACAAACTCTGGATCTTCTTTGAAGCATTTAAGCACAAGTTTGCCAATGTGGTACCTATCTGAAGGTATACCACTCTTTGCTACCACCTCGGAAGTCAAATCGTTTATGTACCAATTTAAATGTTGGTATACGTGCTTTTCAGTCATGGTGGAGTTTTTGAACTGAAAAAATATTTATTCAACAGATAAGAAATTGAATAAGGCGTTACTTTGCGGAAATCCTTTGCAGATGATAACAGGTTGTCGCAGCGAAAAACCAGCCAATTTTTCAAAGTTATAAGAATATTTAATTTGATCGGTTAAAAGTAAGTTTTAAAGTCTGATATCGCCATAAAGACTTCTGAACTCATGGTTTAATGCAGATTTTGATAAAGTTTAATCACGTCCAAGGACTGACCGTATCAACAGTTGCTTAGCTATTTTAGCTTCACTAAACTATGATAAGTAATCTAGCAATTACAAGAATTAATTTTCTCAAAATATTTCAAGTATAATTGGGCATTACATTGGAAATATATTTACAGGAAAGAGAGATTTAATTTAATAAAGAATCAACATATTATAATAATAGATAAACAATCAAAATGAAGTCTTCATAAATAAGTATTTTAAGTATATTACCTGCAAGTCTGCAAGAAATGCCAAATGCCAGAAAAGTTTTGTTTTCAACAATTTTTTTTAAGCTAGCTAATTTTTTGTACTTCGTATTTTGTTCCATGCGTTGTTATCAGACGGATCACAAAACGCTTATGGGCCTAAATTTAGCGAACTCAAAGTCTGCAGATGCAGGTTTACATTAGGTATTTTTTGTATATGTATGTACCTACGTACATAATTGAGCCGAAAATGTTGTACAGGGTTGCTGGTAACTCATGCGAAATTAATCTATATGTTACGGCTAATACCCGAAGTGCGGCTACACCTAGTTTTAGCCGGTTAGAACTAGGTGTAGCCACTTAGTCTTGGTTAAACCTAGTACTAGCCGATTGTTTTCGGGTAAAACTAGGTCTCAAGTCCTGTTGTAGTGCAAGTGTTGGACTCGAAGTCACTTGTCTGTGACAGAAGGTACATTAGGTTCGTTAGGTTGCTTTCTACCACGCACATGCGACGACGAGCGAAGCGAGGAGGAGCCAACTTCTTTCAAAACATGTCTCGATTCGAGGTTTAACCAAGACTAAGTGGCTACACCTAGTTCTAACCGGCTAAAACTAGGTGTAGCCGCACTTCGGGTATTAGCCGTAACATATACATAATGTAATAAAGCTGAAGAAGGTCAAAAAATTTAACACAGAAGATATTAGAAAAAAAAATGTTTGTGTATACTTTAAATCCATAACAGAAAACGTATCAGCAGTTTTTGAATTTTTGTCTGTTTATCTGGTGTCTGTTAGTCTGTTTATATTTTTATTTAAACGTCCATAACGCAAAAACGGCTGAACTGATTATCATGATTTTTGGTATGTAGGTAGTATGAGGTCTTAGAAGTGTCATAGGCTACTTTTTAACTCAAAATAATGCGAGCAAAGCCGCAGGCGTCCACTAGTATATAAATAATTGAAAATACAAGTAAATAAAAATAAAATAATCGTAAGTTAATTAAAGTAAATCGATTCCTTTTGATTTTCTTATGATTATTCTGTAGCCTGTACTAAACCTATAAACCGGTTACCAGTAAGTTTATCATAAGTAATTCATATTATGCAATGAGGAACTCAGTCAAATCTTCAATGTTAGGCTTATGATATTTCCATAAAAATTAAATATTAAAAAAAATAAAATAACAAAAAAAAATATTCACGTTATTCATTATTTACATTAAGCTTCAACAACTTTAGTCAACCGGGGTAATTGCGTTATATTTTTTGAACACTCAGTTTTGTTGACAAGTTACCGCCTTTCTAGGCAATATCTGTCCATGAAAATTTGCCCATCTTATTAAAACATCATCGATTTTAATATTTTTGGTCTTCAATTTACAATTGTGTATAAATTGAAGACATGATTGATATTTTTTTCCTGGGGTGTATTATTTGACGCATTTACCCCACCTTGGGAAAATGCGTCCGTTCATTTTTAAAATTGAATTTATGAAATGTTTTTCATCTAGCAGTATAGTATCTGAGTGAATATGATTTTTATGTTGTTGGTCCATATGTTTCAGCAATCATAGTAAAATAAATGAAGACAATTTCAAATATATCAGGAAAATAAAATTGATGAGGCAAATGCGTCTAGTTTTTACCTATTTTTTTAAGACGCATTTGCCCCATGATAATTGTCCGGAAACATTTTATGGTAAAATCTAATTTTTTACCCGACTACCGAAAGAGTGTAAATATATTATCTATCTACTTAAAAAACTCATAGATGTACATTTTTTTCTCGGATTTGACTTTTCTTCTTTGTTTACTTTGCTAGTAACTAATTTATCAAGTAAATATGTCACGCAAAAATAAGTCTACGTCCAGTCATAGTACAGTCTGCGTCATACCCTACTAAAGTGATGGCAACTTTACTAAAATAACTGAAGAGCACTAGATTGTTCTCTGCAGCATTTTATGGTTAAGATGTAAATACATACCTTATGCTTTGTAACATTAATCTGATAACAGAAAAACGCCATTAAAAAAGCGAATATAGTTCGCAATAAACTTTTATTAATAACTATGTAGGTACTTAAGTAAGTTACGCTGATATTAACTTATGCAGTTCACAACAAGAAATATTAGGACAATAGGAATAATAATAAGAAATATGTTTTACTGAATATTAAATTGGTCCAAACTTTCATAAAAGGTAATAAGCCCTCTTCGAGAAATTTCAGGGTTCTCAAGAAACTTTACTACATCTTCTTCAGCGTGTTTTATCTCCGAAACGTCTTCGACATCTGGATAGTGAAATGCACCACTATGACTGTTTTTCAATTTTCGTAAAAATTTCACTTTCGCATGCGGCTTTCCTTGAAAGTTCAACAGATTGTGGTTTCTTAAGCAACATGTTGTGTCTTTTTCGGAATGACTCACTCCATTCATAGCCAGGTGTATTTTCCTTGAAAGGTGTTTTCAGTTTTTTGCTTTTAACAAAATTACCTACCAATTCAATCATTTCTTTGGATGTCAGACCAAATCCATATTTTTCCATAGTTTTTAAACCATTTGCTAGGTTTTTCTCAAGCTCCAAATCTATGGCTTTTGGCCGGCCAGGACTGTCTTTAATGACCCCTCGTCTGTTATTTACTCTATCTACGATAGTTGTACGGGGTATCCCATACTTTTTTGATGCCTGATATGGATTGAGTAAACCATTTTTGACATCCTGAATTGCTTTATGTAGGGTGGCTAAATCATAACTGGGAGCTGATTTGCGAATATAATTACGGACCATTTTAATTGACCTGGAACAATGACAATAAATTTTACATCGTGATTTTTTTGGAGTTACATATAAATCAGAAAACCTAGCAAAATAAAAAATAAGAGAACTAAAATTGTAGGAAATGTTATTATAAACAACTTTTATGATGACCATATTTCGTGTAAAATTGAAAATAAACGAGCTGTTCAATAAATAAAAATTGACCCTTAAAATTAAGATGGCGGATGACGCAACAGATCGATTACCACGCAACACAAACATTTAGACTGCTAGTGATCTCTCCAACGGATTCCGAAGCAAAATGGCTACTTTCTAAACTGCTTAATTTTTTCCAGGTTTGCCTCCTATTTGAGCTAATTCGATTGGGTTAACATTAATATACATACTCATCAAATCTATAACCTCATTTTTTAAAGTAGATTAAAAATAAAATGTTTATGATTTCTGGAGTTGGGGCAAAAGCGTCACATTGACGCAATTGCCCCATGACGGCAGACGCAATAGCCTCAACAGAAAAAAACTAACCTCAAAATTTTAAACTTAGATTTTGTCTAAAATACTTCATACAGTTAAAACATATTTAAGTCTATGTGTTAAATGATCAATATTTTGTGTACTCACCCAAAAAAAAAAACTTCGAACTCTGAAAACACTTGAGATTATACCAGATTATTTAAACACATGCGCTCGGATACGCTCTGTCAAAAAATGACAATATAAAACATGGCGGATATCCTCGCCCCAATTTGAGTTTTGTGGCGCCACCTACAACTTTCTGGTAGCTCTAGTTACAATAATCTAAACTAGATGGCTTTAGTTGTCTAACTGTGATGGGTTTGTTAGTAAATCTCGAAAGACGCAATTGCCTCACAGACGCATTTGTACAAGTTGACCTTATATGCTAAGTAAGATAATAAAATAAAATTTGTTTATTTTGCATAATTCTGTTTAACAAAAAGATATTGGAGTCCAAAGCCTCCCGAACTAGTTTTCACTGTGACTTGGGAGCCGATGGCTTCTCCCTGCTTAAAATCAACACACAAATAAACAGAGTGCCAAAATATTAATTAAGAAATGGTAGCATTTAAATAAAAACATAACAAACATTAAGATTTATCAAACATAATAAGGTTTCTTAACCTTGCATATTTTTATGAAATTAAAGTTATGTTTATAAATTCAATGAAGATTTTTAATTCTTCGCGGTATAAATGAAAGGTACGAAAACGTTCAACTTTGAACATTCACGAAAAGAAGTGCTACGTACTTTCCAAAAGTCACACCTATCTCAGAACAAAATTTATTGATTTTGCTGTAATTGTCTAACTCTGTATCTTAGAATAATATTATGGTATAAAAATATAAATAACTTTGTAAATGTATAAAAATAAATTTATTTTATCTAAACGGCGCAATGATAAAATTCGATGACTCTTCGCATGTATATATGTTTTAAAATCTGCACACAAATTATGATATAATTAGATATACCTACCTGGTCTGGTACTCATAGGAGTCATAGGTTTACCCAAACGCTTGGGATAAAGTTAAAATAAGTAAAATTGTAATAAATCTAAGCAATTTTTATGTTTGAGTTTGTTTGGGTTTGGTATTCAAACTAGAGTGCACATTCTAGGTAACCTAGTGTATTTTAGATGCGATTTCTTTGTATTAATTTATTTAATTTTATTTAAAACTCACCTTTCAATCTTTGTTAAGTAGTTTCTAAGCTTTATATTAACAACAATTTGTATGAAACCACTCACGAGACACTGCACGGTTTATGTGTTTAATTTTATAATCTGACCTATCCGTGTATCCGGACTGTAAGACTAGTTCTGTTAAAGGCAGTTCAAAGTCCACGCCAGGTACATTTACTAGTGTCTGGTAGCAGCACAGCTTACATCACAAGTTCTTATTAATCTAAATATATAAACTCAAAGGTAACGAAACTGACTGATTGACTGCCATAGTGATATATCGCCGCTCAGCCCAAACCACTGTATGGAACGGGCTGAAATGTGGCATGCAGGTAGATGTAGGTATCCGCTAACAAAAGATTTTTCAAGTGTATGTGATGCATGTTTTGCTTCATAATGCGAGCGAACCTGCGAGAATACACCAGTCGTATGTATATAAGATTATTTATAATTACAGATCTTCAAATTAAAAAAAAGTAGTATAAAACACCAGATGTCGCTAGTAGTAAATAAATTCGTGACTGTTTTGTGCAGGAGGGGCCAAAATATAACGCGTTTGGGTGACGCCATCTCTAAGCAACATTCGTTACTAATATTATATTAACTTAGTAGTGTTAGTTAGTTCGCTAAGCCATGTCAGAGGCCCTTAGGGCGGCTTGATTAACTCTCGACACCTGAGTTGGCCACCCTCATTCGATAAGAAGAAGTAGGGTTAGTACTGGAAAATCTCTCAATCACTTTTTAGACTCAAGTTTATCCACTATCAGTTGAATTATCAAATGCGTGTGTATTTCTATATCATTATTAATTGCTCTTTGGTTTGTGTAGTCACGCACGACACAATAAATTATGGTCTGACTAAGTTCATATCATTTGCCTGGGGTCAAATGCGTTTAATTTTGTACCATGTGTCAACAAAGTAGTTCATCTATTTTATAGCACAATAATGTGTATCAATTTCATTCTTCGGTATTGGACTTTGTACTTTTATATAGGGTTATTTGTAACTAGCTGTGCTCGCGACTTCGTCCGCGTGGAATAGTTATTTTGGGCATCATATTTATTTTTGCAAACAACCTCTCAGCAGTATATATTATAGCTGTTACCCACGACTTGAAACGTTATCGCAGCGCTCGCAACGGAAGCCCTCAAAGATGAATAATTTTCCCTGTTTTTTTCCACATTTTCCATTGTTTCTTCGCTCCTATTAGTTGCAGTGTGATGTTATATAGCCTAAAGCCTTCCTCGATAAATGGTCTCTTCAACACAAAAATAATTTTTCAAATCGGACCAGTAGTTTCTGAGATTAGCGCGTTCAAACAAACAAACAAACTCTTCAGCTTTATAATATTATAAGTATAAGTATAGATTATCAAAGTATAAAAAAATCCTAACTTACTGGATTAGGTATCAAAGCTGCCCCAATACCAACAACTTTTTTTACTACGAAATTTTATAACTCATACAAAAAATATACAAAGGAGTTAAATTTAAAAAAATCGGTTTTGATGTAAAAACCATTATTGTTTCTTTTATCGTATCATTAGGTACATTATAAAATGAGGAATAAATGTAATATAATAGCTTGTCGGTCTTGCGTTTCCACGCAACAAAACGACACCACATTACCAGCCTATTAAAATAAACATATGTCTTATCTAAACCTAAGGAGGAGCCTTCACTCCACAATACAGGAAACATCCTAGTGTGGAGTGTTCGGAACAAAATTGTATAAGTACCTAATATTTTTGCTAAACAAAGTTATCTTTATCTTGATTTATCTTTACACATCATCTTGATTTTTGCCAAGGTATAAGGACCAATCCTGGTAAGGAAATGTCATAGGGTACTTTTTATCCCGTACCGTGCGAGCAAAGTAACATGAATCCGCTAATATATAAACGAAATCTTTATTTTCAGTAATTAATTAAACCACTTACCGTACCATACGAGCAAAGCCACAGGAATCCACTAATATATAAATAAAATCTTTATTTTCTGTAATTCATGACATCACCTTGTAATTATATTACAACCATTATATTTACATTTTTTAATAAGCAATTTACATAATATTATTATCTGTCGTCCTTTCATTAAAACACAATTTTCGATGCATAGTAATTGTTTCTCCAAATTTTTAATAAAACTTAATTGTTCGAGTCTTTCTAGCTCAGAGCCACTGAATTTATATAGTTTTACTTACCGCCGCTATCAATATTTTTTGGTGGTAGGTAGCCATAAAAATAAACCATTATAAATCCAATAATCCATATGCCATGCCAATGGTTGCCTGGAAGAGATTGCTTTTAGCAATAAGGCCGCCACTTGTGGTACTAGAGTAGTTTATGTATGTAATTTTATTATTTTTGGTTCATATGTGTGTGACAATAAATAATTATCTTCTTCTTGTCGAATGAGAGTGGCCAACTCTGGCGTCGAGAGTTCATCAAGCCGCCCTAAGGGCCTCTGAATTATCTATCTATCTATATCAGCAGATGATTCTGTATTTTTTCTCTGACAGTGTTCAAGGGTGTCAATCTTATACTTAATGTTTTTACTTGATCCGCCATGACATTACTTACATTCTATATAATTTAAAACCGGTCTATCAAACGTAAAATTAGTACCTACCTATCTAGTTATTTTTAGAGTATTTTAATATAATATTTTTACACGTTGAAGTCAATTATACTCGCCTAATTATTTTGAAAATCATTACTATTTTAATTATATACATAAAAAAAAGAAAATAAGTAATAATCGTTTTTATTTACACAGAGAAGTATTAATTTAAACACATAAAATAAAACAATCCATAACTCTAAATCTACTTACTAATTAAAACGAAATATAGGTACGATTGATCTTGACATTGCAGTTAAGTAAAAAATTGCTGTCTATCCGGATCGCTTTTTCTCTGTTCTTGCTTCTTTTTAATTCTTAATTCTCCTGATGGTAAGCTGTCACCATAAAAGAAGATACAAAATGTCTGCACCATTTTATTCTCTTGCCATCTTCATCACCATTTCCTTGAGTTTCTTTATGTGCACTTTCGTAGACGTAGTCGTAGGCAATTCATTCATGAAGATAACACCACCACGAAGTTGCTTTGGATCTGAGAGGGAATCTGAAAATAAGAATAAAATACGTTTATTGAGACACGAAACAACACGAGATACAGAACACACAATAAAATAGAAAGAAGTACATAGATACACGTTTCGTGTCACAATCCGGCCCCAACTCAGCATGTGCTGGATGTAAGCATCCAGCGCTGGTCTTCCGTTGGGACCGGCAGTATTAATTTATAGGTATTTACAGATTTTGTAAGAGAGATATCGTATCTGACATTTTGACATCAAACCACACCATGAAAATGTGTTACATTTCTATCACATAAGTAGTATGTACAATTCACGGACGGATTGGACGCCCACCACGATGTGTCTCTGTTTATCTGTGTCTCTGTTTGTATGTCTATTTAAACGCACATCACGCAAAAACGGTTAAACGGATCATCATGATTTTTGGTATGTAGGTAGTATGAGGTCTTAGGAGTGTCGTGGGCTACTTTTTATCCCTAAATAATGCGAGCGAAGCCACAGGCGTCCACTAGTACTCAATAAATAAATTCAAGGGGTCAAGACTATCAGTAATAAAACCACCAGGATTATTTACTTTTAACCAAGTCCTTAATTTCCTGAGCGTTGGGTTTGAGTCCAGGTTTGAGCACCACACAGGCGACCGGCAGGTCTCCACACTCAGGGTCTGGGATCCCGGTCACAGCCACATCCAGCACTCCTGGATGCTGGCGGATTATGTCTTCAACTTCTACTGGAGATATCTGCAAAGAATGACGAGTAAGATCCTTAAGAGTACTTTATAACTTTATGATTAGTTATTGTACTCAAGCAAGACAGTTTGGTTTAGGATAAGGAAAGTATGTGGCCGGCTCCTTGAAAAGGGGAGGTTATTAATTTGACTTGTACCTATGTTGTCTTATGTTATCGCTTAGTAGTGAAGCAAAACATCGCCACAAAACCGACATGCTTGAGAACCAGAACCTAAGGAAAGTGTCGTGGCGGCACGCGTACTGTATACCCGGACGCCTACCGCGATGTACTTATCCTCTAATGATATCATTTTATGGGAGAGTCACGACCCTCAGTAAAGTGGATTATGACTCAAGGAGGAAGAGGTAGTACATACCTGGGAGTTCTTATACTTCAGCAATAGTTTGAGACGGTCAACAAAGTAGAAGTAGTATTTGTCGTCTCTGTAGAAGATGTCACCAGTTCGAAGCCAACCTCCTTCTTCGAAAGCTTCTTTTGTAGCCTCTGCGTTGTTATAGTAACCCTAAGTAAAGTAGAAAGTAATTAAAAGTTCTGGTAATTATAGCTTGCCTAAAAAGAGACGAAATTAATAAGGACTTACTAAAATGAGACAGATAATACAAGCAAATACTTGTTACTTTAGTGGTTGACGTTCTGACGTTGTTTCTGAATAACATATAGGTAATGTCTTTCTGGGTATCTTTTACTACCTACAGATGCAAAATTTCAGTCGTTGCTGAATGCGCAATAAACATAAAGAAACCAACGGACAAATTTGCGCTTCTTTGAGTGCAATAGAATGATTGTTATCAAAAACTTTACCTTACAAATGCTTGGTCCTTTGAGCCAAAGCTCGCCATTGACGTTAGGCTCCGTGATGTCTCTTCTAGTTTCCACATCCACCAGCTGAAAGAAAGATTTAAATAAATATCTATTTAAGTTAAAACTTAACATACCTAGTAAGATAACTTAACATACTTAGTAGGTAAGTTCGTATGAAAGTAGTTAACTCAAGTACCGAATGCTTTATCAAGATTTAATTTCCGAAGTATGACGAACAGACGGGACTGTAGTTTTCTTATCTGATTCAATGAAGAGGCCAATTTGCATAGGCTTGCTATTCGCGAACGAATATAATTTGGTCTTCGTTTTTGGTAATATTTGGTAAGTATCTGGTGTAGGAGTTTTGAATTTGAATTGACGTATACCCAAAAAGTAAGGCAATTTATTAGCCAGGGTAGACAAAACTAAAAGGACCTGGAAATAGCTCGCGGACATGGCTGACGAAATCAGATGCGCGCCAGGACATTCTAAAAAATCTGGTTTGTTATTTCTTCATTAAATCCTTGTTACCTAACTATAAGAACTATCGTACCAGCTGATCAAGTTATATCATAATACATACCTAGTACATACCCTATAATACCTAATACGTACCCTATACTTTTAGTTGCAGAGTATTGTATGTAAGTGTCTTAAAATTAAGAGTAAACATGTGAAATTGTAAAAAAAAAACGTACCCTATAATCGAAGATACCAACAGGTCGGCCCATGGACCCGGGAGCTGGGTGGTGGTCATAGAACGCCAGCCCTCCGATTTCACTCATACCGTAGAGGCCTAGCATTCGCGTCTGCGGAGATATTTTCTGAAAGAAAAGGGGCAAAACTTATTTTATTAATAAAAATTTTTTTCTTAGAAATGTATAAATATAAAATAAAACAAAAAAAAAAAAGAAATAAAAATAGCCTTTATTTCAGATGCTTCAGTTAATAATTAGTAGGTAATTCATTTAGTATTCATTACAAAACAAAATTTCAAATGTCATTAAAATGGAAATATAACAACAAGAACACATTGCAAAATTAGTTTTTCCATGTCCGTAAAAGAGTCTTCGTCAGTTGATGTTTAATATAGGTATTCTTCCCATAATGTCCAACTTTGAAATAATGGTGTTATTTGTGTCAAAAGTGTCTTTGAATATAGCTTTCGAAAAATAAAGCCAACTGATAACTGATGTTAAAATAGATTCTTTATCTAAAACTGTGATACTTTGTGAATATCAAATGCAAATGACCTTTTTAATAAAGCGTCGACTTTTCTGCACAAGCTTTAGACGACAATATTTTTTATTTTTAATGTTATCATAATTAAATTACTATTTTCTACAGTAGTCATTCCATATGTTAATTTTTATCTCTTACCACCGGATGAAAGTTTAGGCATAAACAAAAGCACATTAACCCATATAACTACCGACTAGTGTAAGTAAGTTCTCGTATCTAAGTTTTGGTAACTCATTAATGTAATACATTATATAGGAATCTCATTGCTTTATAAAATAAATCAGTCTCAAATAATTAATCAGTCTCAATTACTAGCCTGTTAGCTTAGTTGGTAGTGGCTCTGCCTTCTAATCTAAGGGTTGCGGGTTCGATTCTCGCGTGACACAAGTATTTATGAATTTTAAAATTTATAATTACTTGTTTAGTAAGTCAAGTCGATTCTATGTATAATAAGTATGTATGTACAAAAGAAAAGTTATCTACTATCCACGACACAAGCGTTTGCTTAGTGTGGGGCTAGATGGCGCTGTGTGTAATGTCCCGAAATATTTATTTATGTAATTGAGACTAGGTTTACCTTGACTTCTTCATGTAGCTTCTCAGGCACTGCACTGCCCCCTATATGCAGTGTATTGAAACTGCTGATGTCACACACCATCCCGTTAGTTGGTTTTAGAAGAGTGGTCAGGAGAGTTGGACTCATTACTGTGTGTGTTGGCTGCAATATGACATATGTTAGTGGTTTTAGTTTGACGTTTGTTATAAGAATAAAAAAGAATAAGAATAAAATACGCTTATTGAGACACGAAAAACAGAATACATTAAAATAGAAAAAAGTACATACATAGATACACGTTTCGTGTTATTTCATGTTATATTCGTAAAACATGCAAATTAAGATCATTTTATGGACAACTTTTTAAAGAATAGTTTTATTATCCGTTATTTAGGACCGATGACACAAGCGTTTGATTAGTTAGGGCTAGATGGCGCTGCGTAGAATGTTCTGAGAAAAATATTCATTTAATTTACTTGAGGTTCCTTAATATATCACATCCATAGTTGCCATTTCTAATCCCATGAAATTGCTGTTACGAGACAAATTTGAATTAAAAAACAAAATGGAAATGGAAAGAAAAACTTCAAATTTTCAAAGTATTGTTGATGTCTTTTTGACCATTTTGTAAAAAAAAATTACTCCTTTTATCATACTTTATAACATATACCTAATGTTTAATAAAACTAACCTTATATTTAACAAGCTCTCTAAAATGTTCTTGCGTCAGCGGCCGCCATGTTTGCAGTCTTGTGTAGCGCATTATCGGTGAAGATAGAAAGTGAACGATGGCTGACATCCAATGCAGAGGTGACGCCACCAGCGCTAGGGGAAACGGTGTGGGAAACGATGAGAAACTTGTCCTGGAATTTAACATTGTGTTTTAAGCATTTTATACATGTTCCGAAGAATTGGCCGAAAAGCGAAGAGAATGGCGCATACTCCATAGACAAGAGCATTGCTCTTAAATTTCGAATGAATGAATACCTACATGTTCCAGAAAATCCCGGAGTAATGAAAAAAACCTGATACTTAACAAAATTCAATAGTTAGGAACATAAAAATCTGAACTGTTTTGTTCAGTTCTAACGTTGTTGTTTACTTTTTATGAATCATGTAACAAGCAACCTTTCATACTTTCTCGTATTTTGTTGATTTTTGTTTATCTTTTATTATCATCATCAACTCTGCAGTCGTTTTTTTCCTACTACTGGGTATAGGCCTCTCTCTTGTCATACCAACGTCTCGGTCCTGTGCCAATCTCGTCCAGGTTCGACCCGCGATAGATACTATGTCGTAAACCCATCTCGCTGCTGGACGTCAGGATCTTTTATACGACACGAATAAGGCATATTTGTGTATTCTATTCTTACCAAAAATAAGGGATAGTAAACATCAGATTCTCGTGTGTAAGCGAAGCAGATTTGGGCAGACCAGTCGTTCCGCTTGTGGATATCAGCATGGCAATCGTCTCCGATGGGTCTATGTTATTTGCTCTGAAAAAAAAATGCATTGAGTAAATCGATTCTTATCGCTTACCATCAGGCGAATCATGGTCAATTGCAAACCCATTCCAAGTTAGAATAAAAAAAGCAGCTTTAATCCAAATTGCTCTAATCAGTTACGATTTAGGTATGAGTTATGAGCGGTGGTATGATATTCTAAGATATTCTCATACTTACTCGAACTTTTCCACATCTAGCTGCTTTGATTCAAACTTTGCGATGAATTGCGCAAATGTTATCTCATCTTTAGTGTCATTGAAAGTGACGACTTGGCTATCCAGTTTAACATTATTCAATGCTTCCTTGATGACAGGAACTTTCTCGTTTTGACAGAATATCACTTTCGCTTGGTTATTCTTGAATATGGCCGCTAGTTCCACTGAAACATGCAATAAACTAATATAAAAACCAATAAGGAAATCATGTAATAAAATTAATTTAATAATGCATGTATCACTTTGTTGAGAATTGATTATTTTCGTATAAAATTATTCTGAAAGTTTTTTTTTTTAATTCAGGAGCTACTTACACATTTCCAAATTAAAGTCTACCCCAGCAATGGAAAGCCCAAGATATAGAGCTGCATAGAACGGAACTGCCACATCCATATGCGTTGGAGCCATAATCACTATCACATCTCCGGTTTTCAGACCAAAGTTTCTGAGGCACTCGGCGAATTGTACTGTTCTCTCTAGTATCGATTTAAAGGTCTCTGATTGTCCAGTCACGCCGTCTATCTGTAGAAGAATTACGACGTTATTAATTATAAATAATTGATCGTCCGGCCGTGAGTTGGGCCGACGACATCGTTAAAGACGGATCTAGACGAAGTCTGCACAGGGTCGCCGCAGATGGCAAGGTCAAAGGTTATACCCAGCAGTGGGTGGTGTGGATGAATCATAAAGAACAAAAATCATAAAGAACAAAAGACGTAAGCATCATAAGCTGATGTATTAAAAGAGAGGCCTATGCCCAGCGCCATTACCAAATTCAACATTTTCGTTTATTGTAGAAATCAGTATTCTATATAGATAGAAACAAAGTTGCTATAAAATGGTGGTATTAAAGGATCTCGAGAAATAATAATAGTGAGAACTGTCAAACTGTGAAAACTTTTTGCTCGAATCTCAGCCCCCTTAGACAGCTTACTGACGCATATTTATGGAATACAGATACCTATGTATGGGATTGACATAAAAGTTCTCCCGCTGAGCGCATCGTGATGTCAATCCCGTACATTGGTCTTTCTACTTATTGCATACGTATGAATCAACAAGACTGTTCCCTTTGAACTAAAATAAAATAATTATCGGTCTTCAAGTCCAGATTGAATCGGCTTCTTTTAATTAAATGTAAGTCGTAGCAATGTTGCTTAAAACATCAGGCGAGTTGTTGTCTTATAGTGGCACTAGCTTCAAAAACAAACTTGGCATTTTTCGCAAAACACATGCTACCTGGCACAGTCTGCCGCAAATACAAAGATAATTATTATCTTACCTGCATTATTATCTTACCTGCAGTACAAAGTCAGGTGCATCCTTGAAGCTCCTCAGTGTGAGTTTCCCGAGATGGTGTCGGTCGTTCGGGATCCCAGTCTCTGCCACCACCCTGGCTCCTAGCTCACTCATGAACCAGTGTACTGCGTCGGCGCTTTTTATCAGAGGTTCCATTTTTTAATAGACTTTAAGGGTTTGTAGGTCGCTAGTATGTTTTTATTTTCGTTTTCAGTAGTTAAAAGTAATTGCTGAAAGAATACAATTGTTGGGTAAGTTCTTACGTTCAATAAACAAATAAAGCGTAAAATTTCGTGGAAAGTTCTGGACGCCCACCACGATGTATCTGTCCAAGAAAACTCCTCTAACGAATAACATTGTGGGGGAGTCACGATCCTCAGTCACGAGGAAATACGACTCAAACAGAGAGAGAATGGATAAGTTATAAGTAACTGAACTGATGTAGTATCACGAGTAAATTATGTACTAAGCGTGTTTTTAACCGACTTCCAAAAAAGGAGGTTATCAAGTCTTCTGAAAGTTTTTTTGTAGGTATGTTACGCGATTACGCCGTTATTTCAAATTGTATACTCACAATTATTAAAACAAAACTTACTGAACTCTGTACCACAAGTTAAAATAACCTATTCGATATCTGCTACTCTCATTCAAGTTCAAAAGTGAACTGCATAAAAGCGTCATAGGCATATAAAATAACTGTTTGTTTGTGTGTTTGTTATCATCTTTGTACTAACAAAAGTAATAAATTACACAACAGATAATAACTACGTCAGATATATATCTGTATAAACCAGAAGTTATGTTTACATTGAATGACTTGTTCAAAGCATGTACAAATACAGATTAATGATGATTGGTATAATTTTATGCTAATTTGTAGCTCCTAATAACACACAAGTTTTTTACATCGATACCACATAAACACTTATAAGTAAAAAAGAACAATCATCATGTCATTGGATAAAAGCAAAAGTGTGTTTGTTAGAATGTTTGTTTCTCATACACGTCATTAGGTTGAGATGAATTTATTTTATTTGACAGGACAAACAAACAGCGAAATAACAAAAATAGGAACATATTGAGTTTGACAAATTTATCGTAAGTTTTTGTATAGAGGCAGTCTTCATATATTATATTGACATAGGCAAATTTTTAAATCGAAACAACAACAGCAAGAAGTTATATATATTAAAAAGTCACCTTGTAAAATATATAATGACGACACTTACACTGTTATCTTCTAACTAAACAAAAACAGGAGCCAAATTGAAGTACACTTGTGCATAGTACCTATTTGAAATATGAGTTATCAAGTTATCAAAAAAATATATTGTAAAGTATTAATTTCTTTAAGGTGGACGTCAGAGCCCAAATTTCCATACAAACTGTGTATGTGTAGACTCAAAAATTAAGCACAGCCTGTCAATTTGTCAACGAACGAACTGATATATGTTTTTCCGGACATTACCCGTGCCTTTTGGTACATTTTAAGACCTACCCAGAAAATTTTAAAATTTACCAAGCGAATAGTGGATTTTACCACTAAGAGTCGGTAAATCTTAGGATTTACCACAGTTTGGATTTTTACAGTTATTACACCGACCAAAAAGTGTAGAACTACGGCGGCGTCAGCTAGCACTTGCGCAATATGTTCAAATAATTTATTCTTATGACTGACGATTGCAATGCTGTGTTGTGAACACGATAATAAAAATAAATCTACTATAAACTGAAACTTTTATTAAGTACACTTAACTTTTGATTCACTGTAAATAACACAAAGCGTATTTTGTTTTATAGAAGAAATATATACCTCTTATTAAATTAGTTCTAAGTACACCTCTGGTTTCACTGTGTCTGTATGTGATTTTCCATTGGGCAATTTCATAATTTATTTACAATGATAATACAAAGAGCAAGGGGGTAAACCGAAACATCGTATTTACTCATGACTGAGGGTCGTGACTCCCCGCGCACAATTTATTCATTAGGACAGTTCCCTTGGGCAGATACATCGTGATGGGTGCCCAGGTCCTTCCACGGAAGACACTTCATGTCCTCGGATATTGTGGTCCTCAAACATGTCGGTTTCCTCACGATGATTTCCTTCACCGCTAAGCGAGTGCAAATACACACATAACTTGAAAATACTACTACTATTGGTGTAGGGCCGGATTTAAACCAGGGTGCGTCTGGATGAAAAGCAGACACTGGAACCGTTGAGCCACATTCGCTCTTTTAAAACATATATTACGACTACTTCTCACTACTACAAATAATTAAAAAGAGGGCACTTAGAAACTCTTTCGAAAAGCTTATAGTTGGTAATGGACTAATGGATGCGTATAAAATTTAAACAAACTACTTACTAACACACGACAATAAAACAGGAGGCGCTTAGAAACTCTTTAGAAAAACCCTAAAGATGGTATTGGATGCGTGAACTGAACGCGTCTACTGTTTTTATCTAACTAATCTGTGCGAGTCTCGTGTGCAGTCTACAAACATCATCTATCTATACATATAATAAAGCTGGAGAGGGTCAAACATCTGTACTTAGAAGATATTAGAAATATAAGTGTTTGGGTATGTTTCAGCAGTTTTTATAATGTTTGTCTGTTTATCTGTGTCTCTATTTGTCGCTTTAAGGGATTATTATGATTTTTTGTATGTAGGTAGTATAAGGTCTTAGGAGTATATTTTAACCTGAAATAAAGCGTAGCGCTCGCCGCCCGTAGCTCTGCTAGCGGAGGCAATCGCATGCGATTACCAATGTTAAGCAAAGGTTGACGCGGTCAGTCCTTGGATGGGTGACCGAAAAGTGGCATTCCATTTTGGCCGCTTCCGTGAGTTGGATGGCACGTTAAATTGTAGGTCCCGTCTGTTTGTCTAGTGCGGCAGTCGTTAAGTCAGGTCAGAGGCCCTTAGGGTGGCTTGATAAACTCTCGATACCAAAGTTGGCCACTCTCATTCGATTAAAAAAAACCGAAAATAATGCGAGCGAAGCCGCGGGCGTCCACTAGTTGTAAACAATTGCCACGTACTTGACATATCTATTATTATTTATTTTGAGTCTGTGTCAAGGATTTTTTATTTCATCCCTCTCTTTCCCTCGTCTGTGTAAAAAAACGAATGGAGTGCAAATTGGCCATCAGTGAGTGACGTGTCACCAACTGATACTAATTTTAAGGGAAAAGTTTGTGAGTGTGTCTGTTTGGCAACTATGAGTAGATGCCCTAAATTAACATGTTTATGTACATAACCTACTTTTTCGCTATCTACACGTACACACACATATTTATACAGGGTGTTCCGAAAAGAGTATATAATACTTAACCGGCGGTAGGGGGATCAACATTTACCAAATTAACACAACTTAGGTTTGTAATATGTACCAATGTATTAACAATAAATGGTTTATCTTGTTAAAAGTCTTATGATTATCAAGATATTAGACTTTTTATGATTTTTTAGAAAATAGAAAATTATCTTGGTGGTTATTTTCCATGCCAAAAAATCTAAACTAGGAATTTTAGCGTTTTATGCATCTTTAGATTTTATTTATTTTACATATATTCCGGCACGTTGCACACAGTATTTTAATATTGCACATTTAAATTTAATATTACTGAATTAAAACCTATAACTGATATTATAACCTCCATACAAAACAGGAAGTTTGTTCAAAATGTAAGTACCACTACTAAAAAACCATAGGTAATCATTAGAGCATTTGCAAAGTTGGACTTAGCACCCACTTGACTGAATAAATAAGAGCATCACCTTTTATGTACATAAAATATATTACCATAGCAACATCTGTATATACCTAATATTCTTCAGTTTAAAACAACAGCAGTATCAGTTTTCTATGTAAGTAAATGACAATGTACATACATTTGACGTAAAATTTCCTTAAACATACATATGTAGGTAGCTAATAATAATTGTGATGAGTACCTACGTAAAGATATTTAAACTTATCGTATTGAAATAAGGCCTGATTTCAAATGACAGTATTTGTATCTTATGACCTTTTCTTAGCAGGTAACGTTGATAAATCTCAATTGATCGTATGAATAATAATAATAATAATAATAAATTTCGTTTATTGCTCCAAAAACATAATAAAACTAAACATAAATGCACTATAAACACCGCACTAGGCGAACCTGTGTCGCGGTGTGATTGCCTTCTCGTTCCAGACATTACTAGTAACAAGTTAAGTTAGTTAAGACAGTTGTTGGAATCTTATTTGTATGCACTTTACATTTATCACTTGTTTGTCTACTATTTATTTGTTTGTTTACTTGTTTTTTTATTTTATTTTTTTTTATCTACTTTCAAGGTAATTTTACAATCCTAATAAGTCACTGGTCAATTATTACACATGTAATGTTTATGCGTGTGTGAAAGTGTGTGTGTTTGTGTATGTGCGTGTGTGTGTGTGTGTGTGTGTGCGTGTGTGTGTGCGAGTCTACATATGCGTGTTTGTGTGTGTGCGTGCGCGAGTGTGGTTGTGCTCGTGTGATTTAAAGTTTCTTTCTGTGTATGCAAAAATGCATGAATGTTCCATAATAGATACCAAGATAGTTATCCGCTGTGGTAAGTACAACCTTATTTTTGGTTTTCTTCTTGGTAGAAGTGTCATGTCTGGGTAGTTATATGGGGTCTGGAGGCTCTGTGAAGAGTTCCAGACCCCTTAATGTTATCTATCTGGAATTATAAATGACTCGGTCTCCTTATACCCCATTGTCGTTAGGTATTTCTTCAGTTTTTGTTTACAGGTATACCGAGAGTCATTTAGAATTTTTAACTCTTTGTCCAGTTTTTTGTAAAAATACGCACCCCTATTCTTAAAAGATCTTGTAGCAAATTGTGATTTCATGTTACCACATGTCCTATGCCAAGTGGGATAGCGTGATGTCATTGTCACTGTTTGTAGGGATGTTTTATGAAATCTCAAGGTAGTGGCCATGATATAAAGCTGACGAACGTTCAGATGGTTAGTGACGCGGTACAGCTCGTCAGTGGGGTGTCTATATGGTTTTTGATAAGCTACCTTTAGTATTGCTCTCTGGGCCCGTTCAAGTTTAATTAGGAGCGTTGTACCAGCTGCTCCCCAACATACTATGCTGTAACTCAGAATAGAATGGCATATAGCCATGTAGACTAATCGTATGGTCTCTGTATCTGCAATTTTGCTGAGCTTTTTGAAAATATGTAACATCTTTCTGGTGCGACTACAAAGTGTCTCAATTTGGTGTGTCCATGTCAGCCTGTGGTCGATGATGACTCCAAGATATTTAAGATGATCAACTTCACCAATTTCATCGCACACACATGTTGCATTGTCTTTGTGGCCGCACTGATGTAGTTGAAGTTTGATTGGTGTCGGTGGACTAGTACGGTCCGTAATACGAAAGGCCATAAATTTTGTCTTACTTGTGTTTAAGGTAAGCAGATTTTCTTGTAGCCATTTAGCAACTGTTTTGAGCCCCGTTATAGCTACATTTGTGACGTCAGACCAGGAGTTAGAAAAGAAAATGAGACTGGTATCATCCGCGAAAGAATAAACCTCCGTACTATTTAGACTTAAGTTACAGAGGCCATTGATGTAAACCAAAAAGAGGGTAGGCCCCAATACGCTACCTTGTGGCACTCCAAATTCAATTTTAGCATAATCACTGTAGGACTCGCCAATGCGTACTTTCTGTTTCCTCTCTTTAAGGTAGGACCTAAACCAGTCTAGTGGTAGGCCTCTCACACCCAGGGCCTCCAGTTTTTTTAATAAAAGAGGCCCTGAAACGGTGTCAAAGGCCTTTGCCATGTCAATAAATACCCCTATGCATTTTTGGCCTCTATTTATTTTCTCAATTACTGAGTCTACAAGAGTCACTACAGCATCTTCTGTTGATCTCTTGTGACGAAAGCCGTATTGATTTGGAGATAGCAGTTTATTATTCTCTAGATACTGTAGTAACCTCTTATTGACCACTTTCTCCAGTACCTTAGAAAGGGCCGGAAGAAGAGAAATAGGTCTGTAGTTAGAGACGGAAGATTTTTCTCCAGCTTTATAAATAGGGCATACCACAGCGATCTTAAATATATCGGGGACTATACCAACAGCCATACTTAGGTTGCAAAGATGAGCAATTGGTTCTGCTAAAAGAAGCTTGCCATGCTTAAGTATGTTGTTGGAGAGGCCATCCCAGCCTTGAGCTGCTGATGGTTTTAGGTCAGACAAAATCTTTATAATTTCTACACCATCAGTGGGAGCTAAATAAAATGAGTTGACCAAGCTTGTATCGTCGCTATTAATTTGGTTGGCTACCTGTTCTTCAGTCTTGTTCAGCCGCTTTAGGATTTCGTTTGCTAGATCAGAACCTATTTGAGAGAAAAAGCGATTCACTTCATTTGTTGCCTCTATTGGTGTAGGTTTAAGTTTTAGGAGCTCACTTGGCTCATTGTGCGTAGATTCAATATTACAAATATTTCGAATATGGTGCCAGAGCTTCTTAGAGTTTCCGCTAGAACTTTTGATAGTATTGCGCTCATGTTGCTGCCTAAGATTTTTGAGCAGAGTGTCACAATAATTTCTATAATTTTTAAATTTGAGTTGATTTGCTAAACTATGTTTGTTTCTTTTAGCCTGTTGATGGAGCCAATCACGCTTCCTGAGACATCTGAGTAAGGATTGGTTCATCCAGGGCTTGTGAATGAATTCGGCGCTACGTAATTTGACCTTTTGTGTATTATGTGCTAGAGATTCAGATATGAAGTTGATTAAAATTTGCGATGCTGCAGATATATCTGTTTCGGAGTAAAACATATCCCAATTAACATTTTTGAGCTCTGACAAAAATCCGTCAAAATCAATATTTTCAATAACTTTAGGTTTTTTAGGATTTGTGAGTGTTGTTGAGAGTATGGTCAAAATAGTATAATGATCAGTTATGTTGGAATCACATACCAGTACCTGAGCTTCACCTTTGTATCTAATTAATGAGTGGTCTATACATTTGAGGCTATCTCGGGTAGGTAAAAGATGTCCAGGTATATATCCATAGTGGGAAGTGACTTCCAAATAATCATCAGCCTTACTATCATCTGTGCCAGTCTGTATGTCTATAATTAGATCGCCAACTATTATAGCTGGACCATGTACCTCTTCAATAATAATCTCAAGAGATTGCATAAATCTACGTGTATTATGAAAAGATGGCGAGCGATATAGGGCTATTATTGTTAATGTGTCTTTCACTTTAATGAGCAAACAATTTGAATCTAAAAAGTGAGGCTCTTGAATATCAACTGAAATATCGTCTCGCGTATAAACTACAATGCCGTCATTTTGATTTAAGTATTCTCTTGAGAAATAGCAAGTATAATTTGGTAAGTTAATTGAGCTGAACGTATCGTTTATTCGACATTCTGTCAGTATGATAATGTGTGGTAACAACTCGAGTCTACGTAAGAAAGTTGTTAAAAAGTCTAGATTTTTTCTAATACTACGGATGTTTTGACTAATAATTAATAACTTGTTTTCAATGTTCCCTATACTACGTTTACATGCTTCCGGTGTATTTAATAGCTGGCTGTTTATAAGTGTAGTGTTGTCTATAGTGTTTATCAAATCAACGTTATTCATACTTGTATGAATAAATGTACCAACTTGTATTAATATAATACAAGTTGTGTGTAGGGTGATATATAAACAGAATGATGACAACAACTACAACTGATAGTAGGCCAGCCATTATACTAACGAAATCTGCAATATTAAATAGTGGAGGGAACATTGTTACACAAAATTTGTAGAAATACTAAATGATCGGTACTAAATATTTTAGTAAAAACATCCAGTATTTAGATTTACACCCGTGTGTGTATAATATACTGCATTGCAGTCTATCAATGGACGCAATATTGTATGTATGTAAGTCATAAAACTCGAATAATATTATGGTATCTCTATGTTTATTATCTCCATGGTTGCACAGCGATAAGTACCTAAAACTTACGCCCGGACATGGGGTAGTCCTGTAGTATTCATTTACCTGGCTAATTGCGCACACGCGTGAAACTAAGACATTATCTTCTATGTTTACTAACAGTGGGTGTAAAGAAATATATTGTGACTTCATAGTATTATGTTCGTAAGCAATATACCTACTGTAGTACTTGTGCGTGGTTATTCTTAGTCGGTCAAATATGTAACTAATCCAGTGATAGATCCATACTTTAAAATTACTCATAATAATTTTTTTTTGCAAGAAGTGACTAAATGGCTTGTATTACCTGAGCTGAGTTGTTCGTTATAATTGTGTAGTGTAGATACTGTGTGTGTAGTGTTTTGAGAGTGATTTGTTTGTGTGAGTGACTTATTTACAACTAAGGAACGACGATATGTTTTACTAAACAATGTTGAGGTAAGTGATCGTAACCTAAGATAGTAAAAATAACATGAATAGACGTAAATGCTTAATGATGTATTTTTTGTTATGGTATGTAGTACGATAACTAGTAAAATAAATATAACAAGGCTTATAATGAGGCAAGCTAGTCATTCATTGCGTGATTTAGATTTGAGTTCATCGAGATGAGCTTCATTCTTGACGTGGATTGCTTGTGTACCTTCATTTTTACGTAGAAATATTCTTCCGCGGGACACCCAACAGAAAGCAAACGATTCTTGTTTACTAAATTCACGAGACATGTAAAATAGCTTGCGCATTTTTGTAGTCAACCTTTCCGATACATATATAGGCACCTTGTTTTCTTCGTTTAAGCCTAGGTGCGTAGAATCCAGTTGATGGTTTGGGTGCGTTTTGTTGTATCGCCGTGCGGCCTGTATTATTTTTGACTTTAGATATGTAGTCTGTAATTCTATGACAACGGTTGACTCCTTTTTGTCACGCTTGCTCGGGATGCGATATGCGTCGCGAACATCGGATTGACTTAGTGAGCAGTCTAGTTGTTTGGTTAGCTCTTGTAGCATAGACAAGTAGGTATCCTGTGTCTCGCTCTGAGTCTTCGGTACATTACGCAGTTCTATGCAGGTTTTGATGGCATTAATATCTACGTACTCAAGTTTTTCTTCTAGACTTTCAATTTTAACAGCCATTTCTTGGCGTTTTTGCTCAAGGTTGACCATATTGGAACTTATTGATTTTACTTCCGTTGAGATATTGTCGACAGACTTTTCTATTTTAGAAATAGGTGAGCGTTGCTCCTTAATTTCAAAAATTATGTCTTCTAGTTTTGCCAATCTACTCTCCTGACTTTCCATCAACGAAGTTAGTCTAGAGTTTTGTTCTTCCATCAAGGTAGTGAACACGTTTTTAAGTTCGTTTACTTCTGAGCAGACAGGTTCCGCGGCATTATTCTTGCGTTTTTTTCTTGATTTAATATCTAACGCAGCTTTGGCTACCAGATTCGGATCTGAAGAAGCTCGCGGTAGATTAGTACTTGTAAGTCGTTCTTGACGTGATTGCATGATTATTACTTGATATCAAAGATATAAATCAAAAACTTTGATTAGCACGCCGCTCCGTCCACTCAGTTTGTAGTCGTATATAATCTGCGGTAGTTACGGTTCTAGTTAGCAGAGCAACATAAAGAGACTCACAGTTTGTTGTCCTTGTCTTGCTTACACTGCGGCAGGTAACCCGTCTTGTTTTTTCGTTTGTGCTTGATTATGAAATATCGCCTTTACTGGATGGCACTATTCAAAAAGGCGTCACAGAGCTGCGTGGACACGACTAGCTTCTCCGAGGTCCGGACGAGAGTTGAATAGAGAACAGGAAAAAACCAATATTATTATTACGTTCAATAAAACATTCAAGGCTGCAATAAGAAACGCAACTGTTTAATCCTGAGGCCTGTAGCCTGAGGCCAAACTTCAAAGAAGCATCCGCAAACTTTTACATTATTTAACTTGGAACAACTTTGATATTTTAACTATATTTTTTATTCTACCTACCCAATGAATGCATGCAATTGTCCGCGTTTTGTCGAGATTAAAAGTAGCATGCGTTACTTTCATATCTTCATACTACCCCCATTTTGGCATAGAAAGTAAAAAACAACAGACCATCAAACACTACTATTATGATTTGCCTATATATCTATGTTTTGCGTATCTGATAATAATGTTTTTTTTTTTGTTAACCTATATCTCCCTCCATGCGTCCGGCGGGCCTACCGCTTAAAAGTAAACTATATCAATTGCTATCGTTTATGACGTTATTTGGTACCGCCGCAAATGATTGAAATGACGTCATAATTGATAGCAATCGGCAGGCCCGCCGATCGAAGGCCTCCTCACGCTAGGCACCCCAAAACTGGTCGAGATCCTGACGCCAGCGGGTCTTGGTCTTGATCTTAATAATGATTATCTAGTTTAAGTGTGAGTGTATAAAAATCTTTCAAAATAATTTTTTTACTATTTTTAATTACTTTATTCAAAATATAAAACATAACATTAAAAAGATAGCAAAGAAATAATAGAATATCTGTCTATACGTCATGTGTTATCTTCTACTTTACTATCCCGATTTTGACGCGGTTTTCACTAAAGACTTAGATTTGTTTGATAAATGAACTTATTTATGTAATTTGCTGACTACTCACTAGAGAACACTTTAGTAAACATTTGTTAGCGCCTAAAACTAAAACTACTGGGCCGATTAGGATGCTGCTAATCAAAAATGAAAAATGCTTGTTGATAAATCTTGACATTTTGAGCGATATCACAATAAAATTACTAAAAAAGAACCAAAGTGCACATTTTCATTGCACAATTGTATTTTACTTACGATCAATAATAAATGTACAAACACAACTATTTACATTAATTTATTTTACAAAACAAAACAATAATAGGTTGAGCCAATTTCTCCAATTTGTTAACAATCCGCACGCATGAAGTGACAGCGGAGTATTTCAAATAGCAAATACTCGATATAAAATTGTAATAATTCCATAGACTTATACTATAAAGAACCAATGAGTAACTTGTATTTAACAGAATAAAGATCCTATCTCTAAACACTGTGAATACATTTCTTTTAAAACTAGGGTCTATTCCCTCGTCATTTGTGGCACCATTTCCTTGAGCAGTCGCCTGTGCACCTTGGTGGATGCTGTCATCGGTAACTCCTTCATGAATATCACTCCTCCGCGCAGCTGCTTCGTTTCAGCTAGATTTTCTGTAACGAGAACAATGTTAGATTTATTCGGTCTTTTACCTACTTTTTTTACAAGGAATGGGTTTGCACTTGACCGTAATTCGCTTGATGGTAAGCAATAATTACGGTCTAGGATGGAACGTGCTTACCCAGTAAGAACCGATTCACTCTCGCTTTGAAGATCGCAAGCACAATCGCAAGATTATTCTACTTTAGAACTTTAAGATATTTTTTGTAAGGAAGCATTGAATCCAGCACCTAAAGAAATCTCTCATTAATCATATTCCTGTGGAATCCTCGATACTGAGAGCGCTCCCCACAGAATCAGTTCATTTGGGGGAGTTCTCTCGGGCTGATACATCGTGATGGGCGCCCAGGGTCTTCCACGGATCACTTTTTATCACACACGGATATTTTCACAATATTTTCTTTTACCGCTAGGCGGGTACAAATTCATAAACAAGGTGTCGATATTTTATACCTAGGGCAAGGATCGGACAGAGGTGTTTCTGATTGTAAGGCTGACGCTTCCCCATGGAGTCAGCCACACACGATTATATTAATGTTTTTATTTTATTAGGTGCATGTTTTACGTGAATCCTTACTTTTGACTAGATCCTTGATCTCCTGAGCCGAGACCTGGTGCCCCGTCTTGGTCACGACACACGCAATTGGCAGTTCCCCATCCTCAGGGTTGGCGATCCCGGTCACAGCTACATCCATCACTCCAGGGTGTTGCCGGATCACTGTCTCCAGCTCAAAGGGAGAAATCTGTAAACAAAATAACAATCAACGACAGAGTCGGTATTAGAGTACTTAAAAATTAAGGTTAAGAACTTCGATCGAATATTCATCAAATATTCATCAAAGACTAAGACTGGACACAGAAGAGTTACGTCTAAATTTTTATAAGAATTACACCCGTATTTATACGTTACTCGTGATTTCCGCGACTTGACACTAAAAGAAGACCACGATTCAATGAAATATTCTAATAAGTTTAAAAAAAAACATCACTCGAGTTAATTATTCATTTGGATCGAGAGTGTAGATCTGCCAAACTCGGGTCTTATTACAAAACGTGGTTTAACTATTAGTCCAGAACTTTGAAAATATGCAGTCCGTTTTTGTTGTTCAAAATTTGTCTTTTTACTGACATAATAATTAAACTGTCAAAATGTTACCAATGATAAATCAACGTCCCAAATCGACTTGACGTTTGATTGTTCGTAAGTGATGTTTTAACAACAAGAACAAACTTTTTATTTTCAAAGTTTTGGACTAATATTCAAACGGAGTTATGTAATAAATAATAATAAGACGGAACGTAGGTCAACTTTACAGCCTCCTCAAGAGGTAAATTCCAATCTGGTCACGTGGTCTTGAGTCGAATTGAAGAAAATCTCGAGTTACGAGTATGTTTAAGTTAATAAGTAAGTTAAAAAGTTTAAGTCTTGTCGGTTGTTTCTGTGCGCTGGGCGTACACCAACGTCCGAGTGTCATTTTGTCACTACTAATTATACTTAACATATTTATTATGGTCTATTTCTTAATTCACCACAATATCCGAGGACATGTGTCTTCCGTGGAAGGACCTGGGCGCCCACCACGATGTATCTGCCCAAGAAAACTCCCCTAGCGGATTAATTCTGCGGGGGAGTCACGACCCTCAGTCATGAGGAATACGACTCAAGAGAGAGAGATTTCTTAATTCGAAATATTTTTTGTAAGCAAAGGTGTTACCAATGTAAAATAACTACAGGAAAACCGTGCAATTGCAAATTTGGCGATTTCATGGTATTTTATTATCCCATGAAAATAAGACGATAGATACAATTATCCAAACGATTATGCAATTTGATTTTTATATGATCACAATTAGTGTATTCGATAAGATAAAGACAAAATATAGATTCATGTACTTCAAGTGGCGTCGCGCCATATTGTTAACAACTTTTTTTTTTTTTTAATTAATGACTTAAACATACAGTAAAACTTACTAAAAAACAGATATTTACAAAAAAATCAGCACACCGTCCATGTCGTCGCTGTGCGGCAGGATCCCAGGATGCTGGCAGTATTTCCTCTTTGAATGGAAAGACTCAACCGTTGAGAAAAATAGCTGCCAGCCCTGAGATCTCCTGTGGCAAGGACCAAACGTTTGCTTATTTGTTTCACGAATAATTTTGTGTCTGGAGACCACGGGCCCAAAGTCTTAACAGATAGCGCAAAAAAAACATAATTTGCGCTAATCTGCAAGTGTTTCCAGTGTTTCCCGAGTTGGGCATGTAGTGCTGCAGCCCCGACGCTACGAGCGGAGGCACTGACGTGAGAGGGCGCTAGGGTGTCTACACACGTGACGTCCCAGACCAAAGGACGGCCGAGACACCACGGTACTAAAGTAGCGCCGTCTGGCCTCTTGCCGTCGTCACGTGAGAGCCCACTCGGCTCAAGCACCGAAGGCATTCCAGCGGTGGAGAGTGCCCGCCTGACTCAATCATTGAGCACCCAGTAACGATAAAGTCGGCCGGCACTCTTCACACAGGCCAACCCGTGTCGTACGGACATGTCCACGTTCTGGCCGCACGGATATCGATGAGGCTCACACAATTTTGCACCGACACGCAAACCCACAGCTACGCGCAAGCTTTCCAGATCAAGTACGGTGGCCAAGTTGCCAGATGGCAGTGCGTGAAGCCAGTAGCCTTTTTTTTTTTTTGGCCCAGGAAAACCTATTACAGGTACCACCCAAACCCCGGGGAGGGCGGATGGTTATGTGGGAGTCTCCGCCCTACTCCATAAGGGCGGCATACCCACTTAAAACCTGGGGTGTTCCACCTCCGCATCGTTGGTCCAGGGCCACGAGAGCGCGATGCATACATCCGCAGCCCTGGTGATGCTGGCCCGGCATCGGGCCCCGCCTCGGAGAGCTTCAGCTCAACCCTCAATGGACGACGTGTCAGAACACGGGACACGTCGTGCATCCTGTGGGGACTCATTCTAGGGCAACAGGTTCCCCGACCTGCCACCCAGAGCCCCCAGGAGTCAGGTGCGGCGAGCTCCACGCCCCGGGCCCTACACCAGCCCTCTCCAAGGAGAGGTATAGGCGAGGGCCCCCACTCGATCGGACATTTGGACACAGGCTAGCAAGATCCACCGGACTGTGGAAGTTACTAAGCTGTGGACGGGGTGCACCTAACCTAACCCCAAATCCCTATATGGAGAGATGAAATTAGTTGGGCTTACCCAACGTGAAGGTAGTCCGATCCACGCACCCCGAAGCCAGTAGCCTGACTCAGCCTGCGATACTACAAGGAGTCGCGCTCGGTCGGTTTCGTCTGGGGATTGGTCTAACAGTGCCGAAAGGGTTATGTTTTAGAAGTGGTCTATCCCAGGACCGTTGGATCCCTAATTCAGTGGGGAGGTCCGTATCATGACATGAAACACTCCAAGCCTCTAAGGCTTCCGCCTGGCATGCTACCCGAACATCAGTAATAGAAAGTATTTTTCCGTTAAGGGTTTGCGTTCCGTAGCTAGAAGCCAAAAAACTGGAAGTGCCACACTTGATGTTGTACGGATTCCCAGACCACCGAAACTGATGGGTAGTGTTGCAGCTGTGCCCAAGAACGATCGTCAAAAATTAAATTTAGAATTTTGGTACATATTTTTCTTAAAGCCCAGTCTACAAGGTCCAGCAATGATGGAAAAAACCACACCGGGCAACATCTCAGAAGATCAGTGAATTTTGGGGTAAATAAACAGAGTCTCAGTATGTATATTGCCATGTGTGGTTTTATCTTAAAAAGTTTATTTGAATTTTGCACAAAATGTTCAATTATTGAATGCACAATAGATGGAATTGCATCCGGAAATATTGGGGCGCCTAAGTCCTAACATTATCAGAGAAGATTTGGATTGAACGGATATGCCAGGACATAATGAATTATTTTTTTCTAAAATTGAACACAGAAACGGATCTGAAATACGATTTGGGAAGAAAATTTCACATTTGCTATAATTTAGAGATAGACCAACACTTTTAATTTGTTGGACTATTTTTTGTAGATCATTCAATACTTCCGAAGCATCTCCACCTAAAGAGCTATCGTCTAAATGCCAAGAATTAAATTTTGATTTTTTTTGTTTGAAATTGTCAATTGCCCTCAGGGTGGCTTGATAAACTCTCGACACCAGAGATGGCCACTCTCATTCGATAAGAAGAAGAATTATCAAAACACTTATTTGCCAATTTTTGTCATTTTTACGAATTTCAGAATAAAATAAACTGACCTGATGATTCCTGTATTTCAGCAGCATTTTGAGTCGCTCCACGAAAAAGAAGTAGTAGTTTTCGTCTCTGTATAAAATATCTCCAGTTTTGAGCCAACCATCTTCATCGATAGCTTCCTTGGTTGCCTCGGGCTTGTTGTAATATCCCTGTAATATATTATTATAATCGGTAAAAGTAAGTTTGAAATTACGAGTATGTAAAAGTAGAGAACTCTGTTGTTAAGATTATTTTAAAACGATCATGAATTAACGACTAGTCCGGTTATTGTTATGATGATTACCTACTATTTATGATTTGCATCAAACGTGTTAATTTAATTAGACTTTTAAAGCGCCAGTATTTTTCTGACCTGTTAATTCCGATGATATAACATGCAAAATTTTATATGGTTTAGTTTTACGAGATTTCGAAGTAGAAAGATAAGTGTACTCCTAGGTTTTGTAAATTGATTTGTCAGAGCATTTTCTATATTATTAATATACTTTTACCCGCACTCTTATCCAAAACCTCTTGGAGCGCTTGGTTGACGCGACACCTGACCAAAATGCTGGCCTCTTTCTCTCAAGCTCAACGTATCAGCATTGCCATCAAGCGTAGTAATGCGACCAGTATGCTAGGCACGCTGCCTTCCATCAGTGGGCTGGAGCACTTAGACTATATTTAGGCTTTTGTAAAGATTTTCCAAGTACCCCATTTTTTTTGTAGATAGAAGTAGTATGTTTAGTTTTTCTTCCCTACTTTTCATCACAAATAAACTACCTGCTTAACTAATAGGCAGGTAGTTAAAAACTAAAATGATATAATTGTTTTGCTTTGGCAGTCATTTTGTTACAAATATGTATACTCGTTTGTTTCCATGATTCGTCAAATGTCTCACCTTGCAAACAGAGGGACCCCTTATCCACAGTTCTCCATTAATAAACGGTTCTGTGATATCTTCCTTGGTTTCAGGATGCACCAACTAGAATATTAAAATAAAATACAATTATTTCGGGTTCATATTAAAACAACCACTGCACAGTTATTAAAATGAAACGCCTCTCCACGAGGCATCCTCAGGACGTGTTGACTTCTCGAACGTCGGTCCGAAAGACCGACTCTTTCGAGTCTTTCGGACGGAATAACCCCACATATTTCTCCAGAGTTTAATTTACAATGGATTTCCGCAAAGTGACGCCTGATTCAATATATTATCAGTTATTAAAAGTCTGGGTTTGATGCTGCGGCATCAATAAATTGATGTTACTAACCCTATAGTCAAAAATCCCGAGAGGTCGTCCCATGGACCCAGGCGCCGGCTCCACGTCAAAGAACGCCATGCCACCGATCTCACTCATACCGTACAGGCCCATAAGCCAGATATTTGGAGATATTTTCTGAAATTTGACAATGATGTCTTAATAATAATATATAGATCATAAAACAATCATCCAGATTTGTATTTGTTAAAAAAATTAATTGATTTGGTAGTACCTACGAGTAAATAGATAGGTACGTCAAGTTACATAAATCAGATCTGATAGACGTAGCTCTTCATAAAAAATTACTTACTTTCAAAGAACAGAAGCCCACTTCATGTAAGTATTGGTGACATGACTAAGTAAAAAAACAACGTATAATAGTACGAATATGCTCACCCGAACGTCCCTCAAAAGTTCCTTAGACACGGCACTCCCTGCAATTATGAATGCCTCAAAGCAAGAGAGGTCACATTTGGAAATATACTCCGGACGAATCATCAGCGTCAGCATCGGGGGACTGATTGTCATGAAATTTGGCTGGAATTTAAGAATTAGTTAAATTAATAAAGGCATCTAGTAATAAAGACGTATCAGATAAAAGAAGGCAGGCAGGAAAGACACAAATCATCCAAACTGAACAATAATGTGAAACTGCTATAAAGATGGGAGACCATTTAAGAGTAAAGCTATCAGATCTGTGAATAAAATGTGACTGCTTATGATTAAAAATCTCTAAGAATTAGTTATGCTACATTTCTAAATATTTGGAACATCCAAATTTTTACACCAAGATTTTGGGCAAAGAAAAATCACCATCCCATCAAACAGATAAAGAATAAAAAAAAATTGTTCGGCAAAAGAGGAAATAACAGAAGGCAGTACAATATATTTACTTATTTACCCTGTATTGGTTGACCATTTCTACAAAGGTCTCCGGATTGACCCCGTTGGAGTTCTGCAGACGTGTGAATCTAAATAGGGGAGAGAAGAGGTAGTGCATCCCAGCCGATAGCCATTGGAGAGGAGACGCGATCAGCACGCAGCGAGTAGGTGTCGGGAATTTGGTGCTCCAAATCCTATAACAATTTGGAACTGTTTCATTTTAGCTGTTTAACTTGATTCTTTTATAATTGTAAGGCCCTGGACTTTCTAGCACCAGCCAACCATCAGCGGATTAGGATACAATTTAGTATGGAGATAAATTAGACTCTGGATTAACACGTAGGGTCTCTCTTATCCCGCATTAAAGCAGGTAACACCGCAGCACGTTGCTAGTTATACATATATATTAATGAAAGCTTTAGGAATTCCAAAATCATACTTTATATTTTTTCTAATATTCTGGAGTTTCTTCTATGTACTCAAGTAGCTACATACAAACCAGTGCTTTACACAGGAAATTTTAAACAATCTTCAAATTAAAACTCACCAAAAGTAAGGCAAAGAAATGCAAAAGTTCTTATGAGTTAATGTGGCACATTTCGGCAAACCAGTAGTGCCGCTCGTTGACACCAGCATGCCAGGTGTATCAGCCGGGTCGAAGTCTGATGCTCTGTAAAACAAGTAAACACGAGCTTAAGTTGAATTTAAGCTAGTGTGGCTCTGCGGTCTGCGGGTGTGTCTGCTTTTCATCCAGACACACCCTGGTTCGAATCCGGCCCTACACCAATGACTTGTATTTTCAAGTTATGTGTGGATTTGCACTCGCTTAACGTTGAAGGAAAACATCGTGAGGAAACCGACATGTTTGAGTACAACAATATCCGAGGACATGTGTCTTCCGTGGAAGGACCTTGGAGCCGCCGACCACGATGAATCTGCCCAAGAAAACTCCTCTAACGAATTAATTCTGCGGGGGAGTCGCGACTCTCAGTCATGAGAAAATATGACTTCAGAGAAGTTAAATTAATGCATATTAACTATAACATTTTTCTGCAACTATCAAGTTGTAGGAAAATATTTGGTACACGCCGCTATCAAATGCGGTACCCTTCATGCTTTATTTTGATAAAACTATTGTAAAATTTACTTAGTACAAAAAATAGAAGTGTCAGCAGAAATCTTAAACAAGGGTTTGTAAATAGAAAATGGCTGCCGTATGATTTCGTAGTAGAGTCTGTGCGGAAAGAGAACCGTCATAAAATTTGATGGCGCAACTGTGTTTTTTAACGTATTTGCTATGTTGACAACACTGTTACGTCATTATAGCGCGACTATGATTCTTGGTATTTCTACACTTTGTCAAATAAATTGTTACAAAACTCTGTCTAAATAATAAAACCTATTATTAGGTCCTTACATATGAAATTGGCGTTTTTCGTACTGGCCACTTTAATCACGAATTTCTCCTCTTTGGTTAGGAATTCCAAATTCCAATTTGTACAAATATTTACTCATGTATTTGCGCTTCGATGAACGTCATTCATTTGTTTTTTTTCTTCTGTTTTTTTCTGTTAGCGTCACCTTTTTTACAAAATGGAAAACTTAAAATATCGTATTATTTACGAGTACGAGTTCCGCCGTGGCACTAGTGCTGCGGAAACGACTCGAAGGGTGAATGATGTGTATGGCGGTCGTGTTGCGAAAGAAAACACAGTTCGTTTTTGGTTCGTTTTTGGTTCGTTCTGGAAATTTCGACCTGCAGAACAAGGCCCGTGGACGGCCTGAGACCAAAGTTGATAATGAAGAATTGAAGGCTATTGTGGAAGCGGATTCATCGCAAACCACGTCCGAGTTAGCTGCAGGCTGCAATGTTTGTGATAAAACCGTTTTAATTCACTTGAACCGAATTGGGAAGATTAAAAAGCTTGAAAGGTGGTAACCTCACGAATTGACTGAAGCAAACCGGCAAACGCGCGTCGACTGCTGCGTTACATTACTGAACCGGCACAGTAATGAAGGTATTTTGAACCGAATCATTACCTGTGATGAAAAATGGATTCTATACGATAATCGGAAGCGCTCAGCGCAATGGTTGGATCCTGGCCAGCCAGCCACATCCTGCCCAAAGCAAAAAATAACACCAAAAAAGTTACTTGTAAGCGTTTGGTGGACTAGTGCCAGTATTGTTCATTACAGTTTTCTCAAATCTGGCCAGACTATTACGGCTGATGTGTATTGTCAGCAATTGCAAACCATGATGGAAAAGCTAGCGGCTAAACAACCTAGGCTGGTCAATCGCTCCACGCCACTGCTGCTTCACGACAACGCTAGACCACACACTGCACAACAGACGGCTACCAAACTAGAAGAGCTTCAATTGGAATGTCTAAGACATCCTCCGTACTCCCCGGACCTTGCTCCAATAGATTACCATTTTTTTCGAAATTTGGATAACTTCTAGCAAGGGAAAAAATTCAATTCCGATGGGGCAGTCCAAATCGCCTCTAAAGATTTTATTGATTCCCGTCTGACTGGTTTTTTTTGTAAAGGAATCAATGTACTACCTATGAGATTGCAAAAGTGCATAGAAAACAATGGTTCATACTTTGATTAATTAAATATATTATATAAAAAAATATTCGACTTTTTGTTCCTCCCATACAAAACGCCAATTTCATATGTAAGGACCAATATTAAAAAAGTTGTAAAAATAATTGCAAATAATGGGTAATAATTATAACCCAGGGTCTACTCTGGGTTAACACAAAACTAACTATTTGTTATCCCGAGTAACACCACGAGGCGCAGCTAGTAAATAAAAGATTTTTTTTCTATATAATATATTTATTTATTGAGTCACTTATCAGAACCATAGTACCTACGTAAGTTCTATCTGTAAGTTCTCAAGTTAGAAGTTAATAAAAATCTTTTTAAGCATTCGATATCAGCCTCCGTTAAAATAATATTACTTACTTGAAAGATTCGATGTCAACCTCACTTATATCGGGAATTGTATTCATAAAGTCTAAGAACAAGGTACAGCCTTCCTCCTTCTCATCAAAAGTAATCACTGGAGCATTGAAAAGTTCAGTTTTCAACGCTTCTTTAATGAATGCTGATCTTGACTTTTGACACATTACAATTTTGGGTTCCACAATTTTGAACATGTTCTGCAATTCCGCTGGAAGTTTGAAAAGCTTCATTTTATTTACTCATATATAGGAATCAGAAGAACCTTGTGAGGAAACTTTTAGTTTCAAATACTGATTGCTTTGAGATTGCGACGTTCTCGGCAAAAGTATAAAATCGCGTCGTTTTAATAAAAATGCTTATTGAAACAATAACAGTGGGAGTACAATAACTTTACTTACATATTTCAAGAAGATGGTTGGATAGATTTATGTTAATGTACCATAAACATCTTATAGACTAGTTAAAACTTCTTTAGTCACCGGTTTACTCGGTCAAAATGATCTAAAAAAGTTACTTACGAACTGTCAAATCAGCATCCAAAGGAGCAATTCCAATACCAAGATACAGAGCCGCATAGTAAGGTATAGTTAGATCCAAGTGATTGGGAGCCAACAGAACGATATTATCTCCAGTCTTTAGACCAAGCTTCGTAAAAGCCATTGCACATTGAACAGATCTTTTCAGGGCTGATTTGAAGGTTTCCGATTCTCCTGTTGCGGCATCAATCTGAAATGGAAATTGAATGCCATCTCTAGATTTTTGGTTATGTGTTAAATCTCTAAATTGATCGCGAGATACTCGACAAGTAAGTGAATTAATTGAGTTAGCATGGTTACAGCGTCATTTTGTTGCCAAGAATTTTATTGGTCGTTTTCAGCAGCTAAATTTGAGAGCAAATTGCATTTAAATAAAGGTGTGGCTCATTTTTCAAAATTTGAAAATTTTGTGATTTTGGTCGTTTAGAGATTTTAGGATCAACAAATTATCAACAATCATCATTAGCAATGCTTCTTGAAAGTGTAGGTAGTAATAGTCAGCATCTCAAGGTGATCAACATACCTACTGCTGAATCATGCCATGAATGATATTTGAATGTCATACAATTGTTGTCATTATGTTCCTCGGCAACAACAGTGTCTACATCTTATCTTATCTTTAATAACTCCAAAATACTGATACATATAGGTAAAACACCAGAAGGTACTTACGAAGTTTAATTTTGTTTGTGTTGAACGCGATCTGCAGAGTGTATCATAAATGCAATAATTTTTCACTCGGAAACGAAGCACCAATCGTGGAATCATTTGCAACTTTTATGATTAGTGGATGTCTCTGGGATTCCAAATACTCGAGATAACATTGGTTAAAATATGTCAACATAAACGTCTTTGATTTGCGTTCCGTTTTCGAGTCGAAATCTTTTTAAATTTGTTCTGACCTGGAGTACAAAGTCAGGTGCATCCTTGAAGCTCCTCAGAGTGAGTTTCCCGAGATGGTGTCGGTCGCTCGGGATCCCAGTCTCTGCCACCACCCTGGCTCCCAGCTCTTGCATGAACCAGTTCATTGCCTCTGTTTTCTTTCTCAAAACCATAGTGGTCGTTTTTTACGTGACCCGTTTCACTAATAAGGACTAGGCACCTGCAATTAATAAGATGTGGATATTTTTTAAATTTAGGAACAAAAAAGGAAAACCTAGGAAGTAAATAAGTTTCTTCCAGGTCAAAAGCGTTATTTAATTCATAACTAGGCCAACATATGAGAAGAATGGTTGCCTGGAAGAGATAAGGATGCCCACTACTACTACTATACTCGTGGTTTTTTTCCAATTGGTTTGATTTGAGAAGTCATGTCTCTAGTTCATCTTATTAACCGTGAACACCATTAGAAGAAATTTATGTCATAAACGACTGTACCGATTTTGGTGAAGCTCTAAGTGATCCCGAAGTTAGACCAAAATATTAGATAGTTTTCACAATTCCATATGTTGCCTTCGAAATACATATTTGATGCAGAAAACGTTAAATTGTCTAAATCACGACATATTTCGTTAGAACACACAATCTATTCATTTTCATATGTCTGAACTGTAAATTAGTTTAAGTTCATGTTTTGGTGAATAAATGAAGACTAAACTCGGAATTTCATTATATTTGTCTATTCATATTTAAATTTTCTTTCTTAAATTTAAACGATAATCATCAGTACTCACACCACTCGCACCTAGTTTAAAAATCACTTCAAACTTCTTAATTCAAAGTTCAGTGGCAACACACGGAATGGCAGTGGATGGAAACAACTTTAATTTATAATTACTTTAACATGATAGCTCTTATCAGTTCCTTATCTGCCACTTGTTTATTTTTATGGTTCCGTATTCAAAACGTTGACATGTTATCTACATAATATGACATTCAACCCTGACATGTTATCTAATAAAATTGCGCTGTTTTTCTGTCAGTCTTTAGGCGTATGATTATGTTACCTAAAAATTTAAGTTATGGTTTTTTGATATTTTTTTTATCAAAGAACCATATAAAATCTATATCTACCTAAGTACTTACATATAAAGCTGAAGAGGGTCGAAGCATAGAAAATATGCGGGCGAGCGCGAAATATTTTGCGACTTTTCATATTCTAGTGAACCATACTAACCCGATCTACAACAAACTCAATGTTGAAATCACCATCAGAATCGGCCTAGCACAGTTTTAGGCGCTAACAAATGTATGTATGAAGCGCCCTCTAGTGAGTAATCAACGAATCACGTTAATAAATTAATTTGCTAAACAAATCTAAGCCTATCAGAGAAAACCGCATCAAAATCGGGCTGATAATTCAGAAGATATAGTGTATACAGTAGTGCCCCCTGGTGAGTAGTCATCGTAGTACACAAGTGAAAAGATGCACCTATTAAACTTCAACACATCACAGAAAACTGTATCAAAATCCGACTAGTAGTTTTGGAAATATTGGTAAAATTGGTTTAAGTAAACTTTATTAATTTGTTGGTTTATTGGTTTTTTTCTCAGAAAGTACTAGAACGAATAAAAAAAAATTTTGGGACCATTTCGGAAAGTATCCCCCTCAAATAAAAAAATATTGTTGAAATCGGTTCATAAATAGCTGAGCAATCACAACAGAACCAGCGTTCTTCAAAGCGAGAGTGAATCGGTTCTTATCGGGTAAGCACGCTCCATCTTAGGCCATAGTCTTTTTTTAACAGCCAAATTATGGCCAAGTGTAAACCCATTATGTATGAAAAAAAAACACAGCAAACTATAGCTGCGCATGTGTACTGTCGCGCACACAATACATTATACTCGTATTTAACTTTAATAAATTAAAGCTCGCCAGTCGGAGGCGGCGCGTACCGAACGAAAAACGTTAATGAACCTACTAGGCGCACAGAAGCCACGCGCAGAGTTGACTTATCCGAGAGGCCATCTTGTTTCTTTGATTATTTTGAATGTGTGGGTGATCGTAGTAAGTTAGGGTTGTGCTATTTTAATACAAAACAATAACAAACAAGTTTGACACAGTGTGATATGGGCACATCAGCAATTTGCTGCTCGCCCATTAATCAAATGGCTGGTTTCCCGCTGAAACTTTCAGAACACAATCTTTATAACGGATACTTTTAGGTATTTTCGGCTTACTATACACTTTCCTGATAACCTTGTAGAAGAAATGCAACATTCGGACCTAAAATTGAAACATTTCAATGGACTATTTCTTGCAAAGAATCAATTAATTCATTAGATTCCCTTTTTAAAAAACAATTCACGTCATAAACCATTTTCCTTGCCTGACTTTTCAAAACAGTATTTGTTTAAGGCATATTCACTTTAGTCACAAACAAACTGAAAAGATTACATTTATCAAACAAATTCAAACTTAACAAATAATAACAGCAATAACAATAAAATTAATAACGCGACTGTACCACGGAATGCGCGGGGTGCCGTATTTACATTTTACGCGGGGAACGGAATGCAACTGGAGAGCCAATCAGCGCTCCGCACGTCCGCCCTTCATCCCGCTAGCCTCCTCAGGTACCTTATTCTTTACTTCTACGCAATAAAGGTCACCGCTAGAGTTATAAGCCGCGGTTTATATCCATATCTAAAGATAAAGATAAGATAAAGGATCTTTATTGATATTGTAAGGTTGCAACATACATTATACCTACATAAGTATGACTAATAATTACATATATGTATAACTAGCTGTGCCCGCGATTTCGTCCGCGTGAAAATCATATTTAATTTTGCAAACAACCTCTTCAGCTTTATAAATTATAGCTGTTACCTACGACTTGAACCGTTTTCGCAGCGCACGTAACGGAAGCCCTCAAAGATGCATAATTTTCCCCGTTCTTTCCACATTTTCTATGGTTCTTCGCTCCTATTAGTTACAGCGTGATGTTAAATATTGTAAATTATTGGTATTAAAATTATTTCAAAAATAATATAATTTCTAATAAAAATATTACCCGATAAGAACCGATTCACTCTCGCTTTGAAGATTGCTGGTTCTGTTGTATCAGCGTAATTTTAATTATTGGTACCTTTTTTCTTATTTTACAACATATGTAGATGTACCTACCTTTAGAATATTTATGAAAAAGCGAAGTTTTATCAAGGAAGGTGGTTACGTAATCTATACTAATATTATAAAGCTGAAAAGTTTGTTTGTATGTTTGTTTGTTTGAACGCGCTAATCTCAGGAACTACTAGTGCGAATTGAAAAATTCTTTTTGTGTTGAATATACCATTTATCGAGGAAAGCTTTAGGCTATATAACATTACAATGCAACTAATAGGAGCGAAGAAACTATGGAAAATGTGGAAAAAACGGGGAAAATTATTCATCTTTGAGGGCTTCCGTTGCGCGCGCTGCGAAAACGGTTCGAAATATCAAAAAAAATATGTATGAAAGAATTATTCCTCTTAAAATGATCTAACAAAATGTCCGCAACAGTATATGTCTATCTTTTAAGATTAACTCACTAGAACCGTTTTTATGGTAATAACTATTCCACGCGGGCGAAGTCGCGCGCACCAGCTAGTATGCAATATGACTAGATGCTATGGGTGGGGTTTTAATATGAGTCATTAGGCTCTTTGACAATGCGAAAAATAAAGTGTCAATTGCTGACATCAGTATACATTATGAGTGTAAAGTGGTTATTTATTACCGTTAGTTAAAAATAATAATTAATATATTAAAAAATCTATAAATTAAAATGCATATTTTTAAACGCTTGTCACGTGACACAAAACGCTCCTGATTGGTCGAGTTTATAATGACGTCACTAGCTTGTAAACCTTGTTTGCCTACATGTGTATTATTATATTTCGAAACATATTTGATAAGATTTCATTATTTTGTGTGTTTTTTTTTGCGAAATTTTACAAATTCCATCAAGAACTTTTACCATGGACCACGATTTTGTAAAAACAGAAAGCAGAAACCTGCCCCAAGTAGACGCCATCATGGTCGGAATATATTTCAAAAATAATTACGATTTTTATGCTTCGGAGCTAAAAAATTTAAAAACAGCAAAGTAAGTAATAACACCTAAATGGTAATTAATTTAAATTATATCATAAGGAAGTGAAATAATGATGAACTTCTTGCTAAAACCCTTTTTGTACTGATAGTAATTAACCATGTCATTTTCCATCTGTAAAAAACAAACAAGTCGTCTGTGACTATTAACATTGTCGGAACTACAAAATCGCGATTTTTTGTTTATTTCATAAAAAGAGCCTAAATAACCATTTATATCACCAGCTGAAAAGAAAAATATAATTTTATGCATACTTTTTTATATACCCACTTTAAAAAAGTCGGATCTTACCAACATAGGCCGCTAACAACGTCGGATAATAACTACCGACATTATTAGCGGTGCGCGGGGGCAGGCGAGCGCGCGCTATCTGCCAGTACCGACCTTGTTAGCGGTATGGACGCACGTCTTGTTTCCACTATTATTGTTGTGCAGCAGTTTATGTTTATTCCTTTACGTAATTACTTTTACGATGCATTCGCTTTCAAAACACTTAATCAAACTATTTACGGGTCGCTATGAAGGAGAAAATATTAAGATCAAAGCAATACCAGCTAGTGTTGAAATAAGTAATTATTACTTTTATAATGGTTTTAGATAATTATCTAAGGTATTTACTTAAATTATAGTATTATTAACATTATTGTTTATATAGTAACACAATTGCGAATTTAATACTAAATAATATGCATAAAAATAAAAATTTCATAATACGTAATTCAACATTGTAGGATGTCCCACATTCGACATTGTTAATCGATTTTTGAAATGTGATAAATGTCGGTAGTACCACATCTGACGTTGTTATTTGTATTTTGTAATGTATTAAATGTCGGTTGTACCACATCTGACGTTGTTATTTGTATTTTGTAATGTGTTAAATGTCGTTAGTGCTGCATCCGACATTGATAATCAAATTTTCATATATGTTTAGTGTTGGTAGTAACTCATCCGATGTTGTTTAACTTTTTTTTTAATGAATTAAATGTCGGTAACGGTGTTTAATACTTAGTAGTGTGAGCTATACAAAGTACATTACCTTCAAAATCGTAGCAGATGTAATTTGACTTATGAAAATTTGAATTTCGTATACCATTATAAGCTATATCTGAAAGGATCAAGCTTGATTTTTTAATCCCACTTATTAACTAATCAAACGTTTCAGTAGTCAAGTGCCATATGAAATTTTAGTTTTTACGTGCACGCTTACATAATTAAATTATAATGGAAACGTTACATTTAATTATATTCCTTTTTATTAATTCATAATCCATTCATTTTTCTAGTTCCTCAAAAGTCTCCTATACCAGAAAGTTTTCAAAAAGAGTTCAAATGCAAGATATACTCGCCGACGTATTCAACGATGATGATGAAATATCAATTTTAGTGCATGTTTTAAAAACGATAGCCCTCCAATTTTAACTGTTGACATCTGTATGGAAATTTTCCTACGCCTTCTGTGACATTGATAACAAGTTTTAACACCCCCCTTCTGTCAAAAATGTCCAATCGTCAACCTACTTTTAAAAGAGATAAAGGGAAAAAAGGACTTGAACATAAAAAAAACTGGGTGGTAAATGCGCGGAAAAGTGCAAAGAACAAGGGCAAAAGTTTTATTAATGCTAGAAGAAAAGAAATACCAGCAAAAGATATGAAAGTGCCATGCAATGAAAAATGTCGTTACAAATGTTCTAGAAACTTAGATGAATCCCAAAATTTCGGGATCTGGAATAAAGTTTTGGGATCTATGGAGCCGTCAACGTCAATAGGAATTCATTATACGTATATAACGGAAACTACTAAGCACGACTGCAAAAATACGTTATATTATTACCTTACAGATAAAAATGGTAAAAAACTGAGAGTGTGCAAAACTATGTTTTTAAACACTAGATCGTTGGGTGAGTGCATTATCACTACGTCCTGGAAAAAATAGGATGGAAACATTTCTGTGTCACATGATCGACGTAGCAAATATCAACTTAAGAATCGAATCTGTGACGAGGTGATGATCAAAAGCGTGTGTGATCACGTGAAATGTTTTCCATTAATAGAATCACATTGCATCTGAAAAAAATAAAAAAAATATATACTGAGAAGGTGTGCAAAAGCGCGTCTCGCATGTATGACTTATATACTGAATGGTTTGATCCTGAAAAATATAATAACAAAGCAAATAAGAGACAATACAGGAACATTCTTATTGCAAATTTTAATATTGGTTTTCATAGGCCAAACAAAGATCTATGTGATATTTGTCACACATACAAAAATAAAGAATTACATACAGAAGAAGAGAAATCTAGATATAAGTATTCTATTTAAAACATCAAGCTGCAAAAACAGCTGCGTGGCTTTTAAAACAGTTAAATAAAGATGAAGCTAAGTCGAATGAAAATGTACTAGCAGCTACTTTTGATTTTGAAATAGTTTTGATAACATCACACGGAGATGTGAGTGTTTTTTAATACAGAAGAAAGTTGGCTACATTAAATTTTACGGTATATAACTTGGCTACCAAAAAAGCTACATGTTTTATGTCTTCTTCTTCTTATCGAATGAGAGTGGCCAACTCTGGTGTCGAGAGTTTTCAAACCGCACTAAGGGCATCTGACATGGCTTAACGACTGCCGTACTAGACAAAGAACCGGGGCCTATAAGTTTCATGTTTTAGATGATTACTTTAATCCAAGTACATTTTTTGATAATTTAATTTTAATTAATAAATGGTTATAATTTCTTAGCATTTATGATGTTTTTTTCCTGATACGACACAAACATATATGGTAATCATAACTTAACAATGTCGTAAATGGTAGTTCCGACAATCAATCATAAATTTTGTACAAGCAACAATGTCGGTTCTGGCACTTCCAACAAATCGCAATTGGTTTTACTCCGTTAAAAAGGTCACAAGTGACTTTTCTCATATTTAAACATTAAATATCTGCTACTTCTAATGTTAGCCTGAACATAAACAACTTGTATAGTATTATTCTAAACTTTCATGCTCCTATTCAAAATAAGTAAAAAGTTACATGCAATTTATACTTTGAATCGCTCTCCTATAAAGTTGCTGTTTTGCACATCCGACAATGTTAATAGTCACGGTCGAAGTTAGTCTAGAACCTTTAGTGCAATGCTTATTGAAATCATAAGACTATATGTAGCTACAATTTTTAAATAATATTATGGAAAACAGCGGAATAGAAATGAATAGAAATGTTCGAAGTGATTTGAGAGAGACATTCTGCAAACAACACATAAGTACATAATATTATAACCTCAAATCCATAACAAAAGATTAACATTCTAAGTGTAATAAAGCATTTAAAAAGTACCTACCTATTAATATTACGTTTACTTACATCGAAATAGTCTTCACAGAAGAAAATATTTGTACTATTCGCTATGTCATTCTTATCCCTCCGAGAAAGTTGCAGCCACTTTCGGCGCACTTGGACTTTCTTTGGAACACTTAGAAATAGTTTGTTCGGAGTTTTTGTTGACGTATTTGTACATTTTGGAACGCACACCATTTGTAACTCATTTTGTAGCACATAAATCACCAAATCCAATCGCACTTTCGTTATTTGTTTGCAATATTGTATGTGGATGATATGTGCCACAGATCTCAATACAGGCTAGTGACGTCACCGATTCCATTGCAGCGCCATATTGTCAAAGTAGCGTTTTGGCGGACTATTTAAATATAGAATTTTTAATTTGATATTTTTCCAAAAATATTTAAGTACCAGAATTTAAAAATACACTTTAGACTGGGTTTCTTAACCCCTAAATAAAAATATAAAATGGATTTTATAACCAGTCAAAGAGCGTAGCCTGCAGGGGAGTTTTTTTTTTTACTTTATTTGGGCTTGCGTTTGACTGCACCACGTCAGATGGAAAGCGGCGGTGAAGTCAAAGATGTAGCACGCTTTCCCAGAAGAAACCTTTTAACTCGTGCGTTATAGGCATTCAGATTGTAAGACTGGGGAAATACAGACTCCGGGAGTGAGTTTTACAGAGCTGCTGTATGCATTAAGAACGACTCTTGGAAACGCTTAGTTGCGATTATGGAACTCTCTACCTGGAGCCCTTTTTCCAGAAAATTATATTCATATTCATATCAATTTATTTTCGTAAAGCTTATTTACACGTCCAATAAAAATAAAATAATTACATTTATTAAAAAAAATTAACAAACATTATGCCTAAATGTCAAATTATAAATAGGTATATATTGTATAGTGTCGTCATTATAACCCAGGGGTCTTCAGATCCAGAGTAAATAGGTTTCTCCTAGGCAAACGTGCAACATTTTAGACTACAGTGGTGCTTAACATCAGGCAGGCTGTAGTCAAACGTCAACCTATTCTGTGTAAATAAAAAATACGACTCAAAAGTTAGTTACCATGACTGATAAATGTTTATGTAATTACAGGTGTGTTTTATCAGCAGAGTAACTATGTACATATAACTCTATATATTTTGTTGATAGATAAGAAATTAGCTGTGTGACATTTCATAACCTATATGTAGCTATATACCTAGTAGGTAGGTACACTGTATACGTCTAATAATAATAATAATAATAATAATCTCTTTATTTCAGATACAAGATCCATAAAAGTACATTTACATGAAACATTAAAACTATTATAATAAGTAACTTATATTTAAAATTACATATTTGTTTTAATTTCAACAACATATTACTTAGATTAATGTTTTCACCCAGTGTCTTTGAATGGGACAATCATATTTATCGGCTATAGTTGTTAGAATGCTGTTGTTACTACCACGAACTCTACTTAAAAGAGAAAATTATACTTATTTAACTTATAACCCAAGAAATGCAAGTAAGCGTTAGTAAGGTTTTCGGGTATTAAAAACATAAGATTATTATTATACTTATTTAAGGCGAGTCACCAGTGAAGAAGCGGAGAAAAACGTTTTACTATATCAAATTTTTTAGGTATTTATTATAACTCCTAAATATCGGTCTTGCAAAAAATATACGATATACTTAAGGGTATTGTCTGAGGAATGTGCTAATTTGTTACACGATAGGGTATACTTTACTCGATCATAAAAAAAGACAGCTTAATGTAAAAGTCTAAATCGAATATCTTATTAATAAAATTTCTGACTTTACACATCATTTTTATATAGAAATGTTTCTCTTTAAATACTACAGAGAACCTGCTAAAATTTGGGTTTCAACTAAAGTCCTATATTTTTGAGTTAATTATTAATCCCAAAACTTGAATATTTCCCAGCAGTTTGACAAGACGCCGCGCCGCCCGCTACCCCGTCAGTCGCAATCGGGCGCTTGCCAACGTTAGACCTGTGCCAAATTTTCTCCGCCCGTTCTTACATTCTTGCCACAGTGTAATAATTGAAAGTGGCTAATAAAAAAAAAAAAGTTAGGAAGAAATCAGTGTTAATATCTAAAAGAAGGACAGGGAAAGAGATCTATAAGAAACGGTATGTAAATTACTCCCTTTTATAGTAAAATTATGAAGTTTACTCTTTTTTTAAAGTAAAATTACTAAGCACGCAACAATATTTCTAAAAGTGGCCCAATCTTTTTATTTTTTATGTTTCTCCTCAGGTATATGAGAATTTTCTATAATTTTAGTTGATTTCGTAAATAATTTTCGTCATTACTTGCCACAGACTAAATTATATCAGTATGACCAAAAGTATGTACCTATGTACGAGTACCCTAAAATTAATTTATTATTTAATTTAGGTCGAAAAAGCAGTCACGTGTATCTAATACTACCAGTCCATTAGTAGAATTGCAACCTGTGAATTTCAATACTTCAACGACAGATGGGTAAGTGGATCATGTAAAAGAAAATTGTAAACTTTTACTTGAAATGCTTATTACCAGAAATTATTGATCCAAGACAAATCCGTGGCATGACCCTAAGAGATGTAACATTAGAAGACTTAAATGAAAATGTTTCCACCAATTTGCCAAAAAAGGCAATGGAATCCAAAATAACACCAACACACCCGATGCAAGTCGAATCCACGATTGAAGAAAATGAAGCGGGAATGGAGCCTTGTGAGCTTCAACCTAGATATTTAAATATTGACGAATTTTGACTAAATATAAATTTAGTGACGTAGTGATAATTCAGTTATAAAATTAATTAAAAATGACATACTCATTATTTACAGCATTTTTCTTCCATAAATATTCAACTAACTTGAGCGTTTTCCAGACCATACCAATTTAAAGGATGAGTTCCACCTAAAATTTTGATGGTGATAAAATACACATAATACCTAAATAAAAATACATTATTTTGTAAATAGTATATCTTAGTACTAGCTGCCCATCGCAACTTCGTTTGCGTAGTTCCCTACCCCTGCTCGATCCCTCCCTACCTCAACCCTACCACTCTACCACTACCCTAAAACTACACTACCACAACCTACCCTACAACTACCCTACCACTACCCTACCACTACCCTACCACTATCCTACCACTATCCTACCACTACCCTACCACTACCCTCCACTACCCTACCCTCCCCTACCCTACCACTACCTACTCAACCACTCTGGACGGAAACAAATACAACAAACCAAAAACCAAGAAAATCGGTCCAGCCGTTCTCGAGTTATGGTGTTCGAAAAACCAAACAAACACGACTTTGTTTTATATTTATAGATATAAAGTAATAAAATTATTACTTAGCTTATTTAAAACTGACAAAAATAACATTTTACATTAATAGAAATTGATCATAGTAAAACAGCTGAAATATTTATACTGTGGCGTAGTGCTAACGTTACGAGAAATGGACAGCGCGCGGAGTGAGACGCGCGGGCGGCCCCCCACACCTCACCTCCTAAAATCGTAGTTCGCGCGAAAATGCCTCGCCTTAACTTATAACCCAAGAAATGCAAGTAAGCGTTAGTAAGGTTTTCGGGTATTAAAAACATAAGATTATTTTATGAATTAACGTTTGCTATTTCTCGCCTCTTACTCGTCTCGCCCAAGGGTTACATACACATTTCTGTAACAAGTTAACGATTGTTTTTGATATTATTAAAAATTAGTGGACGCCCGCGGCTTCTCTAGCATAATTTCAGTGACACTCCAAAAACCATGATGATCCGTTTAGCCGTTTTTGTGTGATGAGCGTTTAAATAAATAGATAAACAGAGACACAGACAAACAGAGAAACAGGCAACCATACAAAATTTCTAGAAATTATTGTAACATGTTCTGCTATCAATTCGAAGTATCTCCAAACATATTTTTTTAAATATATGTTTAGAATTTCGATCCTCTTCAGCTTTATTATATGTATAGATTTTATATGGTTCTTTGATAAATGCCAAAAACCCATAACTTTATTTTTTTTAGGTAACATAATCATATGACTGACAGAAAAACAGCGCAATTTTATTAGATAACATGTCAGGGTTGCTGTATTGAATACGGAATCATAAAAATAAACAAGGGGAGGCAAGTAAATGATAAGAGTTATCATGTTAATAATAATAAATAATAATAATAAATCTTTATTTCAGACACAATGATCCATAGCACACAAAAGTAAAATAAAATACAATATAAGAAATCAGGTAGCAATAGCTACCCAACGTTTATATGTTTCAGACATCAGCTGCCGGTCCGCTAAGCTTCTAATGATCTGGTTTTTACACGTGTCAACTCTGGACATAAATGATGCGATACGTTTTCGCTGAATAGCGTTGAATGAGTCTACTCGCGATTCTGCGTACATTTCGGATGCACTACAATACCACTTCAAGCCCATCAGGTGCCTGAAGATGTTATTGTATGCTACTCTAATTGCGTTATGCGACCTCATGGTGTAATTGGTCCAGAGTTGGCACGTGTAAAATGATTGACAATAAGATTTAAACAGAGTTATTTTAACGTCCTTAGAAGCTCTGTAGAACTTCCGTGCAATCATGTTGCCAACCACACAAAGGGACCTGCGCTGACGTTCAATGTCTTCATTGTCAGAAAGATTGGACATAATGATATGGCCAAGATACTTGAAACTGCTTACGGTCTTAACAATCTGTCCACCGATGCGAACCTCAGGCACGTTGAGCGGCCCCCTTCCCGACCTAAAAGTCATCATTACCGTTTTCTTTGCGTTATATTTTAGGTTATGATTAAGCGCGTATTTTTCGCAAATTCCAATCAGCATACGCAGGCCCTTAATTGAGGGGCTGAGCAGCACCATATCATCTGCATAACTCAGGTTGTTGACATATCTGCCATCTAACCTGAGCCCCACAGGGGTGCTGCTCAGCTCCTCAATCAAATCGTTCATATAAAAGTTAAATAGGTCGGGAGAGGTAAGCCCCCCCTGCCTGACCCCACAGGTAAGTTTGTAGTCTTCAGAAAAATCAGTATCCCATCTGACATTGTTGACCTGATGGTCATACCAATATGCCATCAGACCAACAACCTCAGATGGGACATCGGTGTCCTGCATTTTTGTCCACAATAAATTCGTATTTAGACTGTCAAAGGCCCGGCTTAAATCTAGGTAACAAGCATAGACCGTCGTGTCATTTTTAACATAATAATTCACAACTTCTTTCAAGGAAAAAATAGCCATGTCCGTGGACACTTGCGGCCTGAAGCCGTATTGTCCATCGTCCAAGCGTAGCGTGCGTAAATGCGAGTGAATTACTTTTTCAAGTATCTTGGCCACAATTGTGGCTAGGGAGATCGGCCTATAGTTCGCCACACTCGAGATGTCACCAGTCTTGCTTTTGGCAATAGGAGCCACAACGGTACGAATGAGAGAGTCAGGTAAGTAGCAGTGCCTCACGCATAGATTAAAAAGCCACGCTAGCACATGACAGATATGTTGTCCAGCATATAATAAATGTTCTATACTAAGGCCATCGTGGCCCGGAGACTTACCACGTTTCATGTTACGTAAAATATCTTCAATTTGCTTCGATGTTACTTCGACCTGGTGAGGCTCCGAGCCACGACAAGGTCTACTCCTATCTGTATCTGTCTGACCATTATCTACATTAAAATGTTTCCGAAACAAATTAGAGATATTTTTCTTATTTTGTTCACCACCTACAATTATAGGTATACTTGGTTTACAGTCTAATTTTTTAGTTTCTCGCCAAAATTTAATAAAATTTCCTTCTCCATGGTGTCGGGCCAACATGTCCAGTCTGATTTTCTCTTGATTTTTTAAGACGTATTTGAGCGCAGCTTTGTAATCCCTGCGCGAGGCAGTCATATTCTCGTAGTGACATCCCGAGCACGGCTTACCATACAGAACCCATATAGAAAACATTAACCTAGCTTGAGCGTGCGCATCCCTAACATGAAAATTCCATCCAACTACATTTTTTCGTTTTCTACTACAATTAACTTGACACGTGTCAGCAGCTGCAGACTGCAAAGCGTTAATGATGTCTGTATAAAAATTATTAATTATATCGTGGTGCTCCATACATTCACATAGGCATGTATCTTGAGTGGTACAAGTCAAAGTATTAAATAAATCTTCATATTTTGTAAAAATATCGTTAAATCTAATGTCACAAAGCTTACTATATTCTAACATTTGTTCCCGTTCCCTACTACCCCATATATGCTTTCGACTATTTTGCTTAAATCCGTCACTACTATCACACAAAATCTTTGGTACAATATTATCCAGATTACAGTCAACTATGAGCGGAAAGTGATCGGACGTAGTTGTCATATAGTCAACGCGTACGGCGGTGAGCAGGCCGGCCGCCGCCTCAGTGACGAGGCAGTGGTCCAGCCAGCGACACGCGCCGTTCGCTCGACTTACATAAGTAAATGTATCAGAGCTAAGCTTATCTATATCTATACATTGCAACGACTGCTCACTACAGAAATTCACAAGTTCATTGCCGAACAAAGTATTAGGATGCGCATTGAGATCACCGAGCACAACGGCACATTCTATATCTGAATTTTCGATTACTGAACTAATTATCGAGAGACACTGTGTAAATTCCACTAAATTTTCAGGATCATTAACTGGCATATAAACACAAAAAACAAGGAAAATTCTGTTATTTTGAGTCAACTTAACAGCTATTATACGGTTGGAATCACAAGGTATAACTTCCGCACTAGTAAATAAACAGGTTCGCCACATAAGAGCCGTTCCTCCGTAGGGACGACCTCTCAGCAGTTGCGTCGTATCCATAGCCGATTTCGAGCTACAACTAAAGTCCTTATCAATCGCACTGATTAGACCGAGATCATGCGACATCAGCCAATGCTCCTGTATACAGATTACTGCTGCGGTCTTGCATAATTTCTTGATGTCGTTAATACAGTCCTTAATACCGAAACAGTTAAATGACACTAAGGGGAAAGTCTTTGTAGGGTGTATATCCATTATGGTTTCATAGATGTAGCGTTATCATTTACAGACGAGCGCGGTTGTCGATAGCGCCTAAATACTAAACCTTCAGGCCAGAAATCTTTTTGTAGAAAAGTGCTTACTTTAGATGCCAGTACCTGTATCTTAAACGAGCTGAAATTTGTGTCTCTGTGTTGTTGTAGCTTTTCTATTACCAGACATTGTTCATTCATATCATTAATATGGTCCTTAATATCAGTTTCGGAAATATTTTTATTGGTACGCGATAAATATATGTACGTGTAAGTATCAGCTGCCTGCAGTTTGGAAGCAGTTTGTAGAGTACCGCGAGCGTTCCGGTATCTATAGGGTTGCGGTCTCTTACGGGTTACCGTAGTAAACCCGTCGTCGTCTGTATTATTACTGTGCGTGTGCGTGAGCGAGTTGATTCGCGGTGCGCTCGCTATGTCTCTGTACGTTGGGGTGTAAGCTGCTTCAATCCGACCGCGCTGCCCCTCTGGCGCGGGGGGCACGGGCTGCGCAGGGGCCGGGCCGCGCGAGAAGGGCGGGGGCTGCGCGGGGAGAGGGCCGCGCGCGGGAGCCACGGGAGGCGCAGGGACAAGGCCACTCGCAGTCCGCTCCACGCTAGCGCTGGGAGCAGGCGGCGGGTCTGGCGGCGACAGCGGACGCGAAGTGACTTGCGTGATGCTCGTCCTCACCATGCTATGACCATTATTTATATCCGAAATATTTCCGGCAGTGCTAACTTCTGCTGTTTTCATAGCTTCGGCTGTACCTGAAAAAGCTAAAGTAAATTATAAATGAAAGTGGTTTTCTTCCACTGCCATTCCGTGTGTTGCCACTGAACTTTGTTTGAAGAAGTTGGTGTTGTTAGGTGTGAGTGGTGTGAGTAATGATGATTATCTTTTGAATCGAAATAGAAAAGTTAAATATCAATAGATAAAAGAATGAAATTCTGTGTTTAGTCTTTATTTATTAATATAAAATACATTACTTAAAACTAATTTACAGTTAAGACATGTACCTAGGAATGTTATTGACGAACAATAGATTGTGTGTACTAACGAAATATGTCGTGATTTAGAAAATTTAACGTATACTGCATCAAATATGTACTTCGAAGGCAACATATGGAATTGTGAAAACTATCTAATATTTTGGTCTAACTTCGGGATCACTGAGAGCTTCACCAAAATCAGTACAGTCGTTTTTGACATAAATTTCGTCTAATGGTGTTTACGGTTAATGGGATGAACTAGAGTGATGATTTCTTAAACCAAATCAATTGCAAAAAAACACGTGTTAATATATAGTGAAAATTAGCACATAAGATTCAAATTCAAATTATTTATTTAAGTAAAAAACTTATGAACTATATTACATGTTCACTGCACTCCAAACTAGGATAACCTGTGTCGAGAAGTGCAGACTCTTCATTTAGTTAAATTGATAGATACAAACAAAGCTTACATACTAGTCAATTATAAAAATTTGCTGACGCCTTTGATTTGCGTTGATTTGGACAGAGGGCAGCCTTATCTCTTCCAGGCAACAATTCTTCTCATTTGTTGACCTAGTTATGAATTGAATAACGCTCTTGACCTGGAAGAAACTCATTTTCTTCCTAGGTTTACTATTTTGTTCCTAAATTCAATCAAACGTCAACCTATTCTGTGAAAATAAAAAATACGACTCAAAAGATAGTTACCATGACTGATAAATACTTATGTAATTACAGGTGTGTTTTATCAGCAGAGTAACTATGTACATATAACTCTATATATATTGTTGATAGATAAGAAATTAGCTGTGTGACATTTCATAACCTATATGTAGCTATATACCTAGTAGGTAGGTACACTGTATACGTTAATTATTTAATTGTATGATTACATACCTATTATCACCTATGTTTGACATGATTTTAATAACAAAAAATTTCATTATTTTATTAATAAAACTAGACATTGTAACTTCTAAAATTTTATAAAAACTTAATGTTATAAATTCAATTTGACGAGATATTGTAATCTGTGTAGCATATTCTGTGATATTAGTAGGTACTTATACCTATACCTATGTATGTTACAACTTTACATTATCAATAAAGATTCTTTATCTTTATCTTTTATCTTATCTTATTATTATACTTATTTAACTTATAACCCAAGAAATGCAAGTAAGCGTTAGTAAGGTTTTCGGGTATTAAAAACATAAGATTATTTTATGATAACGTTTGCTATTACTCGTCTCGCCCAAGGGTTACACACATTTTCTGTAACAAGTTAACGATTGTTTTTGATATTATTACAAATTAGTGGACGCCCGCGGCTTCTCTTGCATAATTTCAGTGACACTCCAAAAACCATGATGATCCGTTTAGCCGTTTTTGTGTGATGAGCGTTAAAATAAATAGATAAACAGAGACACAGACAAACAGAGAAACAGGCAACCATACAAAATTTCTAGAAATTATTGTAACATGTTCTGCTATCAATTCGAAGTATCTCCAAACATATTTTTTTAAATATATGTTTAGAATTTCGATCCTCTTCGGCTTTATTATATGTATAGATTTTATATGGTTCTTTGATCCCAAAAACCCATAACTTAATTTTTTTTAGGTAACATAATCATATGACTGACAGAAAAACAGCGCAATTTTATTAGATAACATGTCAGGGTTGCTGTATTGAATACGGAATCATAAAAATAAACAAGGGGAGGTAAGTAAATGATAAGAGTTATCATAAATGAAAGTGGTTTTCTTCCACTGCCATTCCGTGTGTTGCCACTGAACTTTGTTTGAAGAAGTTGGTGTTGTTAGGTGTGAGTGGTGTGAGTAATGATGATTATCTTTTGAATCGAAATAGAAAAGTTAAATATCAATAGATAAAAAGAATGAAATTCTGTGTTTAGTCTTTATTTATTAATATAAAATACATTACTTAAAACTAATTTACAGTTAAGACATGTACCTAGGAATGTTATTGACGAACAATAGATTGTGTGTACTAACGAAATATGTCGTGATTTAGAAAATTTAACGTATACTGCATCAAATATGTACTTCGAAGGCAACATATGGAATTGTGAAAACTATCTAATATTTTGGTCTAACTTCGGGATCACTGAGAGCTTCACCAAAATCAGTACAGTCGTTTTTGACATAAATTTCGTCTAATGGTGTTTACGGTTAATGGGATTAACTAGGGTGATGATTACTTAAACCAAATCAATTGCAAAAAAACACGAGTTAATATATAGTGAAAATTAGCACATAAGATTCAAATTCAAATTATTTATTTAAGTAAAAAACTTATGAACTATATTACATGTTCACTGCACTCCAAACTAGGATAACCTGTGTCGAGAAGTGCAGACTCTTCATTTAGTTAAATTGATAGATACAAACAAAGCTTACATACTAGTCAATTATAAAAATTTGCTGACGCCTTTGATTTGCGTTGATTTGGACAGAGGGCAGCCTTATCTCTTCCAGGCAACAATTCTTCTCATTTGTTGACCTAGTTATGAATTGAATAACGCTCTTGACCTGGAAGAAACTCATTTTCTTCCTAGGTTTACTATTTTGTTCCTTATTTAAAAAAAAACACATATTAGTAATTGCAGGTGCCTAGTCCTAATTAGTGAAACGGGTCACGTAAAAAAACGACCACTATGGTTTTGAGAAAGAAAACAGAGGCGATGAACTGGTTCATGCAAGAGCTAGGAGCCAGGGTGGTGGCAGAGACTGGGATTCCGAGCGACCGACACCATCTTTGCAAGAAATAGTCCATTGAAATGTTTCGTTTAGGTCCGAATGTTGCATTTCTTCTACAAGGTTATCAGGAAAGTGTATAGTAAGCCGAAAATACCTAAAAGTATCCGTTATAAAGATTGTGTTCTGAAAGTTTCAGCGGGAAACCAGCCATTTGATTAATGGGCGAGCAGCAAATTGCTGATGTGCCCATATCACACTGTGTCAAACTTGTTTGTTATTGTTTTGTATTAAAATAGCACAACCCTAACTTACTACGATCACCCACACATTCAAAATAATCAAAGAAACAAGATGGCCTCTCGGATAAGTCAACTAAGCGTGGCTTCTGTGCGCCTAGTAGGTTCATTAACGTTTTTCGTTCGGTACGCGCCGCCTCCGACTGGCGAGCTTTAATTTATTAAAGTTACATACGAGTATAATGTATTGTGTGCGCGACAGTACACATGCGCAGCTATAGTTTGCTGTGTTTTTTTTTTCATACATAATGGGTTTACACTTGGCCATAATTTGGCTGGTAAGAAAAAACTTTGGCCTAAGATGGAGCGTGCTTACCCGATAAGAACCGATTCACTCTCGCTTTGAAGAACGCTGGTTCTGTTGTGATTGCTCAGTTATTTATGAACCGATTTCAACAATATTTTTTTATTTGAGGGGGATAGTTTCCGAAATGGTCCCATAATTTTTTTTTTCATTCGTTCTAGTACTTTCTGAGAAAAAAACCAATAAACCAACAAATTAATAAAGTTTACGCAAACCAATTTTACCCATATTTCCAAAACTACTAGTCGGATTTTGATACAGTTTTCTGTGATGTGTTGAGGTTTAATGGGTGCATCTTTTCACTTGTGTACTACGATGACTACTCACCAGGGGGCACTACTGTATACACTATATCTTCTGAATTATCAGCCCGATTTTGATGCGGTTTTCTCTGATAGGCTTAGATTTGTTTAGCAAATTAATTTATTAACGTGATTCGTTGATAACTCACTAGAGGGCGCTTCATACATACATTTGTTAGCGCCTAAAACTGTGCTAGGCCGATTCTGATGGTGATTTCAACATTGAGTTTGTTATTGATCGGGGTAGTATGAATCCTGAGAATATGAAAAAAACATCAATAATTTCGCGCTAGCTTCGCTAGCGCCTGGCTCGCTACGCTCGCCCCCACTTGTTCGAGCTACTAAACCATTATGGATGCTGCTTTCAACATTGAGTTTGTTGTAGATCGGGTTAGTATGGTTCACTAGAATATGAAAAGTCGCAAAAAATTTCGCGCTCGCCCGCATATTTTCTATGCTCAAAAATTTCGTACTCAGGTAGATATAGATTTTACATGGTTCTTTGATAAAAAAAATTCAAAAAACCATAACTTAAATTTTTAGGTACCATAATCATACGCCTAAAGACTGACAGAAAAACAGCGCAATTTTATTAGATAACATGTCAGGGTTGAATGTCATATTATGTAGATAACATGTCATCGTTTTGAATACGGAACCATAAAAATAAACAAGTGGCAGATAAGGAACTGATAAGAGCTATCATGTTAAAGTAATTATAAATTAAAGTTGTTTCCATCCAATGCCATTCCGTGTGTTGCCACTGAACTTTGAATTAAGAAGTTTTAAGTGATTTTTAAACTAGGTGCGAGTGGTGTGAGTACTTATGATTATCGTTTAAATTTAAGAAAGAAAATTTAAATATGAATAGACAAATATAATGAAATTCCGAGTTTAGTCTTCATTTATTCACCAAAACATGAACTTAAGCTAATTTACAGTTCAGACATATGAAAATGAATAGATTGTGTGTTCTAACGAAATATGTCGTGATTTAGACAATTTAACGTTTTCTGCATCAAATATGTATTTCGAAGGCAACATATGGAATTGTGAAAACTATCTAATATTTTGGTCTAACTTCGGGATCACTTAGAGCTTCACCAAAATCGGTACAGTCGTTTATGACATAAATTTCTTCTAATGGTGTTCACGGTTAATAAGATGAACTAGAGACATGACTTCTCAAATCAAACCAATTGGAAAAAAACCACGAGTATAGTAGTAGTAGTGGGCATCCTTATCTTTTCCAGGCAACCATTCTTCTCATATGTTGGCCTAGTTATGAATTAAATAACGCTTTTGACCTGGAAGAAACTTATTTTCTTCCTAGGTTTTCTTTTTTTGTTCCTAAATTAAAAAAATATCCACATCTTATTAATTGCAGGTGCCTAGTCCTTATTAGTGAAACGGGTCACGTAAAAAACGACCACTATGGTTTTGAGAAAGAAAACAGAGGCAATGAACTGGTTCATGCAAGAGCTGGGAGCCAGGGTGGTGGCAGAGACTGGGATTCCGAGCGACCGACACCATCTCGGGAAACTCACACTGAGGAGCTTTAAGGATGCACCTGACTTTGTACTCCAGGTCAGAACAAATTTAATTTGAAAAGATTTCGACTCGAAAACGAAACGCAAATCAAAGACGTTTATGTTGACATATTTTAACCAATGTTATCTCGAGACTTGGAATCCCAGAGACATCCACTAATCATAAAAGTTGCAAATGATTCCACGATTGGTGCTTCGTTTCCGAGTAAAATTATTGCATTTATGATACACTCTGCAGATCGCGTTCAACACAAACAAAATTAAACTTCGTAAGTACCTTCTGGTGTTTTACCTATATGTATCAGTATTTTGGAGTTATTAAAGATAAGATAAGATGTAGACACTGTTGTTGCCGAGGAACATAATGGCAACAATTGTATGTCATTCAAATATCATTCATGGCATGATTCAGCAGTATGTTGATCACCTTGAGATGCTGACTATTACTACCTACACTTTCAAGAAGCATTGCTAATGATGATTGTTGATAATTTGTTGATCCTAAAATCTCTAAACGACCGAAATCACAAAATTTTCAAATTTTAAAATATGAGCCACACCTTTAATAAAATGCAATTTGCTCTCAAATTTAGCTGCTGAAAACGACCAATAAAATTCTTGGCAACAAAATGACGCTGTAACCATGCTAACTCAATTAATTCACTTACTTGTCGAGTATCTCGCGATCAATTTAGAGATTTAACACATAACCAAAAATCTAGAGATGGCATTCAATTTCCATTTCAGATTGATGCCGCAACAGGAGAATCGGAAACCTTCAAATCAGCCCTGAAAAGATCTGTTCAATGTGCAATGGCTTTTACGAAGCTTGGTCTAAAGACTGGAGATAATATCGTTCTGTTGGCTCCCAATCACTTGGATCTGACTATACCTTACTATGCGGCTCTGTATCTTGGTATTGGAATTGCTCCTTTGGATGCTGATTTGACAGTTCGTAAGTAACTTTTTTTGGATCATTTTAAGCGAGCAAAGCGACGACCAAAGAAATTTTAACTAGTCTATAAAATGTTTATGGTACATATACATAAATCTATCTAACCATCATCTTGAAATGTATAAGTAAAGTTATTTACTCCCACTGTTATGGTTTTAAATAGCATTTTTATTAAAACAACGCGATTTTATACTTTTGCCGAGAACTTCACCATCTCAAAACAATCAATATTTAAAACTAAAAGTTTCCTCGCAAGGTTCATCTGATTCTTATTTATAAGTACCTACATATAATATATAATGAAGTTTTTCAAACTTGCAGCGGAATTGCAGCACATGTTCAAAATTGTGGAACCCAAAATTGTAATGTGTCAAAAGTCAAGATCAGCATCCATTAAAGAAGCGTTGAAAAATGAACTTTTCAATGCTCCAGTGATTACTTTTGATGAGAAGGAGAAAGACTGTACCTTGTTCTCAGACTTTATGAATTCCATTCCCGAAATAAGTGAGGCTGAAATCGAATCGTTCAAGTAAGATATTTTTTTTAACTGAGGCTGATAACAGATGCTACGATACCATACGGCAGCCATTGGTTTTCTTTTTACGAACCCTTGGCTTAGGTTACTGCTGACACTTCTGAATTTTTGTAATTTGACAGTAGTTTATATCAAAATAAAGCAAGAAGTGTATTGCGTTTGATCTTGATAGTTGCAGGAAAATAATATTATAGTCAATATGCAATAATTTTACTTCTCTTAAGTCGTATTTCCTCATGACTGAAGGTCGTGATTCCCCCGCAAAATTAATTCGTTAGGGGAGCTATCTTGAGCAGATTCATCATGGTGGGCGCCCGAATCCTTCCACGGAAGACACATGTCCTCGGATATTGTTGTCCTCAAACAAGTGGGTTTCCTCACGATGTTTTCCTTCGCCGCTTAGCGAGTGCAAATCCACACATAACTTGAAAATACAAGACATTGGTGTAGGGCCGGATTCGAACCAGAGTGCGTCTGGATGACAAGCAGACACTGGAACCGCTGAGCCATACTAGCTTCAATTCAACTTAAACTCGTTTTTATTTGTTCTACAGAGCATCAGACTTCGACCCAGCTGATACACCTGGCATGCTGGTGTCAACGAGCGGCACTACTGGTTTGCCGAAATGTGCCACATTAACTCATAAGAACTTATGCATTTCTTTGCCTTACGTGTGGTGAGTTTGAATTTGAAGATTGTGTAAAATTTCCTGTGTAAAAGCACTGGTTTGTATGCACCTACTTGAGTACATGAAAGAAACACCAGAATATAAGCAAAATTATAAAGAAGGTATAATAATTTTGGAGTTCACTAACGCTTTCATTAATATTATATTATAACTAGCAACGTAAGCGGTGTAACCTGCTTTAGTGCGGGATAAGAAAGACCCTATGTGTCAATCCAGAGTTATCTCCATACCAAATTGTATCCAAATCCGCTGTTGGTTGGCTGGTGCTAGAAAGTCCAGGGCCTTACAATTATAAAAGAATCAAGTTAAACAGCTAAAATGAAACAGTTCCAAATTGTTATAGGATATGGAGCACCAAATTCCCGACACCTACTCGCTGCGTGTTGGTCGCGTCTCCTCTCCAATGGCTATCGGCTGGGATGCACTACCTCTTCTCTCCCCTATTCAGATACACACGTCTGCAGAACTCCAACGGGGTCAATCCCGAGACCTTTGTAGAAATGGTCAACCAATACAGGGTAAATAAGTAAATATATTATAACATCTTCTGTTATTCCCTCTTTTACGGAACTATTTGTTTGATTCTTTGACTTTTTGATGGTGATTGTTCTTTGCCTAAAATATTGGCGTTAAAATACAATAACCTGAGGATATATAGCGTACTTAATTGTTTAGTAGTACTATATATCTGGACTCAGGAAAGAGATAAACCTCTAAGAAAACTCTTAGAGGTTGTTAATCTTTGGCAGTCACATCTTATTCACAGATAGCTTTACGCTAAAATGGTCTCCCATCTTTGTATCAAATTCACATTATTGTTCCGTTTGGATAATTTATGTCTTTCCTACCTTCCTTCTTTTATCTGATACGCCTTTTTTACTTGATGCCTTTATTAATCTAACTAATTCTTAAATTCTAGCCAACTTTCATGATAATCAGTCCCCCGCTGCTGACGCTGATGATCCGTCCGGAGTATATTTCCAAATGTGACCTCTCTTGCTTTGAGGCATTCATAATTGGAGGGAGTGCCGTGTCTAAGGAACTTTTGAGGGACGTTCGGGTGAGCATATTCGTACTTTTATGTGTTGTTTTTGACTTAGTCGTGTTACCAATACTTACAAGAAAATGGGCTCCTGTTCTATCTTAATTTGGAGGAAAGCCAATTTTTACGGAGAGCTTCTATCAGATCTGATTTTTGTAACTTGACGTATTTACTGGTAGGTACTACTAAATCAATACATTTCTTAACAAATAAAAATTTGGATAATTGATTTGTGATCAATTTATTATTATTACATCATTGTCCAATTTCAGAAAATATCTCCAGATATATTCCTGATGGGCCTGTACGGTATGAGTGAGATCGGTGGCCCAGCGTTCTTTGACGTGGAGCCGGCGCCTGGGTCCATGGGACGACCTGTCGGGATTTTCGACTATAGGGTCAGTAACATCAATTTATTGATGCCCCAGCATCAAGACCAGACTTTTAATAACTGATAAGATATTGAATCAGGCGTTACTTTGCGGGAATCCATTGTAAATTAAACTCTGGAGAAAAATATAGCATTTTTCCGCTGCGACTGCTCCTTAACCGACTTCAAACAACAAACTTGATGGTTTTAGGTGTGTTCCTCCATATACCACCGCCACACCTCTCCTCCTAACCAAAGTGGCCTCAGTGGCTCTAAGATCTTACCAACACCGCACATTGTGTCTTCAAGTTTTGTAGTTCTCCTTCGGCAAGATATTCTCGTCGACGCGTGTTTCGCCTCTCTACGAGGCATCCGCAGGACGTGTTGACTCCTCGAACGTCGGTCCGAAAGTCCGACTCTTTCGAGTCTTTCGGACGGAAAAACCCTACATATTTCTCCAGAGTTTCATTTTAATAACTGTGCAGTGTTTTTTTTAATGTAAACTTGAAATTATTTAAATAATTGTAGATATGGATTGTATTTTAATATTCTAGTTGGTGCATCCTGAAACCAAAGAAGATATCACAGAGCCGTTTGTTAATGGAGAACTGTGGATAAGGGGTCCCGCTGTTTGCAAGGTGAGATATTTGACGAATCATAGAAACAAACGAGAATAATAATTTGTAACAGAATGACTACCAAAGCAAAACAATTATATAATCATATTAGTTTTGAACTATTAGTTAGATAGGTAGGTAGGTAGTTTAAATTATGATGAAAAACAGGGAACGAAAAACTAAACATAATACTTCTATCTACAAAAAAATGTATGTACAATATATGTATGTAGAAACTCTTCACAAAAGCCTAAAGATAGTCTAAGTGCTCCAGCTGACTGAAAGACGGCAGCGTGCCTAGCATACTGGTCGCATTACCATTACCTCGTTTGATGGCAATGCTGATACGTCAATCCAGAAAGAGGCCAGCATTTTGGTCACGCGTCGCGTCAACCAAGCGCTCCGACAGTTTTTGGAAAATATTGCGGGTAAAAGTATATTAATAATACCTATGGAAAATACTCCAACAAGTCAATATGAAAAACCTAAGAGTACACTTTACTTCTACTTCGGAATCTCGTAAAACTAAACCATATACAATTTATCATGTTATATCATCGGAATAAACATGTCAGAAAAATATTGACGCTTTAAAAATCTAATTAACACGTTTAATACAAATCATAAATAGTAATCACCATAACAATAACCGGACTGGTCGTTAAACATGATCGTTTTAAAATAACCTTAACTAGGTACTGAGTTCTCTACTATTACATAATTTAATAAACTTACTTAAAGAGAGTGAATTGGTTCTTATCGGGTAAGCACGCTCCATCTTAGGTATACCTTTCGCCGCCCCCGGAGAATAAAATGATAACTACAAAAATGCAACTTTACAGGAAAAATAAAAAACATGTTTTCGTCGATTGCTCCTTAAATACTGGACGTAGACAGATGATTGTAAGCTTTTACAGAAGGTTATTTTTTGTTTGTTCTTAATGTTTTTGTAAAATACGCCTATGTATCAAAATAAAGATATTATTTCAAAAATAAAAAGTTAGTCAGAATTTATCATCATCTAAGTTGTATAATGTCGATTATCATTTTATTCACCGTACATCCTGACTAGAATCGAATAGGTATTGTATTTTTCACTTATCATTTTATTCTATAACATTTTATGGTGCAAGTAATACTGATAATACTTTTATATCTTCTTATTCTCGTAAATATCGTAAATATGAAACTGATAAGAGCTTTGAATTTGGCTTCCTATTTAAACAATGACATGGTAATCAACATTAGTTTTATTCAAAATAATAGTAAAAAACGACAGTATTTTCTTAATTTACTCTTATTAGTGTTCTTGAACAGGTATTACTTAAAATTAGCCTCATGATCACTTGGTACGTGAATTATTAATACAATATTAATAAAATTGTTAGATATTATAATCATTCACACCATTTGTTATCAATAAAACAGGCTCATAATCATAATTATCACAAAAAATCGGCTTCTTATAATGAATATTCAAAAATAAAATATAATTTGGTGATTAGCCATCATTATCTTCTTCATTGTCGTTATTGCTTCCAGAACAGCTACTGCCATAAATCAAGGACTCGTAAAAACCACTATAGCAACATGTAATATCCCCTGTCTCACAGAGGCTCACAAGATCGTCGTATAAGGCTTTGCTTATCGAAATAGGCTCAGTGTACAACGTTTGGAGTTCTGGGACATTGCTAGGACTTTGGCTTGGTATCTGTCTAGCCTGAAGTCCGAAAATATTCGCCTTCTTCGGCGGCCACAGCGGCTCATAGCCATCAAGGTGGCAAGAGCCTACAGTATCGTCTCTAACGAGGCGGCCTGCGCGTTGGCAGGCTCTGCCCATGGAACAAAGACGCTGAAATGATGGCCCGGATATACCGGGTGCTAGTGGCCGCCAAGCAGCGGGGTGAGTACCCACTGCCTGTGGAGTTACGGCGCTTACGGCAGCAAACCCGGGAAGTTGCCATCGAAAGGTGGCAGCGGCGGCTCGAAGAGCCTACCGCGGGTGTGCGGACGGTGGAGGCAACCCGCCCTGTCCTCGTACAGTGGTTGACGAGGAAGCACGGGTCTCTCTCCTTCCGTGTCACGAAACTCCTGACAGGCCATGGCTGTTTTAGCCGATTCCTGTTCAAAGTTGCGCGGAGGGAGGAGACACCAGCCTCTCACTATTGTGGGGACCCGGAGGATACGACAGAGCACACCGCTCGAGTGAAACGATCCATTTTGAGATTGTGGGATGCTCAAAACCTTGTATTCTGATACGTTTTCGCTCTCCGGTGATTCGCTTAACATCTTCGACTAATGTATGATTTACGATACCTATATTGCCACTGTCTCTCGTAGTCTTCTATTTTCTAATATTGCTGCATTATGTACTCTCTTTGCTCATGGGTTATCTTTTCAACACATTTCTTTGTGCATTTACAACTAGCTTTCAAAACTTTTTGTCAAATATTCTCTTCGATCTGCAGCCCATGTAAGTTTCACCAGAATTTTTTAATTTTTAACTCTTAACATCTTGATTTACGTTAAAATTTCGTTTACATTTTCTAGTATTTTTTCCCTATGGTTTCGATACTTGATCTGTACTAAATGTATGCATTTCAGTATGGTCTTCTTCATCATGGTCTTCATTATGATCAGGAGTCTGGCGATAAGCTACGTTGCTGTTTTGTTCTGTTTGTGTCAGATTTTGAGGACTACCTAGATGTTATGCTATCATTGTTAAGAATGGTTGGTCGAACAATTTACAATCTGAAACATTTGCGGTTTGTAATGTTTCATCCAAATTAAGCCAGGTCAGAAGCCCTAAGGGTGGCTTGATTAACTCTAGACACCAGAATGGGCAACTCTCATAATCTCAATAAGAAGAAGATCCAAGTCAAAAAGAGACGGTGCTGATAATTCTTCTTCTTTATTACTTTTGCTACGAGTGTATGAGGTTGACGGCTGATTATCGTTTTAAAACAATTTATAGAGTAGGTACATACGTACTCATATTCGTACCTCGAAGATCCACTATTCTTATGTGTCGCAGTTGGTGTCAATTCCAAACTTAATTGTGTGTGCTTTAGGGTTGTTTTTCAACGTATTAGCTTCATATATGACTGAAAGGGATAGTATGAAATCTATTGTGTTCAAAACTAAAGATATGTTGGAAATAGTTGATGGTGTTCCTACAATTTTCTGACGTTGTGATTGCTTTTGCGTGAAAACTGAGTGAGAGAAAAGGATGACAATATGTGTTACTGTTCAAAACCACAATAGTCATATTACTAACACACCTTATAGAGAGTGACTTGATAGTTTTGAACGAGAATAAAATGATAACTGCATTTATCATTATCTAGTCGAATATTTTTTCACTCGAACATAATTGTATGACTGTTTGTCATACTAATAAGTGGGACTACATTTTGATAATATTATATTAACACTTTATTCTCGTAATTGAAGACTTGTTTTAAATCTTTGAATACTATTGTAATATTTTGTAACTTCGTAAATAGCTGTATAAAAAATAGGAAAAAAATTGAGCTGATGTATTAGCACCCACAGATCCCAAAAATGACAACACTAAAACTAAGATAATGGCAGTTATCATTTTATTCTCCGGGGACGGCGCTTTGCTTACCATCAGGCAAACTATGGCCAAATGCAATCCAGGTTACATACCCTTAAAAAATATACCTACTTTTACCAATTATATTAATACATTACAGGGATATTACAACAATCCCGAGACAACTAAGGAAGCTATCGATGAAGATGGTTGGCTCAAAAGTGGAGATATTTTCTACAGAGACGAAAACTACTATTTCTTTTTCGTAGAGCGACTCAAAATGCTGCTGAAATACAGGAATCATCAGGTTAGTATATTGTGTTCTGAAATTCGTAAAAATAACAAAAATTGGCAAATATGTGTTTTTGCTAAACCGCACGATTTTTTCTGCAATTTTTTTTAATAGCTGTTGCTTAAAAATCGATATTGCATAATCATTTGGATAATAAAATTATATCTATCTTCTTATTTTCATAGGATAACAAAACACCATGACATAGCCAAACTTGCAATTGCACGGTTTTCGTGCAGTTATTTTACACTGGTAAACAACCTTTGCTTAACAAAATATCTCGAATTAAGAAATAGACCATAGTATATTATAATTGGTAGTGACAAAATGACAATCAGACGTTAGTTTACGCCCAGAGCCCAAAAAACAACCGACAAGACTAACACCTGTATTCATAAACATACTCGGAACTCGAGATTTTCTACAATTCGGCTCAAGTTCACGTGACCAAATTGGAATTTACCTCTCGAGGAGGCTGTAAAGTTGACCCACATTCCATCTTATTACAAAACTCTGTTTGAATATTTGAAAAGTTCTTGTTGTTCAAACATCACTTACGAACAATCAAACGTCAACGTCAAATTGGGACGTTGATTTATCATTGGTAACAATTTGTCAATTTGATTATTATGACAGGAGAAAGACAAATTTTGAACATTAAAAACGGACTGCATGTTTTCAAAGTTCTAGACTAATAGTTAAACGTTTTGTAATAAGACCTGAGTTTGGTAGATTTGCACTCTCGAACCAAATGAATATCTTGAGTGATTTTTTTAACTTATTAAAATATTTAATTATCTCGTGTCAAGTCGAGGAAATCACGAGTTACGTTTTAATTTCAATTTCAAAGAGTCTTTATTTCACATAAACCGCTATCAGTGCGTGAAAATCACTCGTAGCGATGGGTCAGCTTCACTCTCTGACAAGATGCCAGTAAATAGAGGGGTACCTCAGGGATCAATTTTGGGGCCTATATTATTCACTTTGTACTCAGCAGATATAGTTAAGTGTATAAATCACTGTAGATACCATAATTACGCGGATGATACCCAAATATATGTGTCTTTTAAGCCATGTGACATTGACGAAGCTATTACTCAAATAAACCGTGATCTGGCGAGTATTACTGCTTGGTCTGAAACAAATTGTCTTTTACTGAACCCGACAAAGACTAAATACCTTATCTTTGGTAGTAGATATCAGTTGGCCGGCATAAACATGACGCAGTGTGTAACGCTGATGGGCGAGCCTGTGGAACGTGTCTATGAAGCGCGTAACTTGGGTCTGGTCATGGATAGTGAACTTCGTTATGAAAAGCACGTAGGGAATTGCATCAGAGAATGTTTTTATAGACTCAAATTATTATATAGAATGAGACCTTTTTTATCTATGCAATTACGAATACAACTCTCAGAGTCCCTCGTCTTGTCCAAACTAAATTATATGGACATCGTTGTTCACCCAAGGCTTTTAGCGAAAACTAAAAAGGTTATACAACGGGTACAAAACGCTTGCGCTCGATTTTGTTTTGATATTCCACCGAGGGCTCATGTGACACCATATTTGAACAAGCATGCCTTGCTCAAGATGACGCATCGCCGTAAGCTCCACTTAGCATGTCTTTTGTTCGATGTGGTTAAGTACAAAGAACCATCATACCTGTATGACAAGCTGAGCTGGAGGGTGGGCCGGCAGTCGCACGCGCCCCGCGCCTGTGTGTCTGCGCTTCTCACGGAGAGACATGCTACTGCTGCTTTCAGAGGAAGCTTCCGCTATGCAGCTACTAAATGCTGGAATAATATTCCTCCGCCAATCAAGAACCTGCGTTCGCTTTTAGGCTTCGCTCCGGGCACACTCCATGTAGGTATTTCGCATTTCTAATGCAAAAGGTTGACACTCCACTGTGTCCAGACTGTGGAGTCGTGGAAGACACCTACCACCTCCTCGTGGAGTGTGTGCGCGGCGACGCATACAGAGCTAGGATAGGGCTGAATCTGAGAATGGCTGGGGTTTGTAACGGTGTACTAGCTAGCCCCACCTCAGACCAGGCCAGGATATTGTATAAACTAGTGCGGGCTGCCCTGAGCGGCTAGCGAGCGTGCAGCCTTGTTGTTGCTATGCGCCCGCTGGCCGATCAGTCGCTTTATTATGATAAGTTTTGATTTTATGTTTGTTACAGTCATGTTTTATTTTTATATTTGCTGTATCATGTGTAGATTATAACAAATATTTGTTATTTTTGATTGTGTAACGGACCGGCATAGTCGAATCTCGACAAAGGTTCTTAAATAAATAAAGATTAAAAAAAAAAAAAAGAACCTGCGTTCTTTAAAAAAGTTTAAAATAACTCTTAAACAATTTATGTTTGTTCACCAAAACAGGGAAGCCCTTTTGGTACATGAGACCAGTGTAATTTGATACCTCAAACTTTTAAATTTATCATTATTATTATCTATTTATGTTTTATTATTATCTATTTGTTTGTTTATATAGATTATTGTGGTTATTTTAGTGTCTACTTGTTGTTGCTGTAGTTGTTTTTCTTTCTGTACTTGTGCCTTAGTTTAGCTATAGTATGTATTTAGTTTTTATGTTCACTTGGTGTGTGTGACGTCACCGCCAGCCGCAACAGAATATCAGCGCTGGTGGCTGCGTGCCATCAGCATTAGGCTGAGTTGCGGCTGTATTGGGACATCACATTCTTAGCATGTAAGTTTAGTAAGTAAATAGGTTAAAGTTTTGTGTGTGTCTCAATAAATATATTTTCTTTCTTTCTTTCTTTCACATATAAGTAGTTAACAATAAAATATGCTAGACGGCCGACTGGCCAGAACATCACGACGAATATTTGATCGAAGTTCCTAGCCTTTATTTTTAAGTACCTACTCTAATACTGACTCTGTCGTTGATTGTTACTTTGTTTACAGATTTCTCCCTTGGAGCTGGAGACAGTGATCCGCCAACACCCTGGAGTGATGGATGTAGCTGTGACCGGGATTGCCAACCCTGAGGATGGGGAACTGCCAGTTGCGTGTGTCGTGACCAAGATGGGGCACCAGGTCTTGGCCCAGGAGCTCAAGGATCTAGTCAAAAGTAAGGATTAACGTAAAACTATCTTGAGTCGTATTCCTCATGACTGAGGGTCATGACTCCCTCGCAAAATTAATCCGTTAGGGGAGTTTTCTTGGGCAGATACATCATTGTGGGCGCCCAGGTCCTTCCACGGAAGACACATGTCCTCGGATATTGTGATCCTCAAACATGTCGGTTTCCTCACGATGTTTTCCTTCACCGTTGAGGGAGTGCAAATCTACACATAACTTGAATATCCAAGGCATTGGTGTAGGGCCGGATTCGAACCAGGGTGCGTCTGAATGAAAAGCAGACACTGGAACCACTAAGCCATACTCGTAAAACATGCACCTACTAAAATAAAACCATTGATATATAATCGTGTGTGGCTGGCTCCATGGGGAAGAGTCAGCTTTACAATCAGAAACACCCCCGTCCAATCCGTACCTGAATTTGTACCCGCCTAGCGGTAAAAGAAAATATTGTAAAAAATCGACATACCATCACAAAATCTTAGCCCGTGTGTTATCCGTGGAAGACCCTCAAGATGTATCAGCCCGAGAGAACTTCCCGAAATGAACTGATTCTGTGGGGAGACACTCTCATAAATAAATAAATAAATATACTCTCAGTAAGGAGGAATACGATAAATGAGAGATTTCTTTAGGTGCTGGATTCAATGCTTCCTTATTGAAAAATATCTCAAAGTTCTAAAGTAGAATATAACCTTGCGATCTTCAAAGCGAGAGTGAATCGGTTCTTTCTGGGTAAGCACGGTCCATCCTAGACCGTAATTATTGCTTACCATCAGGCGAATGTCGGAGAAGTTCAAACCCATTCCTTGTAAAAAAAAAGTAGGTAAAAGGCAGAATAAATCTAACATTGTTCTCGTTACAGAAAATCTGGCTGACACGAAGCAGCTGCGCGGAGGAGTGATATTCATGAAGGAGTTACCGATGACAGCATCCACCAAGGTGCACAGGCGACTGCTCAAGGAAATGGTGCCACAAATGGCGAGGGAATAGCGTTACCCTAGTTTTTAATAAAATGTACCTATTCACAGTGTTTAGAGATAGGATCTTTATTCTGTTAAATACAAGTTACTCATTGGTTCTTTATAGTCTTAAGTCTATGGAATTATTACAAGTTTAGATCGAGTATTTGCTATTTGAAATACTCCGCTATCACCTCATGCGTGCGGATAGTTAACAAATTGGAGAAATTGGCTTAACCTAGTATTGTTTTGTTTTGTAAAATAAATTAATGTAAATAGTTGTGTATTTTTACATGTAATTAAATACAATTTTGCAATGAAAATGTGCACTTTCGTTCTTTTTTTAGTAATTTAATTCAAAATCAAAATCAAGACATTTACTTACAGAACATACGATACAATAAAGTTGGTAAAAGGTACTATTACAGAGCGCTACGTTCATACTTAATTGTGTTCGTCAGTACTTAATGGATAAAACCTATACACTAAAAGACGCTATCAATGATAAAGAATTATTTAGAGACTAGCTGGTGCACGCGACTTCGTCCGCGTGGAATAGTTATTACCATAAAAACGGTTTAGTGAGTTAACCTTAAAAGATAGACATGTACTGGGACATTTTGTTAGATCATTTCAAGAGGAATAATTCTTTCATACACATTTTTTTGATATCTTGAACCGTTTTCGCAGCGCACGCAACGGAAGCCTTCAAAGATGAATAATTTTCCCCGTTTTTTCCACATTTTCTATTGTTTCTTCGCTTCTATTAGTTGAAGCGTGATGTTATATAACCTAAAGTCTTCCTCGATAAATGGCCTATCCAACACAAAAAGAATTTTTCAATTCGGACCAGTAGTTCCTGAGATTAGCGTTCAAACAAACAAACAAACTCTTCAGCTTTATAATATTAGTATAGATATACGAGTAGACAAATTACTTTGTAATTCATAACTTATATTAATTTACACTTTTTAAAAGGGTAATAGTATTCTTTGATTTACACTATTGTGTATAAATATTATGTACCTAATAATGAGTTGTAAATTGACGTTTCTAAGAGCATGTAATTGCGTACAGAAAAAAAAACTTTGATTTTGATTGAGCTAGAAAAATGAAATTTTCACAAAATTATGTATTTCCGTTACGGCTATAACAAAAAAAACCAAAAATAAAAAAATTAAGGGGGTCCTCATACAATAAACGGGTTTTTTTCGTATATTTTTGCTCAACTACCTATCAATTTATTTATATTACCTTTCAATATAAATAATTAATTAATTAATAATAAAGTAAATATAAAAGGGGGACTCCCATACAATAAACGTAATTTTTAAGCAATTTTTACTCGATCTTAATTACCTTTGTGTATTACCTTTCAAAATATATATTTAAATAACAATAAATTAAACATGAAAGGGGGGCTCCCATACAATAAACGTAATTTGTAAGTAATTTTTACTCGATCTTAATAAACAGATAGAAACTATTTGTAAAAATATATTAACAATAAAAATATATACCTAAACTAATACATAAAATAGATATAGTACGGAAACCTTCGTGCGCGAGTCCGACTCGCACTTGGCTGGTTTTATTTATTTATTTACCTACGAAACAAACGTGCATACCATGTGCATGAAAACAAAGTATCTTATCGATATGATTGAATAAATATCACTTTATTCTCTAGTAGCTGTGGTCATCATTTCCTTCAGGCGTCTTCTGTGGACCTTCGTAGAGGCTGTCATCGGGAACTCCTTCATAAACACCACGCCTCCACGAAGCTGCTTGGTATCAGTTAAAGTATCTGAAAGAAATAGGTAATATACATTCTTTAACAAAAAAAAAACATACGAAAATGATATTTCAAAGGGTGAGGATATATGTCATCATCATCATCATGTTAGCCCGTGTTCACCCACTGCTGAGTATAGGCCTCCTCACCAACGTGGCATATAGTACGGTCTCCAGCCTGTCTGATCCATCTCCTACCAACTTGTCTAGAAATTTCATCCGACCATTGGGCTGGTGGTGGTCTGCCTCTGGGTTAGATACTGCTTCTTGGATACCACTCAGTGATTGCTCGGGTACATCCATATAAGTGTAGTATTTTTAATTTTTTTGTACTGTTACAAGAACAAAAATAAATTTAATAATAGATTCCCTTTTTTACTTAACGTGCAGTGGCTGAGCGATTTGCTATATACGAGTATAAACATTTGTATTGATATACTAAGTTTGTTGCAGAAAACAGTTTGAATAAAAATATTTTTTAAGCTTTGATAGCATTTGGCACATACCTAATTATTACTTCATTTATTTAAACAGAATATTTAGAGAATATAGGTAGATTTCCAAAACGGTATAATAAGCTACCAGCAAAATTTTAATATTATTACATATGTACAACCGTAGCAATCTGAATAAAAAAAATTACATAGACAGCTATGACCAATCTTCTCCTTATGGAATGAGAATGGCCAACTCTGGTGTCGAGAGTTTTCATACCGCCCTAAGGGCCTCTGACATGGCTTAACGACTGCCGAAGTAGACAAACGGCTGGGACCTACAATTTAACGTGTCATCCGACCGATCCGACGAATAATAATAATAATAACTATACTCAGTGTAGACACGTAGTCTACAAGAGTAATAAAAATAAATCTTACTTTTAACCAAATCCTTGATCTCCTGAGCGGTAATTTGATGTCCACTGTGGGGCACAATGCAAGCCACCGGCAGGTCTCCATGCTCCTTGTGAGGGACCCCGGTCACAGCCACGTCCAGGACTCCGGGGTGCTGGCGGATCACTGTCTCTAGTTCTAGTGGAGATATCTGGGGGCACATTCGTAAATATAATGATCAGTGATGTAAATTATAAAGCGAGTGTGGCGCAGCGGTTGCAGTGTCTGCTTTTCATCCAGACGCACCCAGGTTTGAATCGCGCCCTACACCAATGACTTGTATTTTCAAGTTATGCGTGTATTTTCATTCGCTTAAGGGTAAAGGAAAACATTATGAGGAAACCGACATGTTTGAGGACCACAATATCGGAGGACATTGTGTCTTCCGTGGAAGGACCTGGGCGCCCACCACGATGTATCTGCCCAAGGGAACTCCTCTAACGAATTCATTCTGCGGGGGAGTCACGACCCTCAGTCATGAGGAAATACGACGAGAGAGAGAGAGAGAGAGAGAGGGAGAGAGAGAGAGAGGGAGAGAGAGAGAGAGAGAGATAGAGAGAGAGAGAGAGAGAGGGAGAGAGAGAGAGATGTAAAATATAAAATATTTGATTAATTATATTGATATACATCATAGGGGCCGTTTAAGTATTACGTAAGCACTATGGGGGATGGGGGTCTTTGTTTTGATTATTTTGGATGACATGGGGACTAGGGGAGCCTAGATGATGATAACGTCATCGGTAGTTATTTACTTTTTTACGCAAATGGCTTCTCTCACAATGTCGAAGCTTGAAAAGCAATAGTACATTGTTACCCTAGGGGTGAAGACGGGGTTTGGCGCCCTCACTTCGTTCGGGCGCCAATAGTTCGAGGGACTAAATAAGTCTTTAACCCGAGGTAAACACTGTGCTTTTCATTACAAATACAAGGAAAGTAAAAATAAAAACATGAATTAGATGAAGAAAATATGAGTAAATTTTATTTTACCACCCAAATCAAAACAAATATACCTAAAATCGTATGACGATTTTCCACTGCCGCTTTAGCCTCTTCTCTTATAAAATCATGCGTTAAATTTATATCAGATTCAGATGAACTCATTTTATAGATAAACAAAAGTCTTTAAAACGAAAAAATAAATGAAGATCGAATTACCTCTTTACTTGAAAACTGGCACAATACAAAGTTATGGCCAAAAAAAAATCGATTTACCGCTTTCCCGCCTATTTTGTTTTTTTTTTCTGTGGCCGGCCAGCTATTAATTTTTTTAGCCATTATTTTTTATTTTCATCATTGAAAAAATGGTAAATATTTTACCGAAATCTAAGTTATTTTAAAGAAATTGTTGAAACTAAATTATAATAAAGTTATTTAAAAAATATATATTCTGTAATCAATACTTAACTTTACCGATTTTCCCTAGGGAAGAAAAGTATTACTTTCAACCCGCTCCTCAGGCAACTTCAGACCTACTTTCAGAGTATGAGTAATGAAAAAGCATTTCCGTGGATCCCGCAAATATAAACGCATACGTTTAGCCATTTGATATTTACACTAGATATTTGTCATTGAAATTCCGACATAAAATAAATATATAATAATGTTTACGCTTATATAGGGGAGGGGGTAAATAATTACTTAATTTTGCTGACAAGGAGGATCGGGGGTTAAATAATTGTAATAAATCCGCTTAAGGAGGTAAGAGCTTTGCTTACTTTTGCTGACAAGGGGGATCGGGGTTAGAAATAAATCCGCTTACGTATAACAATAACGCGTACGCTAACATTTGAATGGCCCCGTATCAAATAGAATATGATAAAAAAATTCAGAATCTGAAAATGTTAGGTTTTGTATGTGTGTGGTTCTTTTTCTTCATCCCATGCTGGTATTTTAATAAAAAAAAAAAAAATCTTTTTATCGAATGAGAGTGAACTGCTCTGGTGTCGAGAGTTTATCAAATCACCCTAAGAGCCTCTGACATGGCTTCACGACTGTCGTACTAGACAAACAGCTGAGACCTACATTATAACGTGTCATCCGACTCACGGAAGCGCCATAAATGGAATGCCACTTTTTGGTCACCCATTATTACGTTTTATCATAGATGACAACACAACTAACCTGATGATTCCTATACTTCAGCAACATCTTCAGCCTTTCAACATAGTAGAAGTAATATTGCTCGTCTCTGTAGAAAATGTCGCCAGTTCTGAACCAACCGTCTTCCACGAAACATTCCTTTGAAGCTTCGGGTTGTTTGTAATATTCCTGGAAAGAAATATAATCACTTTTACTACATAGTAAGAAGAAGAAGATAAACTATTGAAAAAGGACGTTGAATACGCATAAATCTGGCATTTCCTTTTTAAGAGATTTTAAGCTTCAAAGCCTAAGTTTTACCCAATAAATTTCATCCCTACCTTTCTCTCTTCCGTGGTGTGACCACAATTCGTCTGATGTAAGAAAGTGACATAACACAAAATAAAATTTTAAACTTTTTAAGTATAAGCCATGGTCTCGTCTTGGCAACATTCTAAATGATAAGGTTTCTAATGATATCCTTGTTTCATAGAAAACGGCTATCCATGATTTGAAGCCCCATAGACTGTTAAGCAGTTGTGATTGACTGCGCAATTAAAAAATTACAGCAGGTTGTTTAACAGAACCTTCGGGAATATTTCACTAAGAACTTACTAACTAGTCTGTGTAGCCATTATTATGTTTACATACCTTACAGATACTCGGTCCTCTGAGCCAAAGTTCGCCGTTAACATGTGGTTCGGTCACATCGTTTCCTGTCTCTGGGTTTACCAACTGTGAAATTAGAAGTCTATTTAGGTTTACATATCTATACATTATAATAAAGCTGAAGAGGGTGGAAAGTCTAGACAAAAAAAATATTGGAGACATTTCGAATTCATAGCAGAACACGTTAAAACAATTTCTAGAAATTTTGTAAGTTTCTCTGTGTCTCTGTTAGCCTGTTTATTTATACGCTAATTGGTAGTATGTAGGTAGTATGAGGCCTTAGAAGTGTCAAAGGCTATATTTTATCTCAAAATAATGCGAGCGAAGCCGCGGGCGTTCACTAGTTATTAAATAATTTTCAATAATTAAAAATACGTTTTAATAAGGTTCTTTTAAAATTGGTACTTACTAAGTATGTACCTCTTTTTATCTAACTTAAGAAAAGGATTTTTTTAAATTCGCTTACCCTATAATCAAAATGTCCGAGAGGTCGTCCAACAGAGCCTGGTGCACAATGCTCGTCAAAAAATGCCAAACCAGCTATTTCACTCATACCAAATGATGGCATCAGGAATAGTTTGGGAGCTAGTTTCTGAAACATAAATGTAATCCGGACAGACCGATAGTAAATAAATATATTTTTGAAAGAAATGGTGGTGGTAACCACGTAATAAAAATTCAACTGATTGTAATATATTAGATCAATATGGTATAGGAAGAAAAATAAAGTAATAATAGGTACTAAAATAAACAATCGATTCACTTCCATTTTGATGGCTCATTTTCCACTTTGTTTATTTTTTATACATTTTATCGTCCTATTCTTCATTTTCTAACATAATGTCCCGAACGGATTTTAATACGAATCTTATATTATAAGTATAGTAAATCTAAATGAAATGACTATCCAAAAAATATATATTGATTGATGTTTTTGGTTTTTAAGTTTTATAAAACTCATTTATAGGAATAAAGGATGTTTAACTTAAAATTTTATTGGAAAATGAGCGAAAATAATCACGACCGGCGGGATTCAGACCTACGTATTTCTTCTACTGTCCGTGGTCCGTGTTCTGCCGGTAGCAGAAATACGCAGGTTCAAAACAACAAGGTTCCAAAAATAACTCTTAATAAAGGATGTTTGATCGGTTCTTATCGGGTAAGCACGCTCCATCTTAGGCCATAGCCTTTGCTTGCTATCAGGCAAACTATGGCCACGTGCAAACCTGTACAGTTAAAAAAAATGTTTTCATGTACTTTTATTATAAACCTACTAGTTTTGAAAGTACTTACCCGGACAGTAAATAGTAGTTCCTTAGATACCGCACTTCCACCTACGAAAATACATTCAAAACTGGACATATCTAATTTGATAGCGTTTTCTGGTTTTGTGAGCGTTGTCAGAAGCGGTGGACTGATGATCATACTTGTGGGCTGAAATTTGAAAGTATTATACATATATTGACTTGGCGTTGAGTTTCAATTAAACCTAGACCAATTATTATCATCATCAATCCTCAGCAAAAAACATGTTTTATTTTTTCTTGCTATTGCCCCATCTGTTTCACGTCGTTTTTTATGTACTTACTATGTAATTCTTCGATGTCATACGATACTCATGACTTTCCGAAAAATTTGGGTATATTATAAATATATTTTTTATTATTTTATTTACACATAATTTGTATGCTTTAACGTCTCAATAGATAGTATTACAATTAGAATTTATCTAATTAATAATAAGCTAGTTGTAATATTAAGGAGAAAAGTTATGAAGTTAGTGTTTTACATTGAGCAAACTTTACACAACACAACATATTTTACAACAATTCCAATCGTAGGATGCCAAAAACCTAGTAGGTATTGCAGGACAAATAGAAAAGAACCATACCTGATACTTCTGAAGAATCTCAATAAAGCTATCCGGGGTAATTCCAACAGAGCTCTGTGCCCGCGTGTATCGAAGTATGGGTGAGTATATGAAGTGCATAGACGCTGTCATCCATTGCAGGGGAGATACTATCAACACGAGACGAGTAGGGGTCGCGAATTTAGTGCTGTTTAACCTGAGGATAACAAATTAACCATATTTCTTATACTCATCTGAGTTTTCTTTCTTTTTCAGGAATAATTTCGATAATGATTGTCTCGCTTATAAACCAGAACACATAAGCCTTGGTTGGTTTTTGTTTGTGTCTTTCTTAAAAATATGGTTAAGAAAATGAATGAAGAAGACAATAGAGCTGTGTGTTCTCGTGTATCGAAGTATGGGCGAGTATATGAAGTGCTTAGACGCTGTCAGCCATTGCAGGTAGATACCTACTATTAGCACAAGACGAGTAGGGGTCGGGAATTGAGTGTGAATTGAGTCGGGAATTTTTAATCTCAGGATAACAAATGAACCGTATGTTTTATATTTAAAATTTAGTTTTGTTTCTTTTTTTCAGGAATAGTTTTGATGATGAATCTTTTGTTTATAAATCAGAGCAAGCAGAGTCTTGGTTGGTCTCTGTTTCTTTATCGAAAATATATGGTTATAAAAACGAGTGAAAAACATCAGAGCTCTGCGCCCTTGTGTATTGAATTATGAATACGCAGGCGCATGTTATTATTAGTGTTTATTTTAAAACCTTTTTTAGCAGTTGTAGTGTCAAGAGTTTATAGATTTCATCAGTTGTAGTGTCAAGAGTTTTCAACCCAAATCTTATATGAAACTAAAAGTCTGAATTTACCATATGCCCGGAAGTGAGGTGTTAATGTTACTGTGCGTAAGTGGCGCCGCTTTAGGTAACCCTGTTGTTCCACTCGTCGAGACCAGCACAGCAATTGTCTCAGCTGCGTCGAACTCTGATGCTCTTGAAATTAAGATAATTACAGAAATGTAATTTTTTATTTGATCAACAGCGAGTGTGGCTCACCCTGGTTCGAATCTGGTCCTACACCAATGACTTGTATTTTCAAGTCATGCGTGGATTGGCACTCGCTTAGCGGTGAAGGAAAACATCGTGAGGAAACCGACATGTTTGAGGACCACAATATCCGACATGCGTCTACTATTGAGTTATATGAACGAATGAACTTTGAACTTTTAGTTTATTGCTCATTGTTATCTCTTAACTTTGAATTGAGTGGATAAAATTTAATAGATTGATTTACAAATGCATCGTATTGCACAATTATTACTTCAGATAAGTACGTCATTTATCTATTTTTAGTAGATATACCTACATGATATAATCATTATGTACTTACGACATAACAATATACATATAAAGATAAGTAGTGTCAGTAAGAATTAATTAAACTTGATAAGAATATATGTAGGATATTGAATAATAAAAACATTTAAGAAATATCTTATCAATAAATGACTTTGACATTGACTTTAATCAAAATCACGCTATCACGCTTTTAAACTTATCTGCTAAGCTGATTACGATAAAATTTCACAAGAAACTGCAACTTTAGTTACTGATTAGCACTTACTAGTCGACATAGATCTATTTACAATTTTTATTTCGACACTAACAGTAATATCAAGGAATGGCTATGTTGGCTTGAACATGATATTATGAATCAATCAATATAACTTTATATTACATTTATAGGTATTATAGGACATCAGAAAAATCAAACATACAAAACAATCTGCCCTCCACAACCCAGGTTATCCTAGTGTGGAGTGCAGTGAACATATTGTTATAGTTCATAAGTGTTTCACTTAAATAAATTATTATTTATTATTTATTTATTTTATTTATTTAATTTTCAGAAAGATTACTTAACCTAATTACCTATATTTGGTGGCCTTATCGCGTCGAGCGATCTCTTTCAGGCATCATATAATACATATTTCTTATTTTTCAATCTAAGTTAACTGATTTTGATTAGAATCGGTTAAGTATTTTTTGAGCTATTTATTGAAAACATTAACTACAAAACATTTAGTTAAGTTTGGTACTTACTTAAAGGCTTCGATGTTAACACCTCGGCTATACTTTTCCAGAAACTTCGAAAATTGTATGCAGTCGTCGCTTTCATTAAAAGAAACTACAGTCGCATTTAAATTATTGGACTTTAGAGCTGCTTTTACGTTTGATACTCTTTCGTTCTGACAGAAAACTACTTTGGGCTCCATCATAGTAAATATTGACTGAAGTTCTCCTGTAAATCGAGAGGTAAGAAAAGCTATATACGTTAAGTAAGTGTACCTATTCAAAAGAATTTTTACTATGGAATTTTTTTAACGTTCAGGCTTTTGACCTTCTTCAGCTTTATTATATGTATATGTTACATATTATTATACATATGAATATAATTTTTAAAATAATACATTGAAAAATTCATAGATTCTGACGTTGATACCAACAATATTTGAATTACTAAATTATGCAGGTACATAGGTATTGTACTAAATAATTTCCTTACCAACATTCAAATACGCATCCACAGGAGTGATACCTACGCCAAGATATAATGAAGCGTAGTAGGGTATAGTCAAATCTATATGATTAGGAGCCATAAGGATGATGTTGTCTCCAACATTGAGTCCCAATTTTCTGAAGGCAGTAGCGCATTGCACTGATCTATTTAGCACTGATTTGCAGTCTTCAGATTCGCCTGTAGCTGCGTCTATCTGTAAAATAATAAACATAATAAGTGACAGAAAGAAAGATAATTTATTGAAGCAAATTTGCTAATAAAAATGAAAAAGAAAGTACAAAGAAAATATATATTTGCCACAATACAACCCCAACTGCATAATGCTGAGTACCATACGAATACTGAGTTGTTTGCTTAAATTTTAAATAGAGGTGAAATTGAAAATTCCCTAAATTCTAATGCTCTAATTTTATGTTATCATATTTAATAAAATTCGAGCCAGCCATTTGAGTGTGAGGAAGTAACAAACATTTAATTACACAAAATTGAATTCTTAGGTATAGCAAAAAAACTTTCAGAAGACTTGATAACCTACTTTTTTGGAAGTCGGTTAAAAATAATGAGTTTATGAGATAAACTAGTGGGTGCTCGCGGCTTCGCTCGCATTAAGAAGTAAAACTTGCATCCCCTATTTCACCCCTTTAAAAGTGGCAGTTCCAAAAATCCTTTCTAAGCGGATGCCTACGTCATAGCGTCTACCTTCATTCCAAATTTCAGCCCAATCCGTTCAGTGGTTTGGGCTGTGCGTTGATAGATCACTATATCAGTCAATCAGTCAGTCACCTTTGAGTTTTATATATTTAGAAGATTATAAAATAGGTAACCAATGAATGACAATGTTACTTTGGGAGTTATCAATAAATTCTTGTATTGTATTTATATAATGCCAGTGTGATAATTTAAAACTTTCGTGAGACATTTTATTAATATGTAAATAAAACGGTTTTCACTCACGTGTAATTCGCGTATGTTGTTTTAGCGTTTCGGGTGTAATGACACCCATCATCAATAACGTACGCGAATTACACGTGAGTGAAAACCGTTTTAGTGTGATAATATAAGAAACTGACCTGTAGAACAAAATCTGGAGCATCTCTCAAACCCTGCAATATGAGTTTCCCAAGATGGTGTCGGTCGCTCGGGGTCCCAGTCTCTGCCACCACCCTGGCTCCTAGCTCACTCATGAACCAAAGCACTCGATCTTCTGCTCTTTTCAATAACGCCATTGTTAATGTCTCGTCCAAATTTGACAAAAATAAAATAAAATTAGAAAACACTATTTCAATTAAATTGTGATTGGAACTGTGTGCCTAACTCGTTATCCGGCTTGTTTTATAATAATTCAGATAAATTTTATGTAAGTATATGTACTTTTTATTTCATGTGATAACTAGTGAACGCCCGGGGCTACGCTCGCATTATTTCAGGATAAAAAGTAGCCTTTGACACTCCGAAGACCTAGTAGGTATGAGGTCTTCGTCTTCTTCATACACACCAAAAAATATGATGATCCGCTAAGCCGTTTTTGCGTGATGAGCGATTAAATAAACAGACAAGCAGACACAGATAAACAGAGAAACAGATAAACAGTCAAAATTTCTAGAATTTTTGGAACGTGTTCTGTTGTCAATTTTTAGTACTTATCTCCAAACATTATTTTAAATATCTTCAAACTTTCGACTCTCTTCAGCTTTAATATATATATAGATTTTACAACGAGTGATAATTATTTTATTGACAACTAGTGGGTGCTCGTGGCTTCGCTCGAATTAAGAAGTAAAACTTGCATCCCCTATTTCACCCCTTTAAAAGTGGCATTTCCAAACGCTAATAAACCCAAGCCGAACGCTTAGGTCATGGATATTAAATAACGGATATAATACTCATATAAGTACTTTTCTTGTAATTCAGTGATTTGTGATGTGCGGGAATCAAACCCTTGGAAATAGAGGGATAAGTTACACTACACTGTTTTCTGTTTTCACCTTCGAGTCATTTTCGGCATTACTTACGGGTCGTCCCCCGCAGAATTAATTCATTAAGAAAGTTATTATATGACCAGCTGAAAAGCCGTATCTAAGTTCGTAGTTAGGTAGGTAAGTAGATTATTAATGAACTAGGTTGATAAATAATACGAATTTAACAGCAATAACAATAAAATTAATAACGTGACTGTACCTACCACGGGATGTGCGCGGGGTGCCGTATTTACATTTTACGCGGGGAACGGAATGCAACTGGAGAGCCAATCAGCGCTCCGCACGTCCGCCCTTCATCCCGCTAGCCTCCTCAGGTACCTTATTTTTTACTTCTACGCAATAAAGGTCACCGCTAGAGTTATAAGCCGCGGTTTATATCCATATCTAAAGATAAAGATAAGATAAAGGATCTCTATTGATATTGTAAGGTTGCAACAAAGGTCGCAACATACATTATACATAAGTATGAGTAATAGGTACATATATGTATAACTAGCTGTGCCCGCGACTTCGTCCGCGTGGAAATCATATTTAATTTTGCAAACAACCTCTTCAGCTTTATAAATTATAGCTTTTACCTACAACTTGAACCGTTTTCGTAGCGCACGTAACGGAAGCCCTCAAAGATGCATAATTTTCCCCGTTCTTTCCACATTTTCTATGGTTCTTCGCTCCTATTAGTTACAGCGTGATGTTAAATATTGTAAATTATTGGTATTAAAATCATTTCAAAAATAATAAATATTAATGTAAATGGCTCAACTTAGATAAATCTACAACAAATAATTTATCGACATATTATATACTGTAACATCGTATTACTTTGGCCCTAGCGGGTAACTTTGGCCCATGACAATCAAAATGTTTGAAACGCGCTTTTGTTGTTGTTATAGCGGTAACGGAAATACATCATTTGTGAAAATTTCAGCTTTCTAGCTATCACGGTTTATGAGATACAGCCTGGAGACAGACAGACAGACAGCGGAGGCTAAGTAATAGGTGCCGTTTTACCCTTTGGGTACGGAACCCTAATAAATGAATATTCCGGGACATTGCACACAGTGCCATCTAGCCCCACACTAAGCAAACGCTTGTGTCGTGCGTATTAGATAACGGTATGGCCGTTCCATAGTTTACATTTTGATGTCCAAAAGTCGTAGCACAAAAGTGATTAAATTTGACGTAAAGCCATGACAGGTTGTGCCTTAGTTACAGTACCCTGTATACATAAATATCTACAAGAAATCGGTTATAATGCATTATAAGATAATAATTTGTTTTCATAATTGTTTTTTTTTTTTAATATTTCAAAATGTAAGTATTTATTTAATAAAAACTTACAAAACAAATTTTACTAATTAAAAATAAAAACTTAACTAATTAATTGATTACTTATATAATACCTAATCTGCCAAGTTATCGTGGTCTGTCAGATTCCAAATCCTGATATAGTGTAGGACAACATCAACACACAATCAGCAGAGTAACTATGTACATATAACTCTATTATGTTTTGTACAACAACAGGACGCTTAGTGTATAAAGGTGACTATTATAGTGGACGCCCGCGGCTTCGCTCGCATTATTTTAGGATAAAAAGTAGCCCATGATATTCCTAAGACCTCGTACTACCTATATACCAATGATTATCCATTCAGCCGTTTTATATTATATTTTTTTAATATAAATAAACAGAGATACAGACAAACAGACATCAATTTTTAAAAACTGCTGTATCGATTTAAAGTATACCCAAAACCATATTTTTTTAAATCTTCTATGTTTAGATTTTTGGCCCTCTTAAGCTTTATTATAATATGTATATATGTAGATAAATAGTATATGTTATAGATTTATCTAAGTTCAGCCATTTATACAATTAAGTACTTATTGTTTGACATATATTTAATAACAATAATTTACAATATGATGATGATAATAAAACTTGACATTGTAAAGTTGTCAAATTTTACTAAACTAACTGTATTAAAGGAGGGATGAAATAAAAAATCCTTGGTATTAAGTAAATTCAATTTAACGAGATATCGTAATTTGTGTAGCATATTCTATGATGCAACATACAATTACAAGTAAGTAATGTACCTATGCAATAAAGAGCCATATCTATTCTTTATCTTGAGATTATGGATAGTTTGCTGTGAAAAAAAAATATTTTTAACTAAAACGGGTTTACACTTGGCCACAGTTTGCCTGATGGTAAGCAAAGGCATATGGCCTATGATAATGCGTGCTTACCCGATAAGAACCGATTCACTCTCGCTTTGAAGATTGCTGGTTCTGTTGTATCAGCGTAATTTTAATTGGTACCTTTTTTCTTATTTTACAACATATGTAGATGTACCTACCTTTAGAATATTTATGAAAAAGCGAAGTTTTATCAAGGAAGGTGGTTACGTAATCTATACTAATATTATAAAGCTGAAAAGTTTGTTTGTTTGTTTGTATGTTTGTTTGTTTGAACGCGCTAATCTCAGGAACTACTGGTGCGAATTGAAAAATTCTTTTTGTGTTGAATATACCATTTATCGAGGAAAGCTTTAGGCTATATAACATTACAATGCAACTAATAGGAGCGAAAAAACTATGGAAAATGTGGAAAAAACGGGGAAAATTATTCATCTTTGAGGGCTTCCGTTGCGTGCGCAGCGAAAACGGTTCATAATATCAAAAAAAATATGTATGAAAGAATTATTCCTCTTAAAATGATCTAACAAAATGTCCGCAACAGTATATGTCTATCTTTTAAGATTAACTCACTAGAACCGTTTTTATGGTAATAACTATTCCACGCGGGCGAAGTCGCGCGCACCAGCTAGTATGCAATATGTCTAGATGCTTTGGGTGGGGTTTTAATATGAGTCATTAGGCTCTTTGACAATGCGAAAAATAAAGTGTCAATTGCTGACATCAGTATATATTATGAGTGTAAAAGTGGTTATTTATTACCGTTAGTTAAAAATAATAATTAATATATTAAAAAATCCATAAATTAAAATGCATATTTTTAAACGCTTGTCACGTGACACAAAACGCTCCTGATTGGTCGAGTTTATAATGACGTCACTAGCTTGTAAACCTTGTTTGCCTACATGTGTATTATTATATTTCGAAACATATTTGATAAGATTTCATTATTTTGTGTGATTTTTTTGCGAATAGCAAAAGATAGTAACCATGACTGATAAATACTTATGTAATTACAGGTGTGTTTTATCAGCAGAGTAACTATGTAAGTACATATAACTCTATATGTTTTGTTGATAGATAAGAAATTAGCTGTGTGACATTTCATAACCTATATGTAGCTATATACCTAGTAGGTAGGTACACTGTATACGTCTATTATTATACTACCCAAGAAATGCAAGTAAGCGTTAGTAAGGTTTTCGGGTATTAAGATTATTTTATGAATTAACATTTGCTATTTCTCGCCTCTTATTCGTCTCGCCCAAGGGTTACGTACACATTTCTGTAACAAGTTCACGATTGTTTTTGATATTATTACAAATTAGTGGACGCTCGCGGCTTCTCTAGCATAATTTCAGTGACACTCCAAAAACCATGATGATCCGTTTAGCCGTTTCTATGTGATGAGCGTTTAAATAAATAGATACACAGAGACATAGACAAACAGAGAAACAGGCAACCATACAACATTTCTAGAAATTATTGTAACATGTTCTGCTATCAATTCGAAGAATCTCCAAACATATTTTTTTAAATATATGTTTAGAATTTCGATCCTCTTCAGCTTTATTATATGTATAGATTTTATATGGTTCTTTGATGCCAAAAACCCATAACTTTATTTATTTTAGGTAACATAATCATATGACTGACAGAAAAACAGCGCAATTTTATTAGATAACATGTCAGGGTTGCTGTATTGAATACGGAATCATAAAAATAAACAAGGGGAGGTAAGTAAATGATAAGAGCTATCATGTTAAAGTAAATTATAAATGAAAGTGGTTTTCTTCCACTGCCATTCCGTGTGTTGCCACTGAACTTTGTTTTAAGAAGTTGGTGTTGTTAGGTGTGAGTGGTGTGAGTACTGATGATTATCTTTTGAATCGAAATAGAAAAGTTAAATATCAATAGATAAAAGAATGAAATTCTGTGTTTAGTCTTTATTTATTAATATAAAATACATTACTTAAAACTAATTTACAGTTAAGACATGTACCTAGGAATGTTATTGACGAACAATAGATTGTGTGTACTAACGAAATATGTCGTGATTTAGAAAATTTAACGTATACTGCATCAAATATGTACTTCGAAGGCAACATATGGAATTGTGAAAACTATCTAATATTTTGGTCTAACTTCGGGATCACTGAGAGCTTCACCAAAATCAGTACAGTCGTTTTTGACATAAATTTCGTCTAATGGTGTTTACAGTTAATGGGATGAACTAGAGTGATGATTTCTTAAACCAAATTAATTGCACAAAAACACGAGTTAATATATAGTGAAAATTAGCACATAAGATTCAAATTCAAATTATTTATTTAAGTAAAAAACTTATGAACTATATTACATGTTCACTGCACTCCAAACTAGGATAACCTGTGTCGAGAAGTGCAGACTCTTCATTTAGTTAAATTGATAGATACAAACAAAGCTTACATACTAGTCAATTATAAAAATTAGCTGACGCCTTTGATTTGCGTTGATTTGGACAGAGGGCAGCCTTATCTCTTCCAGGCAACAATTCTTCTCATATGTTGGCCTAGTTATGAATTAAATAACGCTTTTGACCTGGAAGAAACTTATTTTCTTCCTAGGTTTTCCTTTTTTGTTCGTAAATTAAAAAAATATCCACATCTTATTAATTGCAGGTGCCTAGTCCTTATTAGTGAAACGGGTCACGTAAAAAACGACCACTATGGTTTTGAGAAAGAAAACAGAGGCAATGAACTGGTTCATGCAAGAGCTGGGAGCCAGGGTGGTGGCAGAGACTGGGATCCCGAGCGACCGACACCATCTCGGGAAACTCACTCTGAGGAGCTTCAAGGATGCACCTGACTTTGTACTCCAGGTCAGAACAAATTTAAAAAGATTTCGACTCGAAAACGGAACGCAAATCAAAGATGTTGACATATTTTAACCAATGTTATCTCGAGTATTTGGAATCCCAGAGACATCCACTAATCATAAAAGTTGCAAATGATTCCACGATTGGTGCTTCGTTTCCGAGTAAAATTATTGCATTTATGATACACTCTGCAGATCGCGTTCAACACAAACAAAATTAAACTTCGTTAGTACCTTCTGGTGTTTTACCTATATGTATCAGTATTTTGGAGTTATTAAAGATAAGATAAGATGTAGACACTGTTGTTGCCGAGGAACATAATGGCAACAATTGTATGTCATTCAAATATCATTCATGGCATGATTCAGCAGTATGTTGATCACCTTGAGATGCTGACTATTACTACCTACACTTTCAAGAAGCATTGCTAATGATGATTGTTGATAATTTGTTGATCCTAAAATCTCTAAACGACCGAAATCACAAAATTTTCAAATTTTAAAATATGAGCCACACCTTTAATAAAATGCAATTTGCTCTCAAATTTAGCTGCTGAAAACGACCAATAAAATTCTTGGCAACAAAATGACGCTGTAACCATGCTAACTCAATTAATTCACTTACTTGTCGAGTATCTCGCGATCAATTTAGAGATTTAACACATAACCAAAAATCTAGAGATGGCATTCAATTTCCATTTCAGATTGATGCCGCAACAGGAGAATCGGAAACCTTCAAATCAGCCCTGAAAAGATCTGTTCAATGTGCAATGGCTTTTACGAAGCTTGGTCTAAAGACTGGAGATAATATCGTTCTGTTGGCTCCCAATCACTTGGATCTAACTATACCTTACTATGCGGCTCTGTATCTTGGTATTGGAATTGCTCCTTTGGATGCTGATTTGACAGTTCGTAAGTAACTTTTTTAGATCATTTTGACCGAGTAAACCGGTGACTAAAGAAGTTTTAACTAGTCTATAAGATGTTTATGGTACATTAACATAAATCTATCCAACCATCTTCTTGAAATATGTAAGTAAAGTTATTGTACTCCCACTGTTATTGTTTCAATAAGCATTTTTATTAAAACGACGCGATTTTATACTTTTGCCGAGAACGTCGCAATCTCAAAGCAATCAGTATTTAAAACTAAAAGTTTCCTCACAAGGTTCTTCTGATTCCTATTTATGAGTACTTAAATGAAATGAAGTTTTTCAAACTTCCAGCGGAATTGCAGAACATGTTTAAAATTGTGGAACCCAAAATTGTAATGTGTCAAAAGTCAAGATCAGCATCCATTAAAGAAGCGTTGAAAAATGAACTTTTCAATGCTCCAGTGATTACTTTTGATGAGAAGGAGGAAGGCTGTACCTTGTTCTCAGACTTTATGAATACAATTCCCGATATAAGTGAGGTTGACATCGAATCTTTCAAGTAAGTAATATTATTTTAACGGAGGCTGATATCGAATGCTTAAAAAGATTTTTATTAACTTCTAACTTGAGAACTTACAGATAGAACTTACATAGGTACTATGGTTCTGATAAGTGACTCAATAAATAAATATATTATATATAAAAAAATCTTTTATTTACTTGCTGCGCCTCGTGGTGTTACTCGGGATAAAAAATAGTTAGTTTTGTGTTAACCCAGAGTAGACCCTGGGTTATAATTATTACCCATTATTTGCAATTATTTTTACAACTTTTTTAATAATAGGTTTTATTATTTAGACAGAGTTTTGTAACAATTTATTTGAAAAAGTGTAGAAATACCAAGAATCATAGTCGCGCTATAATGACGTAACAGTGTTGTCAACATAGCAAATACGTTAAAAAACACAGTTGCGCCATCAAATTTTATGACGGTTCTCTTTCCGCACAGACTCTACTACGAAATCATACGGCAGCCATTGGTTTTCTATTTACAAACCCTTGTTTAAGATTTCTGCTGACACTTCTAATTTTTTGTACAAAGTAAATTTTACAATAGTTATATCAAAATAAAGCATGAAGGGTACCGCATTTGATAGCGGCGTGTACCAAATATTTTCCTACAACTTGATAGTTGCAGAAAAATGTTATAGTTAATATGCATTAATTTAACTTCTCTGAAGTCGTATTTTCTCATGACTGAGAGTCGCGACTCCCCCGCAGAATTAAATCGTTAGAGGAGTTTTCTTGGGCAGATTCATCGTGGTCGGCGGCTAGGTCCTTCCACGGAAGACACATGTCCTCGGATATTGTTGTACTCAAACATGTCGGTTTCCTCACGATGTTTTCCTTCAACGTTAAGCGAGTGAAAATCCACACATAACTTGAAAATGCAAGTCATTGGTGTCGGGCCGGATTCGAACCAGGGTGCGTCTGGATGACAAGCAGACACTGGAACCGCTGAGCCACACTAGCTTAAATTCAACTTAAGCTCGTCTTTACTTGTTTTACAGAGCATCAGACTTCAACCCGGCTGATACACCTGGCATGCTGGTGTCAACGAGCGGCACTACTGGTTTGCCGAAATGTGCCACATTAACTCATAAGAACTTTTGCATTTCTTTGCCTTACCTGTGGTGAGTTTTAATTTGAAGATTGTTTAAAATTTCCTGTGTAAAGCATTGGTTTGTATTGTATGTGTTGTACCTACTTGAGTACATGAAAGAAACACCAGAATATTAACAAAATTATAAAGTATAAATTTGGAGTTCACTAAAACTTTCATTAATACATATAACATAACGTGCCGCAGTGTTACCTGCTTTAATGCGGGATAAGAAGGACTCTGTGTTAATCCAGAGTCTAAATTATCTCCATACCAAATTATATCCAAATCCGCTGATGGTTGGCTGGTGGTAGAATGACCAGGGCCTTACAATTATAAAGAAATCAGCTAAACAGCTAAAAGCTACATATAAAGAAATAGTTAAACAGCACTGCTAAAATGACACAGTTTCAAATTGTTATAGGATATGGAGCACCAAATTCCCGACACCTACTCGCTGCGTGCTGATCGCGTCTCCTCTCCAATGGCTATCGGCTGGGATGCACTACCTCTTCTCTCCCCTATTCAGATACACACGTCTGCAGAACTCCAACGGGGTCAATCCCGAGACCTTTGTAGAAATGGTCAACCAATACAGGGTAAATAAGTAAATATATTATAACATCTTCTGTTATTCCCTCTTTTACGGAACTATTTGTTTGATTCTTTGACTTTTTGATGGTGATTGTTCTTTGCCTAAAATATTGGCGTTAAAATGCAATAACCTGAGGATATATAGCGTAATTGTTTAGTAATACATACTATATATCTGGACTCAGGAAAGACATAAACCTCTAAGAAAACTCTTAGAAGTTGTTAATCTTTGGCAGTCACATCTTATTCACAGATAGCTTTACGCTAAAATGGTCTCCCATCTTTGTATCAAATTCACATTAATGTTCCGTTTGGATAATTTATGTCTTTCCTACCTTCCTTCTTTTATTTGATACGCCTTTTTTACTTGATGCTTTTATTAATCTAACTAATTCTTAAATTCCAGCCAACTTTCATGACAATCAGTCCCCCGCTGCTGACGCTGATGATCCGTCCGGAGTATATTTCCAAATGTGACCTCTCTTGCTTTGAGGCATTCATAATTGGAGGGAGTGCCGTGTCTAAGGAACTTTTGAGGGACGTTCGGGTGAGCATATTCGTACTTTTATATGTTGTTTTTGACTTAGTCGTGTTACCAATACATACAAGAAAATGGGCTCCTGTTCTATAGGTATCTTAATTTGGAGGAAAGCCAATTTTTACGTAGATCTTCTATCAGATCTGATTTATGAAACTTGACGTATTTACTGGTAGGTACTACTAAATCAATACATTTCTTAACAAATAAATTTTGGATAATTGATTTGTGATCAATTTATTATTATTACATCATTGTCCAATTTCAGAAAATATCTCCAGATATATTCCTGATGGGCCTGTACGGTATGAGTGAGATCGGTGGCCTGGCGTTCTTTGACGTGGAGCCGGCGCCTGGGTCCATGGGACGACCTGTCGGGATTTTCGACTATAGGGTCAGTAACATCAATTTATTGATGCCCCAGCATCAAGACCAGACTTTTTATAACTGATAAGATATTGAATCAGGCGTTACTTTGCGGGAATCCATTGAAAATTAAACTCTGGAGAAATATATACTGCTCCTTAACCGACTTCAAACAACAAACTTGATGGTTTTAGGTGTGTTCCTCCATATACCACCGCCACACCTCTCCTCCTAACCAAAGTGGCCTCAGTGGCTCTTAAGATCTTACCAACACCGCACCTTGTGTCTTCAAGTTTTGTGGTTCTCCTTCGGCAAGATATTCTCGTCGACGTTTCGCCTCTCTACGAGCCATCCGCAGGACGTGTTGACTCCTCGACCGTCGGTCCGAAAGTCCGACTCTTTCGAGTCTTTTGGACGGAAAAACCCTACATATTTCTCCAGAGTTTCATTTTAATAACTGTGCAGTGTTTTTTTTTATATAAACTTGAAATTATTGAAATAATTGTAGATATGTATTTGTATTTTAATATTCTAGTTGGTGCATCCCGAAACCAAAAAAGATATCACAGAGCCGTTTGTTAATGGAGAACTATGGATAAGGGGTCCCGCTGTTTGCAAGGTGAGATATTTGACGAATCATAGAAACAAACGAGAATAATAATTTGTAACAGAATGACTACCAAAGCAAAACAATTATATTATCATATTTATTAGTTATTAACTATTAGTTAGATAGGTAGAGTACACTTTACTTCTACTTCGGAATCTCGTAAAACTAAACCGTATACAATTTATCATGTTATATCATCGGAATAAACTTGTCAGAAAAATATTGACGCTTTAAAAATCTAATTAACACGTTTAATACAAATCACAAATAGTAATCACCATAACAATAACCGGACTGGTCATTAATACATGATCATTTTAAAATAACCTTAACTACTGAGTTCTCTACTATTACATAATTTAATTACATAATTTAATGAACTTACTTAAAGAGAGTGATTGGTTCTTATCGGGTAAGCACGCTCCATCTTAAGGTATAGCCTTTGCTTACCATCAGGCAAACTATGGCCAAATGCAATCCAGGTTACATACCTACCCTTAAAAAATATACCTACTTTTACTAATTATATTAATACATTACAGGGATATTACAACAAGCCCGAGGCAACTAAGGAAGCTATCGATGAAGATGGTTGGCTCAAAAGTGGAGATATTTTCTACAGAGACGAAAACTACTATTTCTTTTTCGTAGAGCGACTCAAAATGCTGCTGAAATACAGGAATCATCAGGCTAGTATATTGTGTTCTGAAATTCATAAAAATAAAAAAAATTGGCAAATATGTGATTTTGCTAAACTGCACGATTTTTTCTGCATTTTTTTTTAATGTCAATTGCTTAAAAATCGATATTGCATAATCATTTGGATCATAAAATTATATCTATCGTCTTATTTTATAGAATAACTAAACACCATGACATAGCCAAATTTGTAATTTTCGGTTTCGGTTCGGTTTTCGTGCAGTTATTTTACACTGGTAAACCACCTTTGTTAAACAAAATATCTCGAATTAAGAAATATACCATAGTATATTATAATTGGTAGTGACAAAATGACACTCAGACGTTAGTTTACGCCCAGAGCCCAAAAAACAACAAGACTAACACCTGTATTCATAAACATAGGTACTCGGAACTCGAGTTTTTCTTCAATTTGGCTCAAGTTCACGTGACCAAATTGGAATTTACCTGTCGAGGAGGCTGTAAAGTTGACCCACATTCCATCTTATTACAAAACTCAGTTCGAATATTAGTCCAGGACTTTGAAAAGTTCTTGTTGTTCAAACATCACTTACGAACAATCAAACGTCAACGTCAAATTGGGACGTTGATTTATCATTGGTAACAATTTGTCAATTTGATTATTATGACAGGAGAAAGACAAATTTTGAACATTAAAAACGGACTGCATGTTTCTAAAGTTCTGGACTAATAGTTAAACGTTTTGTAGGTAATAAGACCCGAGTTTGGCAGATTTGCACTCTCGAACCAAATGAATATCTTGAGTGATTTTTTTAACTTATTAAAATATTTAAGTACCTAATTATCTCGTGTCAAGTCGAGGAAATCACGAGTTACGTTTTAATTTCAATTTCAAAGAGTCTTTATTTCACATAATATAAGTAGTTAACAATAAAATATGCTAGACGGCCGACCGGCCAGCGCACTGCGACCCGATACCACGGGTAACAGGGGCGAGATTGCCGTGCACGCGGCTCGCGCTCGCTCCGATAGCTCCGCTCGGATAGTAAATTAATTTTTCAAACAGTTTTCAAATACATGGTAGCATGCTAATAGGGCGATAAGAAATTGGATCTGAGGGATCTTTTCCTGGTTTAAGTATAGGTATAACTTTAGCAAATTTCTACCTACATTGCTGGAAAGTAGTGGGGCATAAGACAAGAATAGAAGATTTTAGTTAGGAATATATACGAGTAACGTCTAAATACGGGTGTAACTCTTTTAAAAATTTAGAAGTAACTCTTCGGTGTTCAGTCTTTGACGAATATTTGATCGAAGTTCCTAGCCTTTATTTTTAAGTACCTACTCTAATACCGACTCTGTCGTTGATTGTTATTTTGTTTACAGATTTCTCCCTTGGAGCTGGAGACAGTGATCCGCCAGCACCCTGGAGTGATGGATGTAGCTGTGACCGGGATCGCCAACCCTGAGGATGGGGAACTGCCAGTTGCGTGTGTCGTGACCAAGACGGGGCACCAGGTCTTGGCCCAGGAGATCAAGGATCTAGTCAAAAGTAAGGATTAACGTAAAACTAACTTGAGTCGTATTCCTCATGACTGAGGGTCATGAATCCCTCGCAAAATTAATCCGTTGGGGGAGTTTTCTTGGGCAGATACATCATTGTGGGCGCCCAGGTCCTTCCACGGAAGACACAGTCATTTCCTCGGATATTGTGGTCCTCAAACATGTCGGTTTCCTCACGATGTTTTCCTTCACCGTTGAGCGAGTGCAAATCTACACATAACTTGAATATCCAAGGCATTGGTGTAGGGCCGGATTCGAACCAGGGTGCGTCTGAATGAAAAGCAGACACTGGAACCACTAAGCCATACTCGTAAAACGTGCACCTAATAAAATAAAACCATTGATATATATAATCGTGTGTGGCTGGCTCCATGGGGAAGAGTCAGCTTTACAATCAGAAACACCTCCGTCCAATCCGTACCGGAATTTGTACCCGCCTAGCGGTAAAAGAAAATATTGTAAAAAATCGACATACCATCACAAAATCTTAGCCCGTGTGTTATCCGTGGAAGACCCTCAAGATGTATCAGCCCGAGAGAACTTCCCGAAATGAACTGATTCTGTGGGAGACACTCTCATAAATAAATAAATAAATATACTCTCAGTAAGGAGGAATACGATAAATGAGAGATTTCTTTAGGTGCTGGATTCAATGCTTCCTTATTGAAAAATATCTTAAAGTTCTAAAGTTGAATATAACCTTGCGATCTTCAAAGCGAGAGTGAATCAGTTCTTTCTGGGTAAGCACGGTCCATCCTAGACCGTAATTATTGCTTACCATCAGGCGAATGTCGGAGAAGTCCAAACCCATTCCTTGTAAAAAAAAAGTAGGTAAAAGAGCAGAATAAATCTAACATTGTTCTCGTTACAGAAAATCTGACTGACACGAAGCAGCTGCGTGGAGGAGTGATATTCATGAAGGAGTTTCCGATGACAGCATCCACCAAGGTGCACAGGCGACTGCTCAAGGAAATGGTGCCACAAATGGCGAGGGAATAGCGTTACCCTAGTTTTGAATGAAATGTACCTATTCACAGTGTTTAGAGATAGGATCTTTATTCTGTTAAATACAAGTTACTCATTGGTTCTTTATAGTCTAAGTCTATGCAATTATTACAAGTTTAGATCGAGTATTTGCTATTTGAAATACTCCGCTATCACCTCATGCGTGCGGATAGTTAACAAATTGGAGAAATTGGCTTAACCTATTATTGTTTTGTTTTGTTAAATAAATTAATGTAAATAGTTGTGTATTTATACCTACATATATTATTGATCGAAAGTTAAATAGGTACCTACCTAGGTACAATTGTGCAATGAAAATGTGCACTTTGGTTCATTTTTTAGTCATTTAATTCAAAATCAAAATCAAGACATTTATTTACAGAACATACTAAGTATACATAAAGTTGGTAAAAGGTATTACAGAGCGCTAAGTTCTTACCCATAGGGTGTGCAAATGTGTAGGTAGGTACATTAAAATGACAATAAATTCAATTACTTACCTACTAGATTCATTAAGGTAGGTACACAAAAACATGACAGGCCTTAAGCAAGTTACTCACGGTCAAACATAAATCGCAAACATGTTCGGCGAACAATAATTTAAGTACCTCTACCATAATATGTTTTAAATCTATGATTATAATCTATACATAAGTATACTTAACTTACGAATTTGGGTTCAAACATCGTAAACTACGGGTTGGGTGAAGTAAAAGAGTTTGTTTAAGGTAATCACGGTTCACTATTAGCTGCAGTTCACATTGGTATTTTACAATTTACATCAATAATCAGGGCGCGAGTAAAATGGTCGATCCCAGTGACTTTTGTACATATAATATCATTGGTCGATACCGTTTCCTCGGTGTCTTGCTTGCAGAAGATTCCCTCATGGCATGGCCGTCGCCGCATGTCACCTCTTTCTTCTCGTTCATGCATACGGGCTGGGACCACGAGTGGGAAAGAGAGAGCAAGCGACGCGAGCTCAAGTTTCTATGACGCAATACATGGTTTCTCCCTAAGTGCCTAGATGGCGTTAGTAGTACGTAGTACCTAACGTCGAGTGTTACATACTCCCCCTCTAGACTAAACAAGGCGCCCTCGCGTTTGGTCTAGCACTGACAGGTGATACTTCGATTGTAAAATAGAAAAGAAAGAATGTTGGTAACAACTTTACAAATATTTATTTTTTTTTATAACTGGGAACAGGGATCCAGGTAGAGAGAAAACACTAGCTAAGCTGTATGTTACCTCTGGAACGTTGCGCCAGAATTCCGTAATCCCATGGGCATTCGCTTGAATCTATATGTTCCCGACGGTGTTATGAAAGCTGTCTTGTCACGGTCATCGGCAGCTACTGCTACTTGAAAGTATCCTGCCTGCAGGTCCAGCGTTGTCATGTATCTGGTTGTCTTAGCGGCGCGGAGTACATCTTCTATTCTAGGCAGTGGGTACCGATACCGGTTATGAATTTACGAATCAAATTAGACAATAAACAATAACGTTAAGAATTAGTAATAAACTATTACCAAGCGACAGTCAACTCAACAACTTCCTCTGAAATTTCCGTGTCGTTATATGCTATGATACGATGTTGTCATTATCATTACAATCAGGTAAAAATAGTTCTGTAAATTCGCTAACTGATTTATAATAGCTATCTAGGTAGTCATTTTATCTCATTTTTTTCTTATAGTATCTCATTTTAAACGTTACAAATTATGACTAAGCAGCAATCGATACAACAGCTTCCTTGCTCCGACATATATTATATTTGTTTTTTACTTTTATTAGTAATATTTCGTATTTCCTTTTTGTTGTACACTACTTATATTCTTATTATGCAGCTTTTCCAGCATTTTTTATTCAACGTCGAGTATTTCTAAATGTATTGAGAGTTAAAGCGTAAAAGCGCAGTTATGAAAAACTGACGTAAAGTTTATTTTAAATAGATTAATGAATAACTTTAATGAAAAAAAGAAGGTTTATTCTCTAGTAGCAGTGGTCATCATTTCTTTCAAGCGTCGTCTGTGGAGCTTAGTAGAAGCTGTCATCGGGAACTCCTTCATAAACACCACGCCTCCACGAAGCTGTTTTGTATCCGTCAATGAATCTGAAAATAAATTTGTCTCTAAGACCTTGTTTAAAAATTTTAAAAGCTTCTTTGCACAACGATTCTTAAACACATCTATCAATTGTTTCAGGTAATTTTGTCGCTAAACACGTTTAATTACCGTTGTACAAATAGGCATAAAATATCGGCGTAATTTATTTTTCATTATTATATAACCTCAATAAAATTTATGCGATATAATGACTAGCAACATGATAGGATATACTTTTCAATATTACATATTTGGAAGAGTATAAACTGATTATATTGTACATGCAATGCAATGCAATACAATGGACAAGGAACTACGTGATATAATCACAGGTCACACAGCATGATCTTAGCAAAGATTTTTTTTTGTGTAGGTATCTACGTTAGATTGTAAAGATCGTTAGATTACAATCTATCTAGCGAGATTGTAAACTATCGATAGATTGTGAACCGTATCATTATGATTGCAATTTGACTCATTATTCTTCGCTATATTGTAATCTACCGAAGTGAAGCCGTCAAATTGTGAACCGGCGTAGGACGAAATGCAACTCGCGCTCTATGTTTAGGTATTGCGAAGTCACTTGTCTGTGACAGGAGGTAAGATTAGGTTCGTTAGGTTGCTTTCTACCACGCACATGCGACGACGAGCGAAGCGAGGAGGAGCCAAGTCCTGTTGTAGTGCAAGTGTTGGACTCGAAGATGATACGGTTAACAATCTATCGATAGTTTACAATCTCGCTAGATAGATTGTAATCTAACGATCTTTACAATCTTACGGTGACATATCCATGGATCTAAACAATTTTATTTTAATGTAATTTTAATAAGTAATAAGAGTTTATTTTTAAATTAAATTTGTATTACCTAATGTTTGACGAGACATGATTGACGCCAACTCTTATTATTATTGTAATAAGTTTGTTGTAATTCTGTATGTTAATAAATTATACCTATCTATCTATCTATCTATCAAGACTATACAGGATTATTACACTTTTTGATGGATGTAATTCCGAAATAAATGATTTCTATTCTATTCTATTATTTCGGGACTCACTTTTAACCATGTCTTTGATCTCCTGCGCAGTGACATGGCTGCCATGTTTGGGCACAACACAAGCGACAGGTAAGTCTCCAAACTCTGGGTCTGGAACCCCGGTCACAGCCACATCTAGCACTGCTGGGTGCTGGCGGATTACTGTCTCCAATTCTAATGGAGATATCTGAAATATTTCGCAATCAGATTTCAAAATAGTGATTCAAAACTTGAAAATTTTTGCACGGCTCTCTACTCTCTGCGGTAGGTAATCGCGAAACAGTACCTGATTCCAAGAACCGGGACTTACGGGATTTTTAAAATGTAGAATTAAAAAAGTTTTTTTTTGTGGAAATGGGTTTTTTCTTGTTCTGTGGCAGAATGGAAGATTATGAAGCTCCCCGGAATGAAATAAGACCGACAGACTGGCCAGTACTCTGCATGATAGCTTTTATTAAACTGAGTATGTCTCGAGACACGCTGTACATATTTTTACAAGAGCCCATCGTAAACTTAGAACAATCATTTATTGCTACAATCATCATCAGCCCTTGGGATCCCACTACTGGGTATTGGCCTCCCTTTTGTATTTGCCATTTGCGTCGACCCTTATTGCTACATAAACCTTATTAATTTATAAATCCAAATAGTTAAAAAGCTAGACAAGCAGGAAATATATTGATTGACATGGGGAACGTTATTCGTTGATACCAATGTCTTTTGATTTATAGTTTTATAAATAGCGAAAAGGACTTTTACCTGATGATTCTTATATTTCAGCAGCATTTTGAGTCGGTCTGAGAAGTAGAAGAAATAGTTCTCGTCTCTGTAGAACATGTCGCCAGTTCTCAACCAGCCGTCGTCAAGGAAGCACTCCTTTGTAGCTTCAGGTTGATTATAGTATCCCTAAAAATAAGTTTATGTTACATTCCCATAAGATTAAACCCCAAGCATTATTTATCAACAGCCTATCTTATATCTGTCTACTGACGTACCCCTGTCTCAATGATCTTCACAAGTGAGGACAGCAAGCCAGTACGCTTGTGTTTGTGGCTTCGTGTAAACAAAATTGGCTTCATCTATACATTTAATAAAGCTGAAGAGGATCAAAAGTCTGTATATATTAGATATAAAGAAAAATGTTTGGATATACCTTAAATCGATAAAATCGTAAGATACGTTTCGGCAGTTTGTATTTACTTGTGTCTCTGTTTATCTGTTTATTTAAACGCTTATCACGCAAAAATGGCTGAACGGATCACCATGTTTTTTGGTGTGAAGGTAGTATGAAGTTTTAGAAGTGTTATGGGCTACTCTTTATCCTGAACAATTCGAGCGAAGCCGCGAGCGTCCACTAGTTTTTAATATGACAGAACTAGCGTCTGGAACACGCTAGTTCTGTCATATTCTGCATACAAGCCAAGCAAGCAAGTTGAAAATCTGGCTTACTGTAATGGCTTAAAAAACTGGCCTTGTGTATTCCGTCATTGTTCTATTTGACCGGTTGGTATTATTTATTAAATAATTAATTACTTATCCAACCTACAGCTATAATTATCAGCTGTTTAAATATATTTATACCATACCTTACAGACACTAGGACCTCTCAACCAAAGTTCCCCGGTTACATGTGGCTCTGTGATATCTTCTAATGTATCAGGATTGATCAACTGTAAAAAGGTCGGTAAAGGGGTGTTTGTATAAATATAAAGAAGTTAGTGAAGTGAGTTTGGTTTCTTAAGCAGGTTAAAATAAGAAAAACTTTTCTTGGTTGCCGTTACTGATAGAGAGGTTGGATGGTAAGTAAATGTTAGTGTTTGGTAAAACAAACAAAAAAACATTTGAAATGCTTCTTTATTAATAGAGTAATCAAAGCTTCATTGCATGCTTTATTTTTTTAAGTCATGTAAAAATCAATATTCAAAAGTATTTAATTTCACAACAGTTACAATGTAAAACTTTGGGGCACTGTCTTATGTAATGTGTGGGGCGTAAATATAAAATAAGTAGCATCGTTTGAGAGCCTGATCCATTCGAATCCAGAACATCCATCTTGAGCCATAGTGTTTGCTTGTGCGGGTATCGCTTCACGTAACTTGACGGTGAAATGCCTGACGGTACAGTAAAAAAAATAAGAAAATAATAATAGTTCTACTTCTAATTCTATTGAGGGGGATAAGTCCTACACGAACACCCCGCTTGGGGCGTGTTTTGCATTTCCCCCATTTCTGCCCAAACCAGCCATCCAAGCCCCTTAAAATATCGGAGTACGGCCTTGGGTTGCTGGCATACTAGTTACACTCCTATTCTCATCAGGAGTTCTGGTATTTGAAGTGGAACCGCTTGCACTGACAAGTGGTATTTCTGTTTGAGCCTGTCTAAACTTTTTCTTAAGTTCTACTTACCCTGTAATCATATATTCCAACAGGTCGTCCCATGGAGCCGGCAGGAGGATGTTGGTCCCAGAATGGAAACCCTCCTACCTCACTCATACCGTATACTCCTCGGACATTGATTTTGGAGGAAATAGCCTGAAAATAATAACAAACATTACATACTCCTATATCTATATACCTGTCATTTTCATACATTTTCTGCAAATTGAACGTAAAATGTACCTACGGATATGACTGTTGTCGAAATTTTCATCATAGAACGGAGAAATCATAGGATAAAACAAAGTCGCTTCCCGCTGTCTACCCGTCTGACCTCCGTCTGTTTACATGGTTAGATCTTTACAACTATGCAAAGAATTTGAATGCGGTCCTTTCAAATATGCAGACTGATTCAAAAGAATGGTTTATATGTATGTAAGCGCACAGCGTATACCTAAGTCGATTTTCCATTCGTCGATAAAGTTTTTCACCCGTTTTTTAGGAGGTTTTTTTTATTTTTATTTATGATTTCACCAGCAAATCTCTCCCAGTCTTATGCTGGAGATTTTGGTAACAGTAATAGTATAATCCTAATACTAACTAGCTCATAGTTATTTTCCAGGGGGGTTTACCTGAACATTTTGCACAAGTTCCTTCGACACAGCACTGCCTCCTATTAAGATGTGTTCAAAGCAGGACATGTCACATCTCGAGATGTTCTCGGGCTTTGTGAGTGCCGTGAGAAGCGGGGGACTTATTATCATGTAGGTTGGCTGCAAAAAAAAAGGTATTTTTAATTCTTAGGTTAAATTATTATGTTGTATCAGGATATCAACCGGTTTCGGTTATCAAAGAAGTTAGTAACTGGGACACATGAAGAGAATTGGGGGCTCCTTTGCCCAGGAGTAGACACAATAGCAAAAAAAATATAATGTTACCTGATAAAAAGCGAAAGTATGTTTGTTTATTGGTACCGGTTATTCCAATACAATGAAGCAACAGATCCCAATAATGTAAACAAATCATTTTTGATATGGCGGTGAAGGTAATATTACGGTCTTTGAGATTCAGATACGCAACCAATATATTTGAACAACACATGATCCGAATAAATTAAAGTTATCTGCGTAAGATTTCAGAAAAACATTAGGATATAATATAAGAAACATACCTAAGTAAGAAATTTTAAGGTTACTAAAGTTGTGGTTGTGAGGGTATCCTAATCAGTTATTCAAAATTTTGCGAAGGATTACAAAAGAACAATCAGTAGCGACGACTAAGAAAGTAAGGGTTTTATTACAACACGTGGTTTAACTATTAGTACAGAACTTTGAAAATATGCAGTCCGTTTTTGTTTTTTGAAATTTGTCTGTCGACTGTCATAACATTCAAACTGTAAAAATGTTTGAAAATAAAATTTGATGTTGACATTTGATTGTTTGTAAGTATGTTTAAGACATGGAAAGAGAGGGATGAAATAAAAAATCCTAGGTTTAAGATATATAAACAACAAGGACCGATTTTTTATTTTCAAAATCCTGGACTAAGTAATATTTAAACCGCGTTTTGTAATAAGACGGTATGAGACTTACTTTATACTTATTTATGATAGGTACCAAGACCTCTGCGTTCACTGTCTGAGAGGTTTGCACTCGTGTATATCTGTATAAGGGGGCGCATATGAAGTGTATGATCCCAGTCAGCCATTGCAGGGGCGAAGCGACCAGGCCACTACGTGTGGGTGTTGGGAATTCAGTGCACTGTACCCTTAAACATAAAAAATATTCTATCTATGCATTTAATAAAGCTGAAGAACGTCGAAAGTCTAAACATTAAAGGTATTCAAAAAAAACAATCTTTGGATATACTTCGAATTGATAGCAGACCAAGTCCCTACAATTTTTAGAAATTTTGACTGTTTCTCTGTTTATCTGTGCCTCAGTTTGTTTGTTTATTTAAACGCTAATCACGCAAAAACGGCTGAACGGATCATCATGATTATTAGTAGGTATGTAGTATGATGTCTTAATTAGTTGGAAGCTAATGCAGGCGAAGCCCCGGGCGTCCACTAGTCAGTAAATATAAATAAGTAAGTCCGTATAAGAGTGTCCTATCTGATGTCAGAGTTTTCAAAAGGCTTTAAGGACATCTGACATGACTTTTAACGACTACAGTTCTACCAGCAGTTGGACCTTACAATTCAAATTGCATTCAAAATGGAATGACACTTGAAACGGTACCAATCGTGTTTGAGATTCTTAATTGGTCTTGATAAGTAGTTTGTCTACTGATAGTTTTCAAAGACAAAGATTAAGAATTCGTGAACTGGTTTTTAGTTTTTTATGCTAGTAATTTATTTTTACATTAAATAACTTATTAACTTAGCTAACAAGTAGTACTAGTAATTTACTCACCAGCAAGTCGGTAAAGATATGCATAAGTTCTTATGCGTGAGCGCAGTCGTTTTAGGTAAACCTGTGCTCCCACTGGTGGGTAGGAGAACCGCCAGTGTTTCCGCTGGATCAAAATCGGATGCACTGAAAAAAAGAGATACTTATCATGCAGCACCATCTAGTCCCATACTAGACAAACGTCTTAAAAATTAAATAAAAAAATGAAAAAATCTAAGTATTTTTATTAATGTATGTATAACAATCTTAAAAGTATAAATAGGTTAAAAAATTATTTTAGTTATTAGAATATCTGCACGTTTTCCCGGTCCCTGACCCAGATTTATCGGAAACGATTTTCCGTAAAGGAGAATACATACGTACCTACTAACAAATTTATAGGCTGTAAAATATCTGTTTCAAATAGGTATCATCACAACGACCAAACACCTATATTTAAAACAAACGAAACTCACACAAAATTCTGAATTTCAGCGTCACCATATTTTTCTATCAACTTTGAGAAAACTAGGCTACAGCTATCTTCAAATCCTATTACAATGGACTTCAAGTTTTGTTTTAACAATGCATCTGATACTTCTCCCTCTTTTTCCTTTTGACAGAATATTACTTTAGGCTGTATCATCTTAAACATAGGTTGAAGCTCCACTGAAATAATAAAAACAAAAACATTTAAAACAATGTTATGTCATTATCAGCTTTAAAAATAAAAAAACACTTATTATCCAATAAGATTGATTGATTCGATGATTTGGAATATGATAACAACCGATAAGATACGTAAAGAAAAAGTATAACACAGTAATAGCTAGTATCAACAAAAAAAGACTAAAATCCTCACTTGAAGTAGAAGTAATATCCAAAGGAGTGATTCCAAGTCCAAGAAACAATGCTGCATAAAATGGTATGTTCAAATGTATGTTATTAGGAGTCATTAGTACGATGTTGTCTCCTGTTTTCAAACCTAACTCCTTGAAGGCAATTGCGCATTGAATCGATCTTTTGAGCGCGGACTTGAAATCTTCAGATTCTTCTGTACCGGCATCAATCTGAAACGTGGTATTTTATTTATCTTAAAAACTAAAGTAATCTTGTGAAGATATCATTCTTCATTTCTTATTGAATGAGAGTGGCCAACTCCGGTGTCGACAGTACATCAAGCCACCCTAAGGGCCTCTGACACGGCTTAACGACTGCCGTACTAAACAAACAGCCGGGACCTACAATTAACCAATATACCATTGAAAACCAATCAATGTCATTTTCTGGGACATTTTAATAATACGTAGGGTGAATAATAGGATGCAAACCAGATATTTCAAAATATTCAATTAAAGCTTGGGTTCGTGGTAATTGTTTACCTGTAAAATAAAATCAGGTGCATCCTTGAAGCTCCTCAGAGTGAGTTTCCCGAGATGGTGTCGGTCGCTCGGGGTCCCAGTCTCTGCCACCACCCTGGCTCCTAGCTCACTCATGAACCAAATAACTCTATCGTCCGCTTTCTTTAAAGTCGCCATGATCAATTTATCAAGAAATTTTCAAATTTAGGAAAAACAACTTACAATCACTACAATGGTTTATCAAAATATGATTGCAACTGTTTGTAAAACTCATATTCAATCTAGTTTTATAATGATAATAGATAAGATAAAGAATTTCCATTGATACTGTAAAGTTCCAAGGTACAAATACGTACAGAGGTTACTGATAAATGTTACGATAAATGTTAAAGAAAGCTTTTTACGTCATACGCAGAAACTTTGTCCAATAACGTTTAGAAATTTTCGACAAAATGAACAGCTAGAAGAACATTAACAAAATACTCACCATACAGCCTGGAAAGAAATGCTAAAGTTTTTATGCGCGAGCGCGGCTGCTTTAGGCAAGCCTGTGGTCCCACTTGTGGGCAAGAGGACTGCTATAGTCTCAGCGGGATCAAAATCTGATGCTCTAAAACAGAAAGAAAGAAAGAAAACATTTATTGTGACAGATTGAACAGAAAAACAAACACGAGTAAAAACATAATAAACAAACATAAAATCTGCCACAACACAGTTGGTTGTGTGGAAGCAACCAGCGCGCTGGTCTAAAATAATAAAATGAAATAGTACAATGATAGTACAGACCAGGAGTCATTCTGTTTCTATGTATAATAAGTATATATTTACAAAAAAAAAAGTATATAGGTATGTATTATATCCGTTATCTAGTACCTATGATACGTAAGCGTAAACTTAGTATGGGTCCTGAAATATTTATGTATCTATTTAATTATTAAACATTATACTATAATTTTAAAACGAGAAACACCGAAAATGGTTGCTAGTTGAATGATTTACATGACACTTACGAGTGATTTATGTTTACGTTATTTTATCAAATCACCACAACAAAACCTGGCTTGTTTTCTTTTAATTAATATAGCTACTGTTGAAATATACAAAGTTATCATTGTTAATAAATTATGCAATTTTATCCAGTTATCTGGCACAGAATAAAAGTAATGTTAATATAAAAAAATCAATAGTCAGTAATTGATCGGAATTTTCAAACATGATCGTTGGTGTAATATTGTTAACCACTTAGAAAATCTTTGATTACAAATAATCAAAGATTTTCTAAATGGTTAACAAGACACTATATTAATCTATTAAAACGGCGCTATCCATCTTGTATCTTTTGAATTTAGAATATTTATATCTTACCTTAAAGTTAACTTAATTAACAGTTTTGCAATTGATTTAACCTTATACTAGTGTTACTACTGCACTAGGTACCCCTGTATCGCAGCAGCTACAGATGCTTTACAAATTGTATGATTTAAGCTACACTGCTACATTGCTTTTAACATTAACGACCACCTGTTCCAATCTAATCATCAGGATGATACCAGTCATGACACTAGCATAGGTATGTTATGTGTTTTTTATTTGCATGTTGTAAAAAAACCTTTTTCTTACATTTATATTTACTCAATTTTAGAAATATGTAGGAAAAGGTAAGTAGGTACACTCAGCTACTTAAATGTTAACTAAATAATTAATTTAGTTAATTTAGACTAACTTAATTAATTTAGATACTTTTATATAATGTACAAATGATAACCTGTTTTAGTGGAAATAAATAATTTTTATCTTTTTTTATCTTTCTTTTTAAATAACTATAGATTCATAAGTACTTCGATAAATATCTAATTACATGCAAATGGTAAATAAATAACCATTTAACAGAAATTAAATAATACTGTGACACTTTTATCTATCTGACTCAAAATTATTACTCTGTAATCAAATTTGTACAATGTTATTATACATTTACAAGCACCCACGGTAAATTTTTGCGGCTTACATTTCAAATATACAAAGTCACAAACAAATATAAGAAAATAACCAAGTATTAACTATTATCACACACACAACACAAGCGTTTGTTTAAACTAGATAGCGCTGTGTAAATGTATCTATCGCAAATATTTGTAATGACACGTTGAAATATTTCTACAAATAAACTTACTCAAAATTCTCTATATCAATTCAATTCAAATTCAAATTGTTTATTTATTTACAAAAGACTTACGTACATTCTTTAGGTACAGTTTACAGGTGCAGTGAATTATCTGGTACGCGAGGAAACCCTGAAAACTTGCACTAGGTACCGAAATGGTCCTGTAAAGCGAGGTTTCAGAAATAACCACAGCATCACAATTTTTAATTTCACTTACAAAACAAAACATAAAGAACATAATATAATATATACTTGTAGTGGTATGCGGTGATGTTATGCGTGGTTGTATTAATCGTTAAGTATTTTTGTGTGCGTGTGTGTGTGTGTGTGTGTGTGTGTGTGTGTGTGTGAGTGTGTGTGTGTGTGTGTGTTGAGGTGTATTGGGCTTACAAGATGTGTAGTCAGTGACATATTAAGTATATCAAATTAATTTGTGTTCCATAAGGGACTCGGTTGTGTCATAGTTAAGTGTGAGTAGGTAATTTGTTAGTGTTTGATTACAGCTATAATTTGTCAGGTTAACCATTTCAATTACTTTGCTTAGTTTGTTGTAAATAATTATCAGCGCCACCATGTTTATCCAATAAGTTCGAGAAGAAAATGGTACTGGTGTCTTCGAATCGACTGTTGATGTCAAATTAAGACTTAGCAATGCTTCTGATATAGTCTCTTCTTTTTCCTTTTGGCAGAAAATTGCTTTAGGCTTTATTATACTCAGCATCGACTGGAGCTCCACTGCAAATAACAAAACATATCTTTAGCTATTAAAGTCTTTGCAATGTTGAATATGATAATCATCATCATCATTTGAGCCTGTGTTCACCTACTGCTGAGTATAAGCCCCTCTCCGACGCGCCATATGACATCGATTTATATAAATAAACAATAAGTGTAAACTGTAAGTACTGCCATATCGAGAAAGTGAAATTTGATTTAAAGATAGATAGATGCATTTGACATTATTCAACGACAGTTACTTGCTGCTACTGAAACGAACAGAAACACAACTTGTCTACGAAATATTGTATCCCGTAACACAGAAACCTAGAGATACCTAGTGCGAGGCTCAATGTTTCTGTGTACAATAATCTAGTAATCATTACTACTACGAATGGGGCTTGGAATCCATGGAACTAACTTTATATTTTGTTAAATTTACGTACGCGTCACTTCTAAGACTAATAAACAGGAAAATAGACAAAAGATCTAAAAACTGGCGTAGCGTATTCTGGTATGGATTTAAAATGAAATCAAACATTTTTTTTCTAATGTCTTCTTTGTTCAGATTTTTGGCCCTCTTCAGCTTTATTATATATTATGTATAGATATATTAAGGCGAATCACCAGTGAAGAAGCGGAGAAAAACGTTTTACTATATCAAATTTTTTAGGTATTTACTCCTAAATATCGGTCTTGCAAAAACTGACAAAAATAACATTTTACATTAATAGAAGTTGATCATAGTATAACAGCTGAAATATTTATACTGTGGCGTAGTGCTAACGTAACGAGAAATGGACAGCGCGCGGAGTGAGACGCGCGGGCGGCCCCCCACACCTCACCTCCTAAAATCGTAGTTCGCGCGAAAATGCCTCGCCTTAATATGCAAATCAATTTCATACCACTAATTTTAAAGTCATGTAAAAAGTCTAAATTCAAAAACATTAACTGAGACATGCTCAAGAGAACTCCAAAAAAAGGAATAAGGAATACGAATCGAAGAGGTAGATGACCAAATCAAATAAAGAAATTTATTAATTACCCTTTAAACTAGGTTACTACCATAATTGTAAATTTTTCATAAATAATCAATAAATGTAATAATTTTAAAAATGTTGACGAAGTAAATCTTGAAAATGTCCTTTCCCTCTAATATATTAATTAGAGTTATGAGAATGTAACGTGACATGGTTTCGAATAAATTATTTCATTTCATTTCAAAGCTTTACTTATATCTTACCTGCAGTACAAAGTCAGGTGCATCCTTGGTCATCTCGGAGCCCATGGTTTTTCTGATTGTTACCAATTGAGAGTCTTATATATCGATAATAACATTTATAATACTTAACATTAAATTAATCGTGACATAGGTGACATACATTCATAAAAGAAGGTAAATGGCTCATACAGAGAAGGCCTTTATCAAAGAAGCCCAAAGTTTGTTAATAAATACAAATCTATACTAATATTTAAAAAGCTGAAGAGTTTGTTTGTTTGTTTGAACGCGCTAATCTCAGAAATTACTGGTGCGAATTGAAAAAATATTTTTGTGTTGAATAGACCATTTATCGAGGAATGGCTATAAAACATCACGTTGCAACTAATAGGAGCGAAGAAACAATGGAAAATGTGGAAAAAACGGGGAAAATTATTCATCTTTCAGGGCTTCCGTTGCGTGTGCTGCGAAAACACTATGTATGAAAGAATTATTTCTCTTAAAATGATCTAACAAAATGTCCACGACAGTATGTCTATCTTTTAAGATTAACTCACTAGAACCGTTTTTATGGTAATAACTATTCCACGCGGACGAAGTCGCAGGCACCAGCTAGTATCTTTATAATGTGACAAAAACAGCATAATGACATCCCATTTATCATTAATACAAAACCTAACTCGCTTTTGTAACAAATACAATCAGTCGGTAACAACATGCAATTTTGAACAAAGCTATGCGAGCTGTCCTTGAGACAGCCCAATTACCTATAATGTCATGGAGCCATGAGACAATTCCACGCCAGTATTACGTTTTCAATTATGCAAGGGTTAGAGATGGAACGGTAGATAAAAGCCGGACATTCTGGATTATTTATCTGACGCTAAAATAATGATAAATATTTTGCGTGTAATTTTCTCGTAAGAACTTTAAAAACATTTTTTAAATACCTTTTTATCTGAGAATCACTTTCCAAAGATCTTCAAATCTTGAGTATATAATAGGTTTCCAGCTAGGCTTTCAGCTGCCTTGGAGGCTACCAAATCATTAAATATAATGTCACAAGGCATGAGATAATTCCACACCGACGTGGATCAGTAGATAAAAACCGGGCATTCTTTATTGTAATCTGACGATAAAACTTTGGCTTCTACCTTTTTTATACATGGTTAGAACTACGACAAATTTTAATTAAATTTTTTTAATAACGAAAAATACAATTAAAGATATACATAACATACTGGTGCATAGCATAGCTTAGCACAATTTAAACTTATTACTAAATTTAGGTATGACGATAGATTAATCATTGAATAGATATTTGAATTGGTGGACACAATTTACGTCTAACCTAAGGGAATTAGGACGTAGGTAAACCTTAAAAATAATATTTTAGCCTAAAACAATATCATCTTATTTCAAACTAAGTAGGTATAAAAATCTCGCTCAGAGCGTTTAACTTCTACTATTTTATGCTTTGTTTAAAAATTGCATGATAATTTTGACATCTCAATGTCTTTTTTTGCAATCTAACGTAAAATATAATTATAAGAAGAGAGGCAGCTGTCAAAATGATCATGCTATTTAGAAAAGGACACAGTCACGACACCCTTTCAGACAAGCATGCTATATTTTTCCGTCCGTAAGAACGTGGATAACTCTGGTTTCAATGTTTTAAAAACTGCTATTTATAAATTTATAAATTCACAAATAAAATCACAAGACATAGCTAGTAATTAGTTCAGTAAACATGATAATACTTGATCAAGAAAATTGCCTTTTACCTAAAAAAATAAACCTACCGTATTGTCCATGAAACAGTCCCTCATTCACATCTATTATTAAAGGTTCTGTCACAAACCATCAACTTAAGTACTATTCTACGACTGTGAATAAAGCTGATTACATATCACATACTGTTATTAACTTTACTATTGCTGTTAAAGTTAACCATTAATTAATGTAAGCGGTTTTAGTGATCACTAGTTGCAACCAAGGTTTAATGATTTAAAGCAATAAATTATGAAATGAATGAATTAGTGAAACCCTGCGGTGTTACCCGCGTAAATTTGGTATAAAAAGTACTAAATCCTTTGTGAGGGTTTTAATAATAATAATTAGGATAATTCCTTGCCGAATTTAATGTAAACACGACAATATTTAACAAATACACGCTATTCATGAAATTTTTCGAGCGTATTTGTCTCATACTAAGTTTAATTTTCAGTAGGTACTACCGTATCTTATATACCTATATATATGAGCTAAATAATAAATGTATCCTAGCTACAAGATTTTATTATATATTATATTATATTACACACAGTTAATATGTGATTTTATTTGAGAATGAAACATAGATCTTAGAATAAAACTGAACATGAGACATATAAACAAAAAAAATGTAAAACTGGAGTGAAACTTTATGATTATCTCATAATTACTGATCATTAAATCTTTTCTAGATTTACGAATACAATACGAGAAAATGTTTCTTAAACGTTATTAGTTTTAAACTACCAAGTTAGTTTGGTATAAAACCCATTTTAATTCGGTTTTCTGTAACAATTTAGCGTGTTTTATCTCTTGAGAACATTGTTATTATGTACAAACGCCCTTTTCTATGTACTTGAACCCGCATATATTAGTAGGTCCGAAGCTACCTACTCTTTGACCATACATACGAGTATGTATGTAGTAGGCTCTTATAGCTCTAATATCTATTTCCGTGGCACAGTCCATCAGACTTTCGACAGGTGAGGTGCTCAATATAAACTCATTTCTAGATTTCCGGGTTCCATTTATAGGTTCTTCTGTTCTAAATTTGATATGTTAGAAACTTTTATTCAATTTACATATAAAATATATTTGAATATTTTTTTATGAGTTTGGAAGATATTTTCTTGCTAACCATATCCCAGTTTTCTTTAATGAAAATGACAGTTTATTTCTTGTTTTACAAGACAGTGACTTTAATGAATAATCAATTTACTACTTTGGCCACTATGAATTCAAGTCGTTTCAGTACATAAATTATGTACACATACAACTTAAACAATCCTATTTAAAGACAAAAAACTATGATGCTTGAGGTTGCAAAAGTAATAAACAATAGAAGGTGTTTTTAATAAAATCATATTTTAAACATACTTTTTATAATAAAAAACTGTAGTTATTCTAAACTGCATTAAAGCATAATAAAATGGTACCAATGCCCTTTCAGGTAGTTTTGAATATGATTTTCACTACTTTTCTTTTATTTATGTACTTCGTGAATATGTTATGTTTTCATCGTGCGAACAGCCCAACTGTGGAACTCCTTGCCCGAATCTCTATTCCCCTTGAACTATAATTTGTCGGTCTTCAAGTCGAGAGTAAACCGGTTTCTTCTAGGCAAGCGCGCTAGATCGTAGATTATAACGTTGCTTAACATCAGGCAAGTTGTAGTCAAGCGTGAGCCTATTTCATGTAAAAAAAAAACGTGAATAATATTTATTATTGTGTATGAGAGAAAACAGGGAAAATGGAGTGCAGTTAATAGTTAGTGTATTTTTCTAGTACAATGGGCTGTATAAAAATGATATTTTAATTAAAAAGTGTCATAAATGAGTGTAAAGTATGTGATATTTTTTTCAATGTGAAAAATTTCTGAATATAGACATTATTTTTACAGACAAACAAGTTGTTCAGCTGGTGATTAATCGTGTAGTCTTTCCTATAAATGATCTAGTTTTATTGTGACTAAAATGTAAACTTCAACTAAATTCTATGTAACTTTTTTATATCGAATGAGAGTGGCCAACCTGGTATCGAGAGTTTATGAAGCCGCCCTAAGGGCCTCTGACATGGCTTAACGACTGCCGTACGAAACAAACAACCGGGACCTACAATTTAACGTGTCATCCGACCCACGGAAGCGCCCAAAATGGACTGCCACTTTTCGGTCACCCATCCAAGGACTGACCGCGTCGACCTTTGCTTAACATTGGTAATCGCATGCGTTTGCCTCTGCTAGCTGAGCTACGGGCGCTTCATGACTAATTCTAACTTAAACTTCCAGCACAATGTGGAAACGCACTTACGACTCAGTCCACTGGTACATGGGCGAGCTGACAGCCCGAATCGTGGCCAAGTCCGGGACTCCGACCGACCGACACCACCTCGGGAAAATCATACTCCAGAGCATGAAGGATGATATGCAACTTGTAGCACAGGTGTGTTGGTTTTACTTTCATTGAAACAAAGATTAAATTTATGTAAAAACAGAAGTTCAAAAACAGTCCTGAAATATTTATTTATAATTACCCAAAACAATATTTTCTCAAGTGCATGCGTTTGTACTTTTAGTCCATCCATATGTTCAAGTTTAGATGATATTAGATGAGATTAGATGAGATTATATAAGATTATATGAGATTATATGAGATTAGATGAGATTAGATGAGATTAGTTGAGATTAGATGAGATTAGATGAGATTAGATGAGATTAGATGAGATCAGATGAGATTAGATGAGATTAGATGAGATTAGATGAGATTATATGAGATTATATGAGATTATATGAGATTATATGAGATAAGATGAGATTATATGAGATTATATGAGATTAGATGAAATTAGATGAGATAAGATGAGATTAGATGAGATTATATGAGATTAGATGAGATTATATGAGATTAGATGAGATTAGATGAGATTAGATGAGATTAGATGAGATTAGATGAGATTAGATGAGATTAGATGAGATTAGATGAGATTAGATGAGATTAGATGAGATTAGATGAGATTAGTTGAGATTAGATGAGATTAGCTGAGTTTAGATGAGATTAGATGAGATTAGATGAGATTATATGAGATAAGATGAAATTAGATGAGATTAGATGAGATTAGTTGAGATTAGATGAGATTAGCTGAGATTAGATGAGATTAGATGAGATTAGATGAGATTAGATGAGATTAGATGAGATTATATGAGATAAGATGAGATGATATGAGATTATATGAGATTATATGAGATTATATGAGATTATATGAGATGAGATGAGATAATATGAGATTATATGAGATTATATGAGATTATATGAGATTATATGGGATTAGATGAGATTAGATGAGATTAGATGAGATTATATGAGATTATATGAAATTAGATGAGATTAGATGAGATTAGTTGAGATTAGATGAGATTAGATGAGATTAGATGAGATTAGATGAGATTAGATGAGATTAGATGAGATTATATGAGATTAGATGAGATTATATGAGATTAGATGAGATAATATGAGATTATATGAGATAATATGAGATTATATGGGATTATATGGGATTAGATGAGATTAGTTGAGATTAGATGAGATTAGCTGAGATTAGATGAGATTAGATGAGATTAGATGAGATTAGATGAGATTAGATGAGATTATATGAGATAAGATGAGATGATATGAGATTATATGAGATTATATGAGATTATATGAGATTAGATGAGATAATATGAGATTATATGAGATTATATGAGATTATATGGGATTAGATGAGATTAGATGAGATTAGATGAAATTAGATGAGATTAGATGAGATTAGATGAGATTAGATGAGATTAGATGAGATTAGTTGAGATTAGATGAGATTAGATGAGATTAGTTGAGATAAGATGAAATTAGATGAGATTAGATGAGATTAGATGAGATTAGATGAGATTAGATGAGATTATATGAGATTATATGAGATTATATGAGATAAGATGAGATTATATGAGATTATATGAGATTATATGAGATTAGATGAGATTATATGAGATTAGATGAGATTATATGAGATTAGATGAGATAATATGAGATTATATGAGATTAGATGAGATTAGATGAGATTATATGAGATTAGATGAGATTAGATGAGATTAGATGAGATTAGATGAGATTAGATGAGATTATATGAGATTATATGAGATTATATGAGATAAGATGAGATTATATGAGATTATATGAGATTATATGAGATTATATGAGATTAGATGAAATTAGATGAAATTAGATGAGATAAGATGAGATTAGATGAGATTATATGAGATTAGATGAGATTATATGAGATTAGATGAGATTAGATGAGATTAGATGAGATTAGATGAGATTAGATGAGATTAGATGAGATTAGATGAGATTAGATGAGATTAGATGAGATTATATGAGATTAGATGAGATTAGATGAGATTAGATGAGATTAGATGAGATTAGATGAGATTATATGAGATTATATGAGATTATATGGGATTAGATGAGATTAGATGAGATTAGATGAGATTAGATGAGATTAGTTGAGATTAGATGAGATTAGATGAGATTAGTTGAGATTAGATGAAATTAGATGAGATTAGATGAGATTAGATGAGATTAGATGAGATTAGATGAGATTAGTTGAGATTAGATGAGATTAGATGAGATTAGTTGAGATTAGATGAGATTAGCTGAGATTAGATGAGATTAGATGAGATTAGATGAGATTAGATGAGATTATATGAGATAAGATGAGATGATATGAGATTATATGAGATTATATGAGATTATATGAGATTAGATGAGATAATATGAGATTATATGAGATTATATGAGATTATATGGGATTAGATGAGATTAGATGAGATTAGATGAGATTAGATGAGATTAGTTGAGATTAGATGAGATTAGATGAGATTAGTTGAGATTAGATGAAATTAGATGAGATTAGATGAGATTAGATGAGATTAGATGAGATTAGATGAGATTAGATGAGATTAGATGAGATTAGTTGAGATTAGATGAGATTAGCTGAGATTAGATGAGATTAGATGAGATTAGATGAGATTAGATGAGATTATATGAGATAAGATGAGATGATATGAGATTATATGAGATTATATGAGATTATATGAGATTAGATGAGATAATATGAGATTATATGAGATTATATGAGATTATATGGGATTAGATGAGATTAGATGAGATTAGATGAGATTAGATGAGATTAGTTGAGATTAGATGAGATTAGATGAGATTAGTTGAGATTAGATGAAATTAGATGAGATTAGATGAGATTAGATGAGATTAGATGAGATTAGATGAGATTAGATGAGATTATATGAGATTATATGAGATTATATGAGATAAGATGAGATTATATGAGATTATATGAGATTATATGAGATTATATGAGATTAGATGAAATTAGATGAAATTAGATGAGATAAGATGAGATTAGATGAGATTATATGAGATTAGATGAGATTATATGAGATTAGATGAGATTAGATGAGATTAGATGAGATTAGATGAGATTAGATGAGATTAGATGAGATTATATGAGATTAGATGAGATTAGATGAGATTATATGAGATTAGATGAGATTAGATGAGATTAGATGAGATTAGATGAGATTAGATGAGATTAGATGAGATTATATGAGATTAGATGAGATAATATGAGATTATATGAGATTATATGAGATTATATGGGATTAGATGAAATTAGATGAGATTAGATGAGATTATATGAGATTATATGAAATTAGATGAGATTAGATGAGATTAGATGAGATTAGATGAGATTAGATGAGATTATATGAGATTAGATGAGATTATATGAGATTAGATGAGATAATATGAGATTATATGAGATTATATGAGATTATATGGGATTAGATGAAATTAGATGAGATTAGATGAGATTATATGAGATTAGATGAGATTAGATGAGATTAGATGAGATTAGATGAGATTAGATGAGATTATATGAGATTAGATGAGATTATATGAGATTAGATGAGATAATATGAGATTATATGAGATTATATGAGATTATATGGGATTAGATGAAATTAGATGAGATTAGATGAGATTATATGAGATTATATGAAATTAGATGAGATTAGATGAGATTAGATGAGATTAGATGAGATTAGATGAGATTATATGAGATTAGATGAGATTATATGAGATTAGATGAGATAATATGAGATTATATGAGATTATATGAGATTATATGGGATTAGATGAAATTAGATGAGATTAGATGAGATTATATGAGATTATATGAAATTAGATGAGATTATATGAGATTAGTTGAGATTAGATGAGATTAACTGAGATTAGATGAGATTAGATGAGATAGAGATAATCTCATCTTATCTCATCTAATCTCATGTAATCTCATCTAATCTCATCTAATTTAATATAATCTCGTATAATCTCATCTAATCTCATCTAATCTCATCTAATCTCATATAATCGCATATAATCTCATATAATCTCATATAATCTCATATTATCTCATCTAATCTCATATAATCGCATATAATCTCATATAATCTCATATAATCTCATATTATCTCATCTAATCTCATCTAATCTCATATAATCGCATATAATCTCATATAATCTCATATAATCGCATATAATCTTATATAATCTCATATAATCTCATCTAATCTTATCTTATCTCATCTTATCTCATCTAATCTCATGTAATCTCATCTTATCTCATCTAATCTCATATAATCTCATCTAATCTCATCTAATCTCATCTAATCTCATCTAATCTCATCTAATCTCATCTAATTTAATCTAATCTCATCTAATCTCATCTAATCTCATCTAATCTCATCTAATCTCATCTAATCTCATCTTATCTCATCTACTCTCATCTAATCTCATCTAATCTCATCTAATCTCATCTAATCTCATCTAATCTCATCTAATCTCATCTAATCTCATCTAATCTCATCTAATCTCATCTAATCTCATCTAATCTCATCTAATCTCATCTAATCTCATCTAATCTCATCTAATCTCATCTAATCTCATCTAATCTCATCTAATCTCATCTAATCTCATCTAATCTCATCTAATCTCATCTAATCTCATCTAATCTCATCTAATCTCATATAATCTCGTATAATCTCATCTAATCTCATCTAATCTCATGTTCATCTTAAATGGTTAAAAGTCGTCGAGATTGAGGTCAGTATGCTCATTTATTAAACAAAAGTATATAATAATTTGTCTCAAAATCATATTGGTCGTTAAGCCAATTACAACCCCTATTTTACAGCCATGAAAATTAAATCTTTAGTTTCCGTTTCTTTACACAAAAAAGAGCTTTCTCAGATTATTTACAAAGAGCTATTTATAAATCTGTGTTGTATTGCTAATAAAATGCTACGTAAGTATTATTTAATTAAATACAAAGCAATCATTTTCTCATTACAGTTTTTTTGTAATTTGCAGTCGTACAATGTTATTTATAAATTATTATGACAGACTTATTATTTATTTTTTGTTATGTTTTGTTTGTAATTAAGGTTACTTACATAAAATTTAGGATGAATCTTTCAATCTAGAGATACAATTTTGCATATGCACCTATCTAACTATTTTCAATTCACTTGATAATTTTATTAATATTAGGTATTTATTCTAAGAAAAGATACGATGCATGTTGCTGCTTCCGCGTTGTTTAGCGATAAAATATACCATATAAGTACCTATGACTGTTGGAACCTTAACTCAACCACGATGATTAGACTCTTTAAAAACATATTTTATTATTATTATTTTATTATTATTTACTCATTTTGAGAGTTTTGATAATAAAAATTCAATACTGATCAAGTAGGTACTTTACCACTCATCCAATTAAGGCATTATTTTGTCCACAGATAGATGGAGCAGTCAACGAATCAGAGACCACGGAGTCTCTTCTCCATCGGTCGGTGCAATGTGCTGCTTGCTTCAGGAACTTGGGCCTGGGTCGTGGTGACGTCATGATGCTGATGGCTCCGAACCACCTAGACCTGGCCGTGCCCTTCTATGCTGGGCTGTTCTTGGGAATCACAGTCGCTGCTGTTGACCGGACTTTGGGACTGAGTTAGTTTTTTTTTTGCAGCAAGTTAGCGGTAATCGACTTGCTAACGTAAATAAGAGTACATTTATACTACTGATTATTTAACTGAATAATTGAAGTAAAGAATTAATCGTCTGAAACAGCTATGAATAACGAGGCTAGTTTCTTTTCTTTGATTTGTTGATGCCTAAAAACTGATCCAGTTGTTTGCCATAATAGCTACACACATTTTCTTGGGATCCTTGGACGTTGCTCTAGTTCTTTAAGTTGACTTGTCCAGTGCAAGTGCGGAAGTTTTATCGTGTCGCTAAATTCGATAATACTCGATTTTGTCGAATATTATCGACGCTGTCTTTTCTTATCTACACCTTGTCTATGGTTCGGTAACTATGATAAATTTACCGTCAAAGACCGAATGAAATCAATACACTGACATTTGAAGTTGTTTTTAAATCGGTTAATTTTATCAGGTTTCAAATTGACGACGATAGGCCTCGATAACTACAATGTTTGGTTTTCTTAGATAATAAACATTCTTGCTGTTTACTCATTTAATAAATAATGGATTTTGTGATTGCGTTGGCGCTAAAAGAGGAAGAAGATAATAATAATAGTTTAGTTTTATTTTACTTACCTCGTAGGTTCCGTCTTTTTATACTGATAAACTCTGTCTAAAGATCGTGAAAGAATTATAAGAGAAGAATTTGAGCAATTTTGTTCAAATTCCAACTATCTAAATGGCTTCTGCGGTACTGTCGCAATTTTGCCAGTGTAGTGGAAAAATATTTGACATTGATATAAGCAATTTCGTGTTTTTGACATTGACTTATCAAATCATTTTGAAATATTAATTTACCAGAGTGAACGACTCCAATCTTTTTATATTATCTGTACTAAAGTTTACCGAGGCTTATCGATCAATTTATCTACCTCTAAACATACTTCGGCACTTGCAAAATATAGATAAAGTTATCGAATTAAACTAATCGACGTCGATAGGATAAAACTTCCGCACTTGCACCGCAGCAGTTCGTATAAGTGTATCGCACTTTCTATGTTGATGGTTTTAACTTCTTTCTTCTGGACTCTGACATTTTAATGACTGCTGCCCTATAACTTATGGTTTAACAACAACTTAACAGGTTATACAAACCACATCCAGATACATATATCTGATCTGCTAGCTTATTACATATGATAAAATCTGTTTTTGTTACTTCAGGTGAACTCCAAGCCACATTTTCAGTGGACCGTCCAAAGATAGTATTCTGTCACAGCGAGAAAGCGCCTGACGTACAAATAACTCTAAACGAGTTAGACATGAACGCGCATATTGTTAGTTTTGATAAAGGAGACTATTTACTTACTTTTCAAGACTTTCTGGAGAAGTATGGGGATGATACTACTGTTGAGGATTTTAGGTGAGTATTATGTGAGAAAAGAAACATGATTATACTCAATTATTTATGGGTGTAATATCTTTTTTTTTATTAAGTATGAAACCACACAGGGATAAATTGAAGAAACATTTTGATCACAAAACTTGCCCATATCTCAAAAGTCAAGAGACATTTTAAAACCTTGCGAAAAATATCCCTTGAGCTAGACAGTAAATTCTTGCAAATAATTTGTTAGTTAAAAATTGATTACAAACACCACTTTGATATCACTCGTGTTAAGTCGTGTTGTATTTAAAATTTCGAAAAATGAGTACATTATACGAATGTTTTGGGTTTTTTGGTCTGTGTCTGTGTATTTAATAAATAAAGGTACATGCCATTTCAGGGTAGCAGACTTCGACCCTGAAGACACCATTGCATTCCTGATTGCAACCAGTGGAACTACCGGACTGCCTAAAGCAGCGGCGGTTACTCATAAGAACATGGCTATCAGCACTCCTTACATATGGTATGTATATAATTAGGTTAGCCATATAATTTAAGAAGTTGTAGACTTTAAAACGTATCAAACTTTTTTTAAAGCTTATTATTATTTAATCCGTACAGCACTAAATTCTGTGTTAATAAATTTTAATATTAGCTCTGTTACCAATTGATTGCCATTAAAAACATAGAATTAAGCGAGTGTGGCGTAGCGGTTCCAGTGTGTGCTTTTTATTCAGACGCACCCGGGTTCGAATCCGGCCCTACACCAATGACTTGTATTTTCAAGTTATGTGTGGATTTGCACTCGCTTAACGGTGAAGGAAAACATCGTGAGGAAACCGACATGTTTGAGGACCACAATATCCGAGGACATGTGTCTTCCGTGGAAGGACCTGGGCGCCCACCACGATGTATCTGCCCAAGAAAACTCCCCTAGCGGATTAATTCTGCGGGGGAGTCACGACCCTCAGTCAAGAGGAATACGACTCAAGAGAGAGAAACATAGAATTATAGAATATACTTAGAATTATTTTAAAATTTAATAATTCGTAAGCATTAGAGACACGAGGCTATGGGGATGACTAAAGCATGATAAACGTAACATCATAGAATTAAAATTGTTTTTTCGTCTTTTCGACATCGCCGAGTGTTGCGAGTTACTCCGAGAATACAATACCTTTGCCATAATAGTTTACGTAACCATGTATACTCCCTGTGTTCTATTTAAATACTCCAAAGACTCGTTAAATATGAAATTAATCTATGCGTTAAATATTCCAAGGACCAATCCTCAATTAGATTCAATTAAACAGATAGACGAAGAATAGTTTTTCACGTGCCACTAATGTCTAGGCAACTTTTGAAATACTATTTCTAACTTTCACCGTAATATGTGGGGAAAATTAATGAGTGACTGTACTGAATGATAAATTTTGCTTTCATATTAATTATGAATTCTGTAACAAGAAATTGTGTAATTACATACATTCTTCTGTCAATTTAAGCCGATCAATTAAGAGGTATCGAGTAACATCTAGACACTATTATTTGCTCACTTTATTTGTATGAATTTTATTTACCGATTCTCCAAAGAGTGGCCGACTCTGGTACCGAGAGATTATTAAGCCGCCCTAAGGGCCTCTAACATGGCTTTCTCTCTCACGATACCACCCACTTTATTTTATGAATATGAGTAAACTATTTCTTATTGCAAAGGCAAATCAACCTTCTTCCAATTTAATTTATTTATAACTAGTTGACCCGGCGAACTCTGTTCCACCTTAGAGGCAATAAATAAAAATAAATAAATAATAAATATTCCGGGACATTGCACACAGCGCCATCTAACCCCACACTAAGCAAACGCTTGTGTCGTGGGTACTAGACAACGGATATAATACTTAAATAAGCAGATTTTGGATTTTATTCAATTCAATAAAAAACAAAAAGGGGTAAAAAGTATCCTATGTCCGTCTTTTGTTCTAAGCTTCCACCAACCAATTTTCAGCTAAATCCGTTCAGCCGTTCTTGCGTTATAAATAGTGTAACTAACACCACTTAAAAAATTGAAGTATTAAGAGACCAAACATACTCACTTACGTATTGACATTACAACAGAGTTTTTTTTTTTTATCTTACCAGGTCTCGTTCCACCCAGTTCCCGGGACCTACTCGCCTGGCCCTCCTCGGAGCCCCGCTGCAGTGGCTGACAGCGCTCATAACATACGTCATTGCACCAATCATGCGCTACCCTCGACTCATCTCCTCGCAGCCTATTACTCAGGAACTGGCTTACCAACTTATTAACACTTATAAGGTATACTATTTTTCAGTAAATTTATTTGTCTAGATTTTATTCATACTAAAACAAGTTAATACAATGACAAAGAGAAGGATCATTGGAACGTTGGATCAAGATACGGTCAGTTTTGTGTGCGCCGGTACATCGGTCGATGTTGCTGTCCCTGATGAAGCAGTGGTGCGACCCGAGGACGAAGCGGCCGGGAGTAGTAACATCGCCTCGCCTCCACCCCCACCACCCCAGGCCCCCGCGCCCGTGTCCCGGCGGGCCGCTCGTGCGGCGGCGCGCAGTCTGCGTGCTGCCGCGGTCCCAGAACATACGTTCTGAAGATGGATGTCATAACATCCGAAACGCGTAAACAACTTACGCGATTTACACGTGAGTGAAAACCGTTTAGTTAATATATTGATAAAATGTCTCACGAAAGTTTTAATATTAAAACAAGTTTAATAGAAATGAAATATAGCGTATGTGCTGCTGATTAAAGGTAGCTATTTATGAATGAAAGAATAATGAAAATCGATTGAGTAGTTTCCGAGAATATTTCAAACAAACAAACAAGCTAAGTAGCAAGCTACTGTACCCGCTGCAGGGCTTTCCCCGTATTAATTCTAGATATACATAAGTAGCCTATGTATAGGTACACAACACACTCGCATAAATTTAACTGACACGGTCTAGTTTTTTGCCAGCTAAACTATCTTATGCCACCTAAATACTAAAACGACATATTTAGCTACGGCGTAGCAAGTATTCCTGCTACGTCGCATGATCTACGCAACTTTCTTTCTACGAATGCTACGAGCTCTAACTACGCAAAGAACAGTGTTCCAAATTTGGCTACGAATAGTTTAGAAATGGAATTTTATAAGTACTATGTTTCCATACAAAACTTTGAAATAAATTAAATTAATAATGAGTTATGAATAAAAAATCCCATATTTGTAGAAACAAAAAAAGAACAGAAAAGAAAATATTATAACCAAAATAATATCTATACATATTGTATAAAAGAGAGTGGTGTTATAATTCAAGAACGGCTGAACGGATTTCGCTGAAAATTGGTGGGCAGATAGCTTAAACCATGAGACGGACATAGGATCTTTTATCCCGTTTTTTTTAAATTGAATTGAACAAAATCCAAAATCTGCTTATTTATTGCCTCTAAGGCGGAACAGAGTTCGCCGGGTCAGCTAGTTTATCCTAAAAGTGAATCTAGTGAGTTTCAAAATAAAAACCTAAGTGATGAACGATATCTCAATATCTCAAATCAGATCAATGCACAAAAACATGTCAAAATTCTGTATTGTTTTCAGCCATCCTTCACAATCCTGAGTCCAACAATGATGACGACTCTTCTGAAGCACGGAGACCGCGACCAGTGTGACTTCACCTGCTTCGACACCATCATGTTGGGAGGTAGTGCGGTGCCGCCAGATCTGCTTGAAGAGATAAAGGTAACTATTAAATATGTTTTTTTTTATTATTCATTATTTTGAAAAAGGTTTGGTCAGACATAACCATATCACCCCTTTTGGGCCTTACTTTTAATCTACGCTTAATTCAATTAGTATTAGTAGGAATAAAAAATATGTTATCTTAGTATTAAAACTTTCGTGAGACATTTTATCAATATGTTAACTAAACAAACAACATACGCGAATTACACGTGAGTGAAAACCGTTTAGTTAACATATATGTTATCTTTCAATATGTAACTAAACGGTCTTGACTCACGTGAGTGTCATTACACCCGAAACGCGTTAACAATATATTGTTTACGTGTTTCGGGTGTAATGACACCCATCGTTAGAACGTGTTCTGGGACCGCGGCAGCACGCAGACAATGTTATCTTCGTAAATCTTATATTGAGAACCTATCCTGGTCGGTTTGGAAACATTACTAGATACTAACTAAAATGACAACTTCAACTAACTGGCAGAATATTTTTGATAAAAGCTTGGTGGAAACCAATTCAAATTTCAATTTCATTGAATTCTGCCATGAATTTAGTAGGTGCTCTACTTTTACTACAAATGTGTCATAAACTTTATAACATACTAGGTAGGTAAGATAGTCCTATCACCTCTCTTAAGAATCTGAAGAATATGTACATTGATCTACCATACACTAGAAAAGCCTATCCGTTCAGTAATTAGTGGCCAAACTTCTGGCCATGTTTATTAAAAACCCTTAGTCTGGTATTTGAATCTCCCGACACTAGAGTTATCTCCTCTCATACAATAAGAAAAACAATGTTTACTTATGTTTCCAGGAAGTAGCTCCCAACGCCCGAGCGCTCAACATCTACGGTATGAGTGAGCTCACCAGCATTGGATTCCACGGGACCGACGCACCCGCCGGCTCCTGTGGAACGCCCATGGGATGTTTACAGTATAGAGTAAGATTTTTGTTACAGATAGACGTTTTTAACGCCTTCCATATACGACACCTTCAAAATGGGTTGCATACGGTACCGGATAAAAATGTCCCGAGCTGATCACCCCGCTTAGATCTAAGGCTTAAAAAAGTTTTCAATCTTACTGAACAACACTTTGTTATGTTAAGTACTTCTTGGAGCTTTGCGTTAAGAAAATTGGTAAGTATGTGAGTACCGAGGTGTACATTTTTTGTTTTTGGAATCCGAAAAAGCAAAACTTACTTCAGGGCATATTGCCTTTGATTGATTCTTGATTCTTTGTTTCAAAAAGTTTGTTGCTTCCAGATAGTCGACCCTGAGACCATGACAGACATTGAAGAGCCAAACGTGCCAGGAGAGCTGTGGATGAAAGGTCCGGGGATATTCAAGGTACTTATTTACCTACATCTATTACATTTTCGTTGCTAGAAAAGGCTGTGCTTGAAAGCTCGTGACATCACTGAAAGGCCTTCAAAAAGGTACCTGAATGACTAATTAAAATGTGAAATGCAACTTTTTTCGCTCTTCGGCAAATTTATAATTTTTGTAATAGTCAGCTTGGTGAGATAAAATATAACCTCTTTAAAAAGCAATTCTAGTACAGGCATATTTCATCTTGGATAGCATGTTTGGTTGTGCTAGTGCTCAAATTCCAAAGTAATCCGACTGAAATTTTCTCAATAACAATCTATGTAAATACGTTACGTAAATACGATACGTTTTTTCCAAAAACTCTTATAATTATGTAAACGTAATCTTTATTCTTTTACTAATTGCAGGAGTATTACGACAACCCATCAGCCACTGAAGAAACGTTTGCAGAAGGTCGTTGGTTCAAATCTGGAGACATGTTCTATCGTGATGAGAACAATTACTTCTTCTTCGTTGAACGGATCAAACTTCTGCTCAAATATAAGAGCTATCAGGTACGATTGTACAACTTCCCTTGTTATTAAAAAAAGCTTGTTTGTTGATTTGTTAGTAGATTGGATGACGTTATAACGTTGTAACGTTTTATGAAATAATATAGAAAGAAATTTGGATAATAGTGGTGAAATTTGGTGCCTAGAGTTTTCATACTAACCCAGCCTTTAGAATGGTTTAACGGCTTGCACAAAGACAACTAGCAGAATCTACTAATTTAACATGCTATGCACCCAGATGTAGATACCAGTTTTTGTATTAGCAAGGTCACACCTTCAACCTAAATATCACAAGTCCAGTAAATCTCCCCAGATATCCCCAGTAGAGCTGGAGATAGTGATCCGGCAGCACCCAGGAGTGGCAGACGTGGCTGTCACTGGGGTACCAGACTCGGAGTGCGGGGAGCTGCCGGTCGCCTGCGTGGTACCGCGACCGGGACTCGAACCCACTGCACAGGAGATCAAGGACTTGGTTAAAGGTCTGTCTATTCTAGCACCTACAAATATTATGCTTCATTTTCTCGCAGTGTTACAGACTATCAAGATTTTTTTATGACCAAGAATGGTCAGATATTAGAGGAATAATACGTAACTATTACGGTTTCCTTTCGCACACTTACGCGAAATTAGGCGTGAGTGAAAACCGTAACAGTTACAGATTTAAAAGAATATCTCGCGATAGTTTTAATAATAATTAATAAAAGGTGTATTCAGAAAATATAAAGGTAAGTAAGTACCTACTCAAAGGCTATTTGGACAGGCAAAACCGAGCGTTAAATACGGCATAGAAATGAACTGAAAAGTTATGTTAGAGTTATGAAATATAACTTGGTCTTACTTCAGTACTACTTACGTCACTTCAGAACTTGCAAGGATTTTGCTATAACTCAGTACAACTTTTCTATATTTCAGAATCTCTCTCGAATGCAAAGCAGCTGCGTGGTGGTGTGATCTTCCTCAGCGAGATACCAGTCACAGCCTCCACCAAAGTCCATCGGAGGAAGCTGAAAGAGTTGGCTATGACTTTAGAAAGAGAATAACTTAGAATAGATATATTCATTATGTCAATATTTTCATAAGATTTCCTCCAACTCCCTCCATGCGTCCCGGTCGCAGCCCTCCTAACGCCAGGCGCCCCGAAACCAGTCGAGATCCTGACGCCAGCAGGTCTTGGGTCTTTCTCTACCACGTCGCCCTTGAGAATCCCACTGAGTCCCGATCTCAGCCTAGCGTTCGGGGCGCATACGAACTACGTGACCTTTGCCCAGGAGTATAGGTTAATATTAAAAAGGTTAATAAAAAAAGATTTCCATCTAGAACGATAATAGTGACAATGAAGCTACTGAGAGTCCACTGTTCTTAGTTACTACTAACAATAGATTAAGAACAATTACAACATTTTGAGATATATTCACTTTCTTTTTTGTTCAGCATAATCATCAAGAAATAAAAATTTATAAAACTGAACAAGTGGCGCCCCCATTATTTTAACTCATAAAAAGTTATTAGAAGGTATAAAACAAATATACATATATGTAAAACACGTGATTTCCTGTGATACTCGTAGATTATAATATTTTAGTAGTAAATACGTAATTTTTGAGGTAAGTGCTAGCCGGTTATTACAACTAAATTAAATACAAAAAACTCTGAATCAATCAAAATCTCATTTGCCTAGTTATTTTTATTCTTATTTGTTAACGCGGGGTGCTATGTGAAATCGACATTTCATAAAAATCAAATAAAATAGAATTATATAAGATAGAGCTAATATTTTTTCAGTTTATATAATTTCGATTCAGTGTTAAGACAACAAAAAACGCCAAAACACGATTACGTTTATATTTTTTTTAAATAGTTGTTTTGAAATATTTTTCACCTTTTTTTCCAAAAGTAGTACAAAAATTTAAACCAATTCAATTACATCTAAAAGATAATGTTATTATTTAGAGGATTAAAAAGCCATAAATAGAATATTCTGAATTGCTGATTTTATATGAATTTATTTCGTCAAAAACGTCTGCAAAACTGCTCAAATTGTGCAAAATTGTTTGCGTGTGGACAAGACTCGTCGGCCGGAGCTATGCGCGCGATGCTCGCCCTTGCTGTCATGTTAATACGGCGTGGAATTGCATGCAAAAAAGCAACTGTAGGCATTTTACCAAGCGCAAAGCGTTTTAGGGTGAAATACTGCTATGTATGAAAAATATCATAACTACATACTAAAATTAAGTACATACACAAATATTTTGGACTTTTTTTCTATTCCTAATATCACGTTATACGTTAGTAAGTACAAAGGTAGGTACAAAGTCAATGGCCAAGTCACACAACTTAACTATATTAATAAAGAAATCGCAGTAACGAACCTTAGAATTGGCAGGACCTTGTCTAGATTTCATTAATTATTAGAGATAAACAAGCAGCTCCATCGAGACTTGGCTAGTTTTTTACAGAATGTTTTTGGTGGGATATTTGAGTCTATTTAGTCTATAATCTTTAATAATAAATAATAATAATATATACCTAATAATAATAATTCATTTATTCATCTATAGTGTTACAGCGTTATTATAATAGGTATGTGATTTAATAATAAAGTGTTTCACTATGAGATAAGTCTTACATTTATAACCTATTAATAATTTCCAAAGCATTAGTAATGAAGCCATCTAGACATAATGTCGGTAGCGTGATCAGAACCAGTTGCAGCGAGTGACGCGGCGGCGGATGGCATTGCGAGACACAAGTACTTGTCCAGCTGAGACCTACTTTATAAAACCTGTTTAGTGCTAGTTAGGGGCTTAGTAGACCTCGCGAATGTAGAATAAAAACCTGTTACAATATCCTGGATATTAAAAATTGGTAAGTATATGTCAAACTTCATTTTTCGACAACGTGTTGATTGGACAACGACGAACGAATACATGAATAGAATAAAAGACAGAACTTATACGATTAATATCGAAAAAAAATACGTAAATATTCAAAGTATATTTGATTACCATTGTCTTAGTAGATTGTGTTAGTTCGACGGTTCAAACTAGATGACGCTGTTTATTTCTAAATCACGCAAAGACCCGAACCGCACCACCACCGATTTCTGAGATGTTTTGTGCAAATCAATTAGATATTTTTACAAATTATTGAATTAGTGACAGTAGTTTCATTTATTAATTTCAGCCATTCAACCATTATTACGTTGCACGCAGTCAAACCATCTATCTACGAAAAGATTTTTTTTAATACGTGAAAAACAATTTGATGTTACACAGAATTTACGTAAATGAATTCGAGAGAATACGAAATCATTATAAAGGAAAGGTCTCAAGTTGATGCAAAGAGGTTTTTTCCGCTTCGCTGACTCGGTCAAATCATGATTGCAGTTACCTTACTGTGGCTGAATTAAATTGCAAATATTTGCAGAATTGCACAAAAGTAAACAATGGGAAATGTAGGAACACTTACTTTTTGCTGACAAGGATTATTTTTCATAGAAATCAAAATATAATATAAAAAAAATCATGTAATAGAAAATTTATTAATTAGTTAATATGCTTTTTCCCTATACTATACATATTACCTGAAAGCGTCAACACGCAACGGAGCAAAGAATTACCGTGATTTTTGATATGGAGATAGTACTAGAATTTTAGAATAACACAGGCAATGTTATATCTCACAATAGTGTAGGAGAAGCTGCAGATAGTCAATGTTTTATTAGTATTTTTATACATTTGCTTCTTGTTTATAAAACTACATTTAAAAAACAAACATGTGTTGACATCTAATGAAACATCTGGAACATTATTTATATGCTAATAGGTATCCATTATCAAACAAACATAAACTCCTGTTAGGTTTCTACAAATTGTGTGGTAATTTGATTTGATAATCACTTAGGAAATTTCCAGAAAAATACGTTAAAAAACTATAAATCTAACCGCAATATGGCGGGCCTTTGTTGTCGTATACTTTAAAATACAATTATTAAATATTATAAGTGTACTTATTTTGAATTATGGTGCCCTAATCCTAGAATTAATTAACTAAAACTAGAAATACCTACTGCTCAAGAGGATACGAAGCAGTAATAATCTTGCTTTATTGTTTGCCTAACTATTCCGTTACATACAAAATTAAATGTAAATCGATAATTGATTAAAATAAAACAATACCCATAACATATATAGACAACACATTAAATCAATTAAGTTCCTCTTTCTTGATTCATTTTACTTGAGTGTTTTGTGTTACTTGGTTTAATTTACGTGTTTAACTATTAGAACATTGGAATGAGTAAGTAAAATAAAATACAAGGGTACTTACTCGATAAAAATATTACTAATTAGTAAACTTATTTTTAGTTCCTCTTAAGTTGTTGATTCCCAATATACCCCATGACATAGTACCAGTTTGTTTACATTAAGTGACTACCTTCAATTCTTCTCAACCCAAAGAAGTGTAGGCTACGGGAGTAATATTATTTACTTGTGGACACCCATGACTTCGCTCGCATTATTTCGCAATAAAAAGGAGCCTTTGACACTCCAAGACCTCATACTACCTACATAACAAAAATCATGATGATCCGTTCAGCCATTTTTGCGTGATGAGCTTTTAAATAAACAGGTAAACAGAGACACAGATAAATAGAGAAATCGATATTTTTTTAGAATTTATGAAACATGTTCTGCTTCCAATTTAAAGTATCTCCAAACATTTTTTTTTAAATACCTTCTATGTACTGATTTTTGACTCTCTTTGAGCTTTATTACATGTATAGGTTGCATGCTGATGCTGATTTCCCAAAAGCGGATGTAAAAAGTTGTCGACGTATAAATAATACGATATACCTACTTAAAGAATAAACCTCATAAATAAACTTATGTACCTACGTGCTCTTAAAACCACAACTACATTCACCGTGCTATTTTTTTCATCTTGTGTTCCAATAAAAAAATAAGTTACTATATTAAGCCAAATATATGTATAAAAAAAACTTGTTTACGACATATTACTGGCTATGGTTGTAACATAGAGCTAACTAAATATCTTCTTACCTTGAACTACAATTCCACTGAGTCATTGATGGAAAAAATATTTAAGTAACAGTTTTTGATTGATGTTTTCCATGACTTCTTGTAAGCCCCCACATACACCACTTCCACAACAATCACACGAATACACGAATATATTACATAAATTTACAACACCTTAACACTCAGTAACACTTCACATATGAAACATATATACGTATATATAAAGCATATTTAAATACATGTATAGTTTATGAAAATGTTAGCAACTACAAAAACCAAAACAAAAATTGTTAACTTATTTCCAATATTAGCCTTTTTTATTATATGCTGGCAACATTAGCTGTACAAATTAAAGATAACTATAAAATAACAAATTGTGTAAAATTAGATGCAAAGTAAAACTTGTTTAAAATTAATGGACACTGTGCCTGTTAAATTATTGGGATGAATACTGTGGCTCCACAAACACAAGTTCCGTATGGGACTTAGCGTGGAGCTCAGGGTTTATGTCGAACGTACGCCAACATAAAGAATGTAATGCAAGTTTATTTGTACTGTATAATGTACTGTCACTGTGTTTCGATTAATAAAATATTTGTATTTGTATTTGTATTATGTCGTTACATATAAAACTCAAAGGTGACTGACCGACTGAATGACTGACATAGTAATCTATTAACGCACAGCCCAAACCACTGAGCGGATCGGGCTAAAATCTGGCATTCAAGTAGATGTTATGGTAAACATCCGCTAAGAAAGGATTTATGGAAATGCCACTTTTAAAGGGGTGAAATAAGGGATGCAAGTTTTCCTTCTTAATGCGAGTGAATCCGCGAACACCCACTAGTTAGTTATGTAAGCCAAAGCTATTTATGGAAAAACTAAATCAACCTCGATCACATTAGAATTTTCCATAACGGTTTTTTATATGTTAACCAACAATTAGATTATCATAATTTACATGCCAGTCTACTTAGGAAGCGTTATGTTATTAACTTATTAAGATGGACGTAGTTAAGGGAAGGGCCAATATTATTAAATAAACATATTATTGTATCTACATTAAACATACGTTGCCTCGCGGTGTTACTCGCGTTAAAGTAAGACGAAAAAGTAACCTACGTTGTTATCTAGAGTGTAATCTGTCTGCATAGCAAATTTCTTCCAATCTATTCTATCGTTACATCACAAAAAAATCACACCCTTCTTTTATAATATTGGTGTGATGATAACTAAAATTAGCGAGTAACAACACACATTTCATAAAATATATGTTTTTGTGCGTTTGTTCTATGCCCACGAATTGCTCTTTGCCCCCAAGTTGCCCTTTGCCCCAAGTTGCCCTTTGCCCCCACCTGAGTCCGCGCTTACAAATGAGTAGCACTATTTACTACCTCACTAGTTAGTAGTATCGCTCCGACCGCCTCACGGTGTGGTAATCAGTGGAAACAGCGTAGAGAAAAAGAAATATACACATACGCAAACATTTTTCTGACTATAAGCATAATAACTAAAAACGTGTAATACTTAACAAACTTCTTTTACATGTTTTTATGTGTTTGTACTTTGCCACGAATTGCTATTTGCCCCCAAGTTGTCCTTTGCCCCTAATTGCCCTTTGCCCTCGCCTGAGTCCGCGCTTACAAATGAGTAACACTATTTAGTTACTACCTCACAAGGTAGTAGTATCGCTCCGACCGCCTCACGGTGTGGTAATCAGTGGAAACATGGACCAGTTCCTAGGGGTCAAGTACAAACTGACGACTTCGGACAACTTCGAAGACTATTTGAAATATATTGGTAAGTCATATTAATATTGTAAGTGAATATATTTTTTTTTTTACTAATATAGTTAGAGATTATATTCGATTTATGGTTGATTAGTAGCGAAAGTTTGAATCAGTAAATAAAAGTTTTAAAATAATGTCTTAGTATATTTTTAACATATATTTTTACACTTTCTGACTAAACCTGATTAAATATAACAACTTTGGTGGAAATTAATCTTAAGACTAATAAATTTAGTGTCCTTATTTTCAATCTTCGTTGTCGTTGTAAGCTGTTGCGTTTACTTCATTTTGTCACTTGTAATAATAATAAAATTAACAATAATAGTTGAATTTCTCAAAGTAGGTATACTTTATAATCTTCTTTCTTAGTTACTAGTTGCCCATATCTTAACATATTTTATTATCACCTCACCTAGTTTTCGCAATGACTCGTGATTTTGTGACAAAATATCTTATGTGTTATTACAGGGTCAAATCTATATAAATATTCTTACCCAATACCATCTAAACCGATTCAGCCTGTTAATCGTTACGGAGAAACAAAAAACACACGCACATACTAAATTTTCTTCGATATTAGTGTAAAATACTTGGAATTTGGTCTATTACAATCCAGGGGTCTTCAAATCTAGAGTTATAAGGTATCTTTTAGGTAAGCGTGTTACACCCTAGGCTGCAGCAACGCTTAACATCAGGCAGGCTGTCAAAAGTAAACCTATCACACGTAAATAAAAATCTAGCAGTTCATAACAAACTGTAGGTAGGTACTAAACCTACCAACTCTGCCAATCAGGGCGACCAGGGTCACTGACCTTTGTAACAAAAAACTAACGAAACTAGATCAATAGTTTCAGTTTCAATATGATACGAATAAGTACTACTGTTATATGGTAGGTAGGTATTTACATGAAACAGAGTGAAACGAATATATTACAACAGTATGACGAACTTTGTATTAGACAGTCAATTTATATTTTCAAGCTTAAAATAAATAATTGGCCAAGAATACAAAGAAATCTTGAGAAACTCTCTCTCTCTCTCTCTCGTGATTGACACAATTTTATTGTTATAATTGAGATATTATGGAATCATCCAGCCACCGTTGCACATGTACTAATACGTTTTTAAGATATTAAATTTTGTATTTCTCCAGAGGTGGGTTTCTTCCTCCGTAAGACCGCTCTCTCCGTGAGCCCAGACTGCATTCTGACGCTAGATGGCGACACCTACACTCTCACTATGAGTACCACCTTTAGGACTGTGAAGACAGTGTTCAAACTCAATGAGGAATTTGATGAGGAGAGGGCTGATGGGTCTGTGGTAAGGAAGTTTTTAATTTTATTTCATTACTAGTGGACGCCCACGGCTTCGCTTGCATATTTTTATTTTTTAGGATAAGGAGTAGCCTCTGACACTCCTAAGACCTCATACTACCTATTTACTTTCACTGATAATATCACAGACATGTTAAGTAGCGTACGCAGATCATAATACCTTTGTTTATTTGTAATCATATCTTATTTCAACATAGTTACAATAAATATTATAAAACAGATTCATGATGTCTCAAGTTTTAGTTAAGGTACAAATTAAATATAGTAAAATTTTACCTGTAGCTGTTGGAAGAGTTTGTGACTTTTATTTACTACTACTTAGCTGTCCCGGCAGACTTCATACTGCGTTTTAAAAAAATTTTTTTACCGTCTTAATTTTCCCTAGACCTCCACGAACATTTCAAGACTAAGATAAGATAAATCCGTTCAGCCGTTCTCGAGTTTTAATCAGACTAACGAACAACAATTCATTTTTATTTATAAGAGAAGAAGAATACAATTTACACTTGACGAATATGATGCGATCTATAAGTACCTACCTAACAATGTATGGTGTATAGTATATGCTAAGTAAATAAACCTATTTATTTTCAGTCAATGTTTTTCGTGTTGTTATATAAGTAAAATGATTAGCCGAGTTATGCAGATCATGATGATATTTCACATAGATTCATTCATCGGACTGTAATAGAAAAAACATACCAACACAATAATACCCATAACAATAGCTAAGTTATTATACTTATTCATAAATATTGAATAGAAGAGTTACAAGGTAACGTCGCTAATTCAATGAATAGGAAATTGAATAACATCGGTATAAAAACGCTACAACATCTACAAATTGAACATAAATTTAAGTAATAAATACAATGAAGGTATGGTATTAAATTTCGATGAATGATTATAACCTATTTACAAGGTCCATTTTGGCTTTTGGATTATACGATGTTGCACAATTGAAACCTTGTAGATAGGTATTTGGCTGGCCTGTTAGCTTAGGTTGTTAGTGGCTCTGCCTTCTAATCTAGGGGTTGCGGGTTCGATTCCCGCCTGACACAAGTATTTATGCATTTTAAAAATGTATAATTTCTTGTGTTGAGTCTGGTTGTTTTTATGTATAATAAGTATGTATTTACAAAAGAAAAGTATATAAGTATTATATCCGTTATCTAGTACCCACGACACAAGCGTTTGCTTAGTGTAGGGCTAGATGGCGCTGTGTGCAATGCCCCGGAATATTTATTTATTTATGAAAATCTTGTTTGGAGTTATGAAGAAAAACATTTTCATTTCTTTAGTTTTGTAGTAGGTAGATGTGTCAAGATTAATATTTGTTTTTAATTAAGTATATGAGGTAACAATCCAGAATTTAATGGATTTTTCTCATTGGTTACATGAGATATTAATGTTTTTTTTTAGGTAAAGAGTATATTCACATTAGACGGCAACAAGCTAATACAATTCCAAACCGAGCCCAACGGAAGGAAATCAAAACATGTTCGAGAGTTTACGCCTGAAAAAATCACTGTGGTAAGTTGTAAATGTTGCTGTTATTACATGGACATTGAAAAATGATCAGATTTACCAATTCATACAAAAAATTGCGTAAAGATCTGAATATATATCAAATGATATAATCAGAGTGATTTGCAAATTCGTAAAGTTTTGCACTCGCTAACACCAATTCAAATAAAAAAATTCAAATTCAAAATTTATTTATTCAGAATAAGTGTAACAATAATTCTTAATTACTACCTAACATACTGGGTGAGGGCACACCCGTGCTATGTTAGCTAGTCCCTTCCAGTGATCTTGCTTACATTAATACAGTTAGAAACAAGTAAAAAATAAATTTTTGAAAGTCAAAATATATTTGTCAATTTTTGTTTTTTTTTTTACACCAATCATAGACAAGAAGCCCTTGGAAATTCTATGATAGGTGGATCGCTGGCATGGATTAAAATAATATTTAGTTTAGTTTATGTGTCCCGCTCTGGGTCGTTTCTGGTGCAACGGCTATCTATCGCCATCCAGCGCGGAAACGCAGCAAGCTTGATGGGCACATTTGGACCGGGAACGATTAGGGGCGGGTTATTTAGTTAATTTGACATTTAGTTATTATTTATTATTTGACCTCCGAAATGTTAAGTTCTGTATATTATTAATCTAGTTTACTATTCAACATCCAAATACAGATTATATAGGACATAATAAAGTTTATGTGTTGTTTCGTTTTTGAAATAAATGTTTCCGCATATATGATGTATCATATATGCTGCCGATTTCTTCGGATTAATATTATTACAATCTGCTATGAGGTGAGCCCTCCTGTTTTACAATTTTCTTTGACATAATTGTTTAGTTTCTACTTATTGTATTTTATTATCTTGGGCGTGTAGTGTCAAGGAAAAAATAATTATAATTCTTCCATTATTTTCCTTATGTTGCAGATAACAACGGCAGACGGCTGGGATGGTATTTGCACTAGAATTTATGAAAAAACAACGTAATTTATTAGTACCTATAATAATTTTAAGCACTTTAATTAATATATTTAATTAAAGTGCTTAAAATTATTTATGTTGTACAATTTTGTAAATAATTAAAAGCGATTGGGTGATGATGAGTGATAATGTAGTTTTATGAAATAATGGTATCAAAATATCAATTGAACAGAAAAGTCAGTATTGCTTTTTCAATGCAAGAGTGCATATACTTCATTGTAAGCAAATAAAGACATTGTTTAAAACGTAAATTACCTACAATTTTGGTTAATTAGAAATGTAAAATTAAGTTAATTTCTGACAGTAGTGATTACAAGCTACTTATATATGATAAATTAATTATATTATTTTTGCAATTCACTGTTTGTTTCCTCATTCGATCTTATAATTATGTTTGTTATATTAACACTAGAATTTATTCTACATCTGGGTATTACGAAGAAAAACTCCTTACTTCCTTCCTTTAGTCGCTGGCTCGCTGCTGAGCATCGTGATGGTCCCGACCCACTTGGTGGACCAATAATCGCCATTTGTGTCGATCCGTGGCTTCATGTATGGCTATACTTGCTTTCGAGCCAATATGTTGAGCCACTTGATCGGACCATCTAGTTGGGCTTCGACCTCTTGATCTTGTTCCTGCCATTTTTCCGGTCACTATGAGCTTCTCCAGATTTTCCAGAAGAAAAACTACAACTGGTAACTGGTATACTAACTGGTATACTAACTTATATATTCGGTATTCTTTCTTATTTCTATGAACAAAATTACATAGGTCATTAAAAATGTATTCGCAGAATGATAGCATGTATTACGAGTATTAAACACTTAATTACTAACACAAGCTTCAAATAAAATTAACTAAGAAATAATTTATAATCATTTTGATAGGTTTCTTATAGGCAAGCGTGCTACATCTTAGACTACAGTGGTGCTTAACATCAGGCAGGCTGTAGTCAAACGTAAGCCTGTTTCGTGATATAAAAAGAATTAAATTTATTTTCTTTACACTTGACATCTAGTAATATAAATTATATAGGTATACTTTAACTGAAAAATAATGTTAAACTTAAATCAGTATTTTCAGACCTTGTTTGGGTTGTGCAGTTCGCCTCGGATGTTTGTTTTCATGAGCTGAAAAAAATTAAATCACGTTAAGAACTTAACGATGTTGATGTCTCAAAAGAAATTCTGTCATTTTCAAGGCTAATTCGTATTTATCTATTTATACTAAATCATTATTATTTTAGTGTACAGGAGTTAAACCGAAATTCAAAGGCATAAAATAAAACATATAAATAAGCTAAAAAGGGTCAAAGATCTGTACGTAGAAGATATACGAAAAAATGTTTGGGTATAGGTACCTACTTTAAATCGGTAGCAGACTATTTAAATTTTTGTCTGCTTGTCTGTTTTTTCAAACGCACATTTACAGACCATCATGATTTTTGAGTGACATACTTTTTATTCCGAAATAATGTCACATTATTCGTGTTTTTTTATCAGCCTATGCTGTCTCACTCCTCGGAATCAAAAATACACTTACTTCAACTTTGTTCTCGTAGCTGAGTTCAGTTTTGCCCAGTACGTAGCAGAGTTTGGCCCACGCGGCCTCTGCTGTCATGTCGAATGAGGGCACTACGCCGCATTCTAGGAGCAGCTGGAGATAAATGAATAAATCAGTGTTAAACACAGAGAAAAAAAATGTTTTAAGATATCGGTATAACGCCTGAAGAAAAAAGTGAGCAAGCTGACAGAGTTGGTTATTTTAATAAATAGCAGCACCACGTGATTTTATCATCCATAGCCTGGGACGAAAAGTAGCCTTTGTGTTAATATGTCTAATCTATCTCCGCACCAAATATCAGTCTAGTCAGCACAGACATCTTAGCGTGAAGAAAACTCACACAATCACAAATTTAAATTTTCGCTTTTATGTGGGATAAGGGTTAAGTGCGAAGTGTAATAATATAAATTCTCCTCACCAATCCAGTCTCATAAATAGCCCTGCCGAGCACAGTTCCATTGATGCACTGGGTGACGTTCACTATCAGTACTTTGTTCTGGATACCACGCTCGATCTCTTGGTAAATGTCCTTGCGTTTGATCTGCATGTTACCGTTGCCGTAGGTCTCGAGAACTATGCCTGGAAATGATAAACAAAGAATTGAAATCATATGTTATTTTCTTTCTTGAGTAGTATTTCCTCATGACTGAGGGTCGTGACTCCCCCGTAGAATTAATTCGTTAGGAGAGTTCTCTAGGGCAGATACATCGTTGTGGGCGCCCAGGTCCTTCCACGTGTCCACGGATATAGTGGTCCTCAAACATGTCAGTTGCCTCACGATGTTTTCCTTCACCGCTAAGTGTGTGCAAATCCACACAAAAGTTGAAAATACAAGTCATTGGTGTAGGGCTATGTTTTACGTTACTACACATTTCTTCTGTGGAAGGACCTGGGAAACGCATACGTGCATGCATTTTCTCTAAGTGTATACTCCCGAGTTTACACTTAGTAGAGAGAAATAAAAGTAGCTCATTTTCATCATTTATTATAAACTAGTAGACGCCCGCGGCTACCCACGCATTCTTTCAGGTCAAAGAGTAGCCTATGACACTCCTAAGACCTCATACCTCGTATAAATCAAAGTATAAACCAACTTACCATCAAAATTGTCGCACACAGCTCTGATCAGTTCTGGCGTGATGGTCGGAGTAACCTTCATAATATACACCTTCCTCGATATATTGTCATGAAGCCTGCAGTCGTTGGGCACTGACCCTGGAGGATGGATCAGCATCTTGGGGTCTACATCCAGGGTGGTCTTAGCTTCCAAAAGTGGGGGGAAGTTGGGCGAGTCGAACGCGTAGATACGGGTGTTGGAGACTTTCTTTACCCTGGAATGGAGAATGGAGATGGATTAGAATTTGGATTTTTTGGTCTTATCATCATTTTTATATCATGTTTGTAATGTGTAATACTATGTACTTTCTGTTACTTTTTGGTATAAGCCTAGAAGATCTAGAAGACTAAATATAAATTCTAAAAGTGTTCATTTCTTAAAACGTTACCGCGTTGCTTTGAAATTTTGGATGTGGTGATGGAGATGATATCTAAGCGTTTTTTATTCTTGATTTGCAACTTAAGTTAAAGTTAAAGTGAAAAAAAATATCATTCTTCCGTGAATCAAACGACAAAATTCAAAAATACTTTTCTGTACTACTGTTGTTATAATACAACCAGTAAACCAGCTTAGTTAGAGATTCCGAGTACCACCATTTACCATCAATATTTATTATTCTGATAATTTTGAATGCATCTTTCTTTGAGTATTAATATATAGAACCTGAAAAACTAATAAAGATTTTAGAGTAATAAAAATGTATTACCTTGTTCCTCTAAACAGTTTGGCTCCAAAGAACACTGTGACCTCTGGAATTTGCTGCGTGGCCGCGATGAGAAGAGCACAAAGGAAGTTGTTGTTACCATCACTTCTTGGCTGGAAGATCGGCACCTGGAGATAAAAGAAGGGATTTTAATGTTGGTTTATTGATAGTGATTCGTTTATAATAGTGGTAGACCTAGTTTCTCCAGTGTAGGAGGACCTTTGCAAGTTTGCAACTTTTCTTTGCAAAAATGCTGTAGGTAGGTAATTATTATAATTTTAAATATTGTTTCTGTGACTAAAATGCATTGATATCAAGGAATACGATAAAGTTTATCCTAATGAGCGAAGTTGAAAATGAAGATGGGTGTCATCACAATATCCGAAACGCGTAAACAACACACGCGAAATTCGACGTGAGTAAAAACCGTTACTTACATTTTCCTAATAAATGAGTGTAACAAAAGATTTGATCTGTGTTTCTTGTTTACGTACCCAAGTTAGTGCCTTAGCATTAGTTGGTAAGCTGACAATTAAACGTAGCTTGCTTTTCAATTAGGGTAGGCGTTTTGAGAAGTATGAGAAGCTGTATGGGTAAGTCGGAGTAATATTCAACCATAATCCTGTCTCAAGCATTGTGGTGGCAATTTACTTGGAAACAGCGACCCAAGTGCTTGAAGGATAACGATCATAATATAATAACCACAAAAATTATGCACACCTACAACGCCTCTGTTTCATTATACCTTGTATTTTTGAAACATTTTTTCTCCAAGTTTGATCGATCTATTTAGGAGCTAATATAGACTGGAGTTCCTTCGAAATGGTACCTTTTAGCTTTTTTTGCAATCCATATGTTCTCTGAGAAATCCTGTAGATATGGCTGTTCAACTTATTGTTAAGATATTTTTAATGATAATTTCTATCACAGTGTTACTGAATAGAAAAACTGGCAAAAAAATTGGCCTAGAACTAGTAGGCGAGGAGTGGGTCGTCCGGTCGCGAGATGGGTCGACGACATCATCAAAGTCGAGGGTCCAACCTGGATGAGGTCTGCACAAGAGCGACGTAGATGGCACATACAAAGGGAAGCCTATACCCAGCAGTGAGATCCCAAGGGCTGTGGATGATGATGATGATGTCGATGCCCTGATATACATTCTTAGCTATTAAAGATGGTGTTTACCTGAGCACCAGTAAGCACGACAGTCTTGCCAACTGTGTCCAACATGAAGGACAGTAGAGACGCGCCGTACGCTGTGGTGTCCGTGCCGTGCAGGACCACGAAGCCGTCGTAGTCGTGGTAGAATTTCTAGAAATTAGGAAAAAACAATCTATGATAGAGGTGAAAGATTATTATATTCTTCTTCTTATCGAATGAGAGTGGCCAACTCTGTTGTCGAGAGTTTATCAAGCCGCCATAATATGGGTTTGATTTTGATGGAGAATCTATTTAAAAATGTAAAGGTAGGATATAGTTTTTTATAGCATACATTTCTTGTCTTAAAAACTCTAGGTGTGCTGTCTCATTTTTAAAATCAGAATGATCGAGTGATTCTTTCTTTCTAGTCGATAAACGTGTCATTGCAACATTTCTTGTTCATTGAATGAACGAAAAACAATTGTAATATTGTAATAATTGAACCAAAAAGGATTAAATGAACCAACTAGTACATACAGGCTGATTTTTTGGTAGGAATCTATCATCTACAGAAGCTACATAATATCATCTATACAGGGTTACTGGTAACTAACGCATAACCTTTTAAGGGTGGCTTTAGTACATCTATACCAACAACTATTGTTCTACAACTTTTGGAAATTCGTGAAAAAAAATCAGCTGTTCCATACAAAAGTATGGAAGATTTTCGACAAAATGTATGGAACAGCTGATTTTTTTTTCACGAATTTCCAAAAGTTGTAGAACAAAAGTTGTTGGTATAGATGTACTAAAGCCACCCTTAAAAGGTTATGCGTTAGTTACCAGTAACCCTGTAATAGACATTACTTTAAGATAAGAGTTATTAAAGGTTTAAAAATATCACACAATTTCATGTTATTGTGTAATTTAGATAGATTACTATCGCTATCAGTTATTAAAACAGTTCTGCTTGAATAAATTAATGATTCGGTTGATTGGCTTCTTTATCCGTTAAAGGTAACACTTAGGGTACCTACGCACTATGCGGTTAGCCGGAATGCGGCCAGCCATGCGGCTGACCGCAACAAAAAATTTGTACGAGAATGTAGTTTTCATTTGCACTACGAAGCGGCTGCCGCCCGACCGCTCCGGTCGTTCTGAGCGCTGCGGCCCGACCGGCGGCCAGCCGGACGGTCGCCATACACACTACACGGATATGCTAGTTTGCGGTTGCCCGCCATTGCCGGTAAACGTGTTCACCAACGTGCGCGCATTTAAGTGAGTTTATTACTTTGGATTTCGATGCCGAAAATTTTATAATCGAGATACAAAATAGGCCAGCAATCTGGAATAGTAAATCCGCAGAATATTACGCAGAATATCCAACCGCAAACCACTACGGTTACTAAACGCACTTTCCGGTTGGAGGTGCGGCTATCCGCCACCCGGCTAACCGCAAGCGCAACCGCTTCTTACGGTTAGCCGGACGGCTGGCCGCATTCCGGCTAACCGCATAGTGCGTAGGTACCCTTAAATCTATACTAATATTATAAAGCTGAAGAGTTTGTTTGTTTGTATGTTTGTTTGTTTGTTTGAACGCGCTAATCTCAAGAACTACTGGTGCGAATTGAAAAATTCTTTTTGTGTTGGATAGACCATTTATCGAGGAAGGTTTTAGGCTATATAACATCACGCTGCAACTAATATGAGCGAAGAAACGATGCAAAATGTGAAAAAAACGGGGAAAATTATTCATCTTTGAGGGCTTCCGTTGCGTGTGCTGCGAAAACGGTTCAATATATCAAAAAAATATGAACAAAAGAATTATTTCTCTTGAAATGATCTAACAAAATGTCTGAAACAGTATATGTCTATCTTTTAAGATTAACTCACTAGAACCGTTTTTATGGTAATAACTGTTCCATGCGGACGAAGTCGCTGGCACAGCTAGTATCTTTATATGAGTTCGTAAAGATAACAATCTTAGCACAGTAGATTAGAACTATAAACCTTTGAAACTATGCAAATGTACACACTAAAAAATAAATAGGTACACTAAAAAATAAATACACTAAAAAATAAATACACTAAAAAATAAATACACTAAAAAATAAATCAGACTTTTGCAATATTTTCAAACTAAGCACATGAAACTTTTCTTTGGTTCCTGAAAAATACATCTGCACGTAAATAAGTCCCACAATGAGACTTCACAATATACATTAATGGGGTGTATTTATTATTACTAGTATAATTATTTTATAAGTAAACCACCTGGATGATAGGTACTGTACTGTGCTAGCTGTGCCTGCGACTTCGTCCGCGTGGAATAGTTATTTTGGGCATCATATTTATTTTTGCAAACAACCTCTTCAGCATTATAAATCATAGCTGTTACGACTTGATCCGTTTTCGCAGCGCACGCAACGAAAGCCTCAAAGATTAATAATTTTCCCCGTTTATTCCAGATTTTCCATTGTTTCTTCGCTCCTATTAGTTGCAGCGTGATGTTATATAGCCTAAAGCCTTCCTCGATAAATGGTCTATACAACACAAAAAGAATTTTTCAATTCGCATTAGTGGTAAGTACCTGAGATTAGCGCATTCAAACAAACAAACAAACAAATTATAAGTATATAGCATAGTATAGAAACTATAGATTTAAAAATCCAGTAAATGAGAATTTAACTTATCTAAAACAAAATTCTAATTCTATGTATAGGTAGGTCAATAAAATGTTTATATATTTTTTTTTTCTAGTATATTACATGTAAGGTTGTATATATTTTAGATTATATAGTTGTTAATTTATAGTTGTTTTAAGTTTATTATAAGTTTTAGTTTTTAATTAGTTACTCGTAATTCCCTGTGTTTTGTAAGGTGTTTTGAATAAAAATAATAATCTTTATCTAAATCCATACCTTGATATCCCTAGCCTGTTTGATCCAATCGTCCATGGTAAAGTCCGAGGAATCTTTAAGTTCTTCATATTCGTGGATTTTGTACAGCACCTTAATTTCTGTGTCTTTTCCATCTGAAATTTTGTTTCAAAGGCGTAAACATATTTTATTTGTTTAGGTTTCTGGGCTTTTAAATTCGTAACGTATGCCTTTTAATGACTATGCAAAAATCTTAGCTACTATGCATATCACCCGTATCCTTACGAATAAAACCAACATAATATTTTTATAATAATATGATGCATGGTGATCATATTAATCTGTTATTATAACCAGTGGTGTATTTTTTTAAGATATTTCTGTCTTTGATTATGGTATTTGTGTCCCCTTAATATAATTGTCTGACGTCGGCAAATAAGTGCAAATAAGAATTATCATAATTGACTGAATATTAACATAATGATTATAGAATAGAATAGATGATTTTCTATTCTATTGAAAATCATTTATTAAGACAGTCTTCAAAACATACACACACATATACAATAAATAAATAAATTATCTTTAGTATATAAAAGGACTGTATACGTACTAAAGATGTATTTCGAATACATAATGTGTGTATGCATAAACTATAACAATAGATCATAATATTAACATACGTATTACAATACATAAGTAAGGAATAATAATGCATATTCCATAGATAGATGTATAACATAGATGTGCAATCAGTTTTATACTAATACTATAGGTACTTTTATATATATTCAATTTACATGTTTAATTATATTTTAATTTATATGTTCTTGGCTCCATACCACATGTAGATGTTTTAAATTTAGGTTAAATGTACATACTCTTATTTAGTTTTATTAGTGTATATATGTGTATATATTGTTTATTATTGAATAAAATATATTGTATGATTCAATTTACCTAATCAATTTTCTGTTGACTTTCTATAGATTTAAATTTGGTTGAACTCGGTAAAGCTATTTTCTGTTTTAGGTGACAGTTACATAAAGTAACAAATTTGGATGAATAGAGGTACCTTAGTATATCATAATTATATTATAGAAGCAGCCATTTAAAACCTGCCTTCTTGCGTGACGTCACAGCCAGCCCCAACGGAAGACCAGCACGGGCTACTTCCATACAACCAGCATTATGCTGAGCTATTATGTTTGTTTATTATGTTCTTACTTGTGTTTGTTTCCCTGTTAAATCTGCCATAATAAGTTTTTTCTTTCTTTCTTAAAACCTTGTATTTACCTGGTAAAGCCAAATATTCTTTTAGATCTGTTCCTGCGAGGTTTTTCGAGTAATATTCTTCATCGTGTAACTGTGGTAGCTTTCTGACAACTTTTTCGATGTTTTTTTGTGGTACCAGTACTGAAAGTATAAGAAAAATCTTGCTAATATCTAGGAAAATTAGTTGATTTAGTTATTACTCAGTGAATAATTTTATAAAGAAAAAGATATGGAGTAGGTACGTACTGGTGGTTTTTTTATAGAATGTCTGCCTCCTCTTGCTGGACAAGAGACTTTTGTTTGTCAAGTTTTATTTGATAATGTACCTTCTATAATATTGTTAAATTACTCCAAACATAACAAAATTGGCATAGGTGCTAAAGAAAAGTTGTCCCTTTGGATATAAATGATGATAAAATTATAGTTATAATTTAAGTCCATGAAAAAATAATACGAAAATTAGCAAGCGCTTAGTTAATATTAATGTAAATTAATTATTAACACTACACAGTCCTAGTATACACATCTAATTCAACATATTATTGCAGCTGCGCCAATATATTCCGTAGGTAATAATGTTCAATATTTACCTCCTTTCTCATTCTTCAGCATACCGAAGGTCCCTCCGGTGTATATCGCCAATATTCTTTTTACTTGCACCATTTTTACCGTATTCTATAATACTATTAGAAACCACAAAAAAAATATATAATTATTATTGAATGTTTCTGTACGTTTATCACACCAAAAGCATTTAAACTTTACTAATTTTTACAATCAATGATGCAATATTTACATTCAAACTATAAACTCACAAGTCGCCGGCACTGAGTGTTGATAACGAATGAAGCGTGGTTTACATTATGTAACATACATATATAGGACGTTATTTATATAGTACGTTATATAAATTCACACGTTGTTTTATGGCAGATTTGCTTGAGCCGTGTGAATTTGCTCTCTTGAAAGGCTCTCTTGACACTACGATCGTCTCCCATTCTCATCAAGTGACCCAGCCAGCGAAGTCTATAGGCTTTTGTCTCACCCATTATATTTGGTTCCCCAACCAGCTCTTCAATTTCGAGGTTCTTTTTTATTCTCCAACTTCCATCCTGCCTCCGGGTTGGACCCAAAATCTTGCGCATGATCTTCCTTTCTAGGTGTCCCGAGTGGCCGTCGTCCCGTTGTCGGCCGAGGTACCGCTGGAAGGACGTTGTGGAGTCAGAACTACGCGTGCTTCAAGCAGCTGACTGGCGGGAAGCGGCTCAAGACCGGGACCGGTGGCGATCTCTTGTATCGGAGGCCAAGACTCACTTTGGGTCGCTGCGCCAGCGGAGTAAGTAAGTAAGTAAGTGTGAATTTGCACCCGTTAGACAGTGTGCAAGATGATTTGACAAAATATCTTAAACATGATTTGACAATCATCTATCTATCATGTTAACTATAGTAGGTACCTACCTACCTATCAATCTATGCATAGTAAACAATAATCTTGCGATTTCAAAGCGAGAGTGAATTAAGTCTCTTCTCACTGGGTAAGCTCCATCCTGTCCAAAATGATAGCGTACCATTAAGAATAAAGAATAAATAAAAACATTCATTGAATAAATAGGGTGAATAGTCAAGGGCGAACCCATTTCAAGTAAATAAAAAAACAAAGTATGCGTGAAAGATTCCAGCCGACTGGTAAGTGTATTTTAGTGTTTAAAACGGATTAGCATTTGACCGCAATTTGTCTGCTGCTATGCATTAATTTATAGATTTTCCTCATAGCTGTTTCCAAATTTATGTATGACTAGCTGTGCTCGCGACTTCGTCCGCGTGGAATTGATATTGTGGGCATCATATTTATTTTTGCAAACAACCTCTTCAGCTTTATAAATTATAGCTGTACTCCGGGGGTGACGTCACTTCCATAGAGAAACTACATTGGTACTCAGTTGACCATATATTCACGGGAGCTACAATGTATACGATTCGTCTGCTTCACTCAGAGGCGAAGGGAAGACTGTGTGTGCGGTGTATGCAACTGCTGACCGCGCGTAACTATACACCGCCACACACTTGTTTAACTTCTTTTGTTTTTTTTACGTGGGATAGGTTTACGTTTGACTACAGCCTGCCTGATGTTAAGCATTGCTGCAGCCTAGGGTGTAACACGCTTACCTAGAAAATACCTATTAACTCTAGATTTGAAAACCCCTGGATTGTAGTTCGCAGGAAACTGAATTAATTTGGACTTGACCATAGATTTTAGATGTTTTTTTGAGTCATATGCCCATTTTTTATTTTAAAACATAATATTTAATACACATAATAATAGCTACAACCTATCAAATAAGTACCTAAATATAGAAAAAAATGTAATATCAGTCGGGCTGTCTGAATTTTTTTAACACCGAATCAATAAAAGTTCTTCAGTAATTATGCTAAGATTTACTTAGCATACTCGTAAGTGAAAATAAAAAAAATAAAATTAGAAAAATTAAGTATTTACCTAATACTTTTAACTTTATTGAATCGTGTCTTGCGTTATAACGACTATGGTATATTAGTGCAACTTTATGTAACAAATTTCAGACTAGATGGTATAAAAGTACTTCATACGAACATCATTTCACTGGAATAAAGAACAAGAGTCATCATCATCAGAGCCATAACAAGTACAGCATTAAATACAAGACTAGAAGCTGCATCTGGGGTATTTTCTTGACCAGGTTCCGTCGGTTCTAGTGGTTCTTCTACCACAGGCGGATCGGCTTCTTGCCCATCTGTTGCAAACACTCTTCCCCAAACAGCGAAAGAGTACAACTCTTCGTCAAAGCTATTGAGCGTCAGATTGGCGTACGTTAATCTTCCTTCATTGATGACGTCATAGCTGTAAGCTTCAGGTTCCAAAGGCATGATGGAAGTTTTCAAAGCGACGGGGAGTATGGTTGAGTCGTCGGCGTTCAAAGCTGGTTCTTCGACTGGTGTGGGGAAGGCTGCTAGGATTGAGAGCTCTTCGAATACTGCGGTAGCGCCAACGGCGTAAGTATTGAATCTGGATGAAAATAAATGTGCATTTTATAATTCATTGATAGCATTCATTTGTTCATTGATCGAGTGCTCAGTTGAGCACGGATCTATTATGAACTTGTTCTCTATGCACACATACCTACACATTATTAAAACAAGTGTGACGGTTTCAATTAATAAATAATTTGAAAACATCGTCAATAATATTAGTCAGGCAAAATGTAGATTTAATTCATATGAAGTGAATCATGAAACATAAAACCGATAGGTTTTTTCCTTACAATGTAGAAACTAACTAGAAACTAGTAAAGAACCATCACCATATAATAAGATTGCACAATTATGATAATATAATTATATTATCGGTATGATTCATAGATTATAATCAACATCCAGCGAATATCTCTTAAATACCACCTTAAAGACTAAAACAATAAAAGAACCAAAACCAATTATATCTCCCACATTAATTGTAATCAGACAAAACAAACAAACAAAAATGACCAGTGGTGTAATCAAAGATGCATGCAAACTGAGCACTCCAAAATTGCTCACAGACTAATGGGCCTAAATATTCAGGATAAGAGGCAATATAAAAGCCACTAATCGAAATTGTTTGATAAATTGTTGACATAACTTTTTAGCATATGAACAATGATGATCCCACAACCAAGATGTCAAAGCATACCTTCCATAAACCATCCCTGGCCAAGCAACTCTGGCCACCATCAATCAGAAACCAATAGTCCAAAACCCTATAGATCCTTAACCGACCTCCTTCCACAAGTGTCCATAGTGTCTCCGATACAGGCGACAATAGAACAGATCCTGGTGCCCCCAGTCGCGATACCACTGTATGATCTTACTCCGCTGAATGCTGCGGCTCTGTATGTGTAGTGCTGTGGACATAGTACCTTCTATAGATACAAGTATTTACTGGAGACAATACGATTTATTAAGTTACTTCACACAACTTGCAGAAAACTCCTTCAAACTTTGGACGGACAGTGAATTTTAAAAGGTTCTCCCTTATTTTTTTCTATTTCTTCCTACCCTGGGCCAGCTTCTTTCAGACCATTTCCACTACAAAAAACTATCTAAATATATAACATACAAAGGTGACTGACTGACTGACAATATCATATACCTATCAACGCACAGCCCAAACCACCAGACGGATCGGGCTGCAGTTTGGCATGCAGGTAGATATTATGACGTAGGCATCCGCTAAGGATTTTTGGAAATACCACTTATAAAGAGGTGAAATAGGGAGATGCAAGATTTACTTCTTAATGAGCAAATCCGCGAGGTACTAAAATATGTAAGTAAATCTCTAATTTTACCCCTTAGCATGCAGATTTATAGTGTTCCTAAAACTTGCAATATGTATTAAATGAAACATTTCTTATTTCTCAAGTCAACAAAATTTTTCCTTGAGACATGTTTATTTCATTTTGTTATCTCATTGATGAGCTCCTTGGTTCTTGTTATCTTATAGGGACGTATAAGATATCTATCTTGCATTTTGACCCCAAAACAACACCGCTTTGATAAGTAGGTACTAAGAATTACAGTATAGTTATTATACAAAATATATGTAAGTAAATATAGTAAGTAAATTTATGTGTTTGCTCTGAAATAATATGATCAAATCACAGTATTACGATCTTGATAAATGAAACGTTGAAATAGCAATAATGATTTTATTTTTTTCTGTCCAAAACATTTAAAAGACATTTCTAAATCTACTAACTAGTGTATGATTTAAAGCGCAATTTGAATTGAATCTGCATATTTACTTGACAATGTAAGTGCATTTTAAGTTTTATTTTTACAACTATGAGTCTCATTTTGTTTATTAGATCTACATCTACTATACCATTTAAAATTAACTTAAAAAACATTCTCTTACTATCTTTTTACACTCCATAAATCTTATCCATAAGAGTCTTAAACTTTTCAACATCTTCTCTGGTAATCTTCTTGTGATGATCCACGTCTCTTGTGAAGATTCTTCCAAATATTCCAAACGCTATCAAACCATCTTGGGGCTTATTAATTTTAAATGTCACATGTTCTCGGCCAGTACTTCTTGATCTGATATTCCCATTTAGAGTTTTGATTTCATCGCTTACAATATTATCGTTTTCAATAGCACTGTATGTACTTATTTCATGATGATTCTTACCGCCTTGCGGTATTTCATTGAGTATGTTTAGTTCGTCTTGATGATTGAATACTTTCCCATTCGGTCCAACATCTACATAGCTGATATTATCACTGCTTAGTGGAAATTTGTTGGCTTGTAATGACATTGGGAAGTAAAGGACGTTATCGCATTTCAGAGTTTCGTTGTATTGGTGGCGGTAAGTCGACATCTTAATTTCAAGTTCTTGGATTCCGCCCTTTATGGTCTTGGGATCGAATCTGCAAAGCAATAAGAAAGTTACTAAAAATTAAATTGTAGGTCGCGGCTGTTTGTCTAGTACGGCAGTCGTTAAGCCATGTCAGAGGCCCTTAGGGCGGCTTGATAAACTCTCGATACCAGAGTTGGCCACTCTCATTCGATAAGAAAAAGAAAACCAAAAATACAAACATGTAAGTAATTAAGATGAATCCATCAAAAATTGAAAACGATATATGGTCGGCATTTTCTAAAGCATCTTTTTGATAGTAATTAATAAATACATATTCTGAAAAACTATAAAAGAGTATCACTCTATTATATAGTATGATCTGATAATATTAAAAAACGATTAGTTATCATCATTGCAGAATGATATGTCTGTTTTTAGAAGATATGTCTCCCTAACTTCGTAACAATATTATTTTATCTGAAGTTATCTGTATCAATGCCTCCAATCACTATCTCACGTTTATCCATCTGTCGATTAATATCCATACTGTCTGTGTATGTATTCTTTAATTTGCTTAACAAATATTGATTCAGTATATTGATTGCTTTTCAGTTTAACCTTACCTGTAAGTACAGCTAGTGACTCTTTCATTCTTGCAAGCTACCAGTCCACAAGTAGAGACGCCCACTCCTCTTCTAGCGTAGATGTTGCTTCCGTCGTATATGACCGCTCGGTATTTAGGAGTCTGGAAAAGAAATAGAAATTGTAGGCATATTGGACTAAATAAATATACATATTATGTATATTTATTTAGTCCAATATGCCTACAATTTCTATTTTAGAAATTATAAATAATATAAATAATAGAAATTGTAGGCATATTGGACTAAATAAATATACATATTATGTATATTTATTTAGTCCAATATGCCTACAATTTCTATTTTAAGAAACAGCATGCAAAATCCAGGCACGTAATTTTAAATAGGCAAGCAAGTTTTACAAAAAAAGCAAATAACATTCTAAAAATAAATAAAAACTTTTCATTAAAATACCTAATCAACAAAAACATAGAATTGGACTTACCCCATGCAAATAAGTACGTTGTGGATACAACGATAAAAAAAACTTAGCAATCTTACGCCATGCAGGTTGCTAATGAGCAAAATAGATTAGTGCACCGATCTAGTTAGAATGTATGCATTAGGTATAATTAAATACTAACTTTGCAAGCAAATTATACTTCTAAGTAATCGACGTAATCGTTACTATGTATTGTTTCATGCACTATTTTGTGAATTACCATGCAGTACAATTTTATTATATCTCAGTATCATAAAAACGTTACGAGTATCATTATTTTTTAGCAAGATCGCTTGACCACAACCCGCCTGATGTTAAACATCGCTTTTTACTACGATCTAGCACGCTTGCCTAGAAGAAACCAATGACGACTTGAAGCCCAAAAAACTTTAGTTCAAGGGGACCATAGAATCCGGCAAGGAGTTTCCAGTTTAGTTTAAATTGGAATCGTAGAAGTAACAAAATTTCACTCAGAAACACAATCGAAAACTTTTGCCTTGATTAACAATCGTGATAATAGTGCAATTTACCTGAGAACCAGAAGCCTGAGTCAGCTTGACCCTGAAGGTACAACTGACGTCCTTATCCACCAGCACGAACTCCTGGGCTCCATCCACCAGCAGCCTGCTGATGTGTGAGGGCAGGGAGGGGTCCGTGATGAGGAGCAGACCGTCATGGGTGGCCGGGTCGTCGTAGATGGGCCCGGGAATCGGGTCTGTCACCTGGAAATATAATAAACACATTTGATAAGCAATCTTTTTTTTACTGGGAACGGGTTTGCACTTGACCGTAATTCGCCTGATGGCAAGCAATCTTATTTATGCTGGAGGTATAAAAAGGCTGCCAGCGTGGCTTGAAGGCAGTCAATTCTGGACACAGTAATTGCTAAATAAAACCTGTCAGGAATAAGAGTATGTCACGGGATAAAAGCCAGCCAGTGTTATTCCAGCCCTACCACCCTAGCGCCAAAAGGTGTTCACGGTAAGGCTCCAGAATAAAAAAAAGACAAATAACCTGGTGATATGGCGATAAGTTTTTAAAAATAAACGGTCTTAACAGACCGTTATCTATTGATCATAACTTACCTGTCCAGGTACTTTAGGCACTTTGGCAACCAGCAGTCGGGTAGTAGACACACCAGGCATGATGCTGACGAGAGCTCCAGCTTTGCCAGAGAATATTCCTGACCCTGGACATATATGAAATATGAATTTCTTTTATGAACCAAGTTCGTTTTAGTTGTTCGAAAAGTAAATATTCAAAGTTCGAAAATTGTCTGTCTACTGTCATAATAATCAAACTGTCAAAATGTTACCACTGATAATCAACGTTTCAATTTGAATTTGACATTTTGATTGCTTGTATGTGATGTCTGAACAACAAGAACCCACTTTATTTTTTCAAAGTCCTGGACTAATAGTTAAACTACGTTTTGTAATAAGGCCCTATACCTATGTTTAAGTTCTTATCTTACCAGCGCTTCCTACGGCTGGCTGATTAGCTCCCGATCCGAGGAAATTGACGTTCAAAGCATACGCATATGCCTCTTGTATCTGGACAGCTGAAATTAATATTAGAGCATTTTATGTATCTGACATAGCATATACCATCTAAAAATATCAAACTCAAAGGTGGCTGTCACAGTGATCTATCAACGCACAGCCCAAACCACTGGACGGATCAGGCTTTAGGCAGAAATTTGGCATGCAGGTAGATGTTATGACGTAAGCATCAGCCAAGGAAGGGTTTTTGGATAACCTCTTTAAAGGGGTGAAATAGGGGATGCAAGTTTTACATAATGCAAGCGATGCCGTATAGAAATGGCTATCAATCATTCAATCTTTACTCTATACAAAGTAACAAAAAACGTAAATAGATCAGTGTGACTATTTAGCTGCACAGAAAATCTTGATTGAATTATAAATGTAAAGATTTATTCATAAAAAATACGGCCAGGCATTGGATTCCGTCACCTTAATCTACGAAATAATGTATTGTGATTGGATGTATAATAACTGAAGACAGGTTTGTGTAAAGTTGAAATGTTTTATTTGTAGTATATTCACACATCCACATACTACGAGTAGACAACTAGACAATAGAAATGATGAAATTGCTGTTCGCTGACTATATTATAATAGTGACCCAAATTAAGAAGACGCAAGGTCAGGGTGTAAGCCTCTGTGATTTAAGGTGGAGCATTCCAGAATTCAATTGGTTTTGATCAATTGAATCAATTGAAATAGATCTTACCCGTCAGATATGGCAATTCAGAAAACCACATGGTAGTGAATATGACATCAGTGAGCTGGTGTTTCTGGACGACCTGGATAGCTGGCACCTGGAACATGATGTCGAAGCACACGAAGTGGCCGAAGGTGACTCCGAAGTCGGTGGTGAAGACGCCAAGGTCAGGTTGGAGTGCGGGCGTGCGGGAGAACTCGCCGAAGAGATTGATCTTGCGATATCTAAGGTAAAAAACGTGAATAATTTAGCGAAACCTTTATTCTCATGCCAATCATGTCTTACCAATCAAATGTCTACTAGCATTTTAGTTAAAATGTATGACTGTATCTAAAAGAAGTTTGATAACTCTTAGGCTGGGGACCAAAATGTTACATTCTCATGCAGACAATTTTTGCAGAGTCGTAGGGTAACTTTCCATAGCCGAACAAGCAGAAAGTCCGCAGGTAGACACCGTTTTATGGTGGAAGTGCCGAAGTGTCGAACACAGCGCTTTGCCTCTACGTTTATTGTACGGATGGCAAAGCTTTAAACACATTTTTTTTTTAGAAGCTGTGTTTCCTGCGAATTACAATCCAGGGGTTTTTAAATCTAGAGTTAATAGGTATCTTCTAGGTAAGCGTCAAACATAAACCTATCCCACGTAAAAAAAAAATTGGTTATTTTCTGGCGAACTGATGATCTGGTACTAACCTGTCAATAACTGCACCAGTCCTATCCATAACCACATTGGTATTGAAGTAGTACACCTTGGCTTCGGGGCATTCTTCTCCAGCAATGTTATTGGTGCAATCCACTTCTTCTTGACCGTTGAACACCACGTAGATGGAGTGCTCGCGGGCTGCCACTGACATTGCCACTAGAACCTGGAATTTAAAAGCATATAAAGAGGTAAGCATATTTTCAATTCTCTTTTATAAATGCTCATATTAGATTTATGCAATAAATTCTTAATCACATTCATTTTTAAATTGGGGTACAGTATAGCTGATGGCAATTCACTCTCAGTAACGAAATAGTTATTTGTTATACAAGAGTGCAAAGTTGCTTTTTAACCGCGTGCTCAATTTTGATGACCGAGCAAGCGAAGGGTCCTAAAATTGAATCACGAGCGCAGCGAGTGATTCAAAATTAGAATCCTGAGCGTTAGCGAGGGAATCAAAAGAGCACGAGGTGAAAAATCTTTGCACTCGAGTGCAACACGTAACTTTTCATTCCACCTCAGCGAGGAAATGACTAAATGCAAAACGCGTGATTGTTGAGGGAGAAAGCTCATTTGCGCATTATTAACAGTTTCAGTCAATTCTGTTGGCGTCAAACAAACTTCCTCGTCGCTAGAATCACTCATTTTAGTTTTTTCACTGGTTTTCAAGTTTCTTGTTTTTAATATAAGGTTTAACAATGACGTGAAAATATGCCTCGTAAAGAACCGCGTACAAAGCAAATTGAAAGAAAGAACATCAAGAAGGTTCCGAGTCTGAGTTTTTAACAAATTTAAAAAAAGTTGTATGATGTATTCGGTACCATAGAGGTAACAGTAGATAAATAGGTTAAATGATTTTTTTAATTAAAAAACTTGTAACACACGATGTTCTAAATTCAATTTACTTTATCCTCTAGAGAATAAAACGGCTTTTGCACTCAGATATTGAAGAGCGAAAATAATCTTTCCGAGATGGTGGGATGAAAAAATAATTTCCCGTTTAACACGTTCCCAGCGGCACAGATTTATCTGTACTTTCCATTTCTGCGTTACGGGTCGTTTTAAACCTTGTCTTATACCAGAGATTGTGGCGGTACGAGGTATATTAAGCCCCACCGGCCGTAGGAGACAAAGCCCTGTTTCGCACATATCGTGTTTAAATTTAAAATTAAATGCACATATTTGCAAGTATCTACTTGAAAATGTGCCATAAAAAGTTAAAAGAGATCAAGAGTCGTTAATACCCTGCAAATTAAATTTATTCTTAAGGGGATTCGAGATATTACCGGTTCTTATTGGGTGAGTACGATCCACCTTAGACCATAGCTATTGCTTACCATCAGGCAAACTGTGATCAAGTGCAAACCTGTTTAAGTTAAAAAAAAAGATATCTTGGGCCATTACATCCTGGTGGGCGCAATACTTTATTGTACCTTAAGCTGGGCTAGCTTAAGTTGATACTGATAAGCGATCACCAATAATAAATGACGACAGCGCGTGCAAAGTTGGACTTTGCGTACGCGCAGGTAACCATTTAAGCATCGCCTGATGTATGTCACTATCTAAACTTCATACCAAAACCAAAATCCTGATTAATTACGTCCGTGTCGTTGCATAACGTCGGCGTGAACAACGTACCATAATTGTAATTGTAGATTAGCTAAGTGCATTCTTAATCATTTAATCATTTATGTATAACAGATCTTAATGCTATGTACTTGTAAATGTAGGTACCTGCTTAAAGTAGGATACAAGATAATAATACTACAACATAGACATTAACCACTGGGTGCACTACATTGCACAGTAAGTCGAAACTTATGTCGTGAAATGTAGGCTCTTTCCATTGATTCATAGGTGAATATGAAATAAAAACAACAGTTGAAAATAAAAACAACAAGTACTTATAACCTATGTGCTTGAGTATAGTTCTTAATAAAAAAATAATTCTAACAAACAGAAATTAGTATAGCTGCACAGCAGTTCATCAAAAACATATGTACCTACCTACATACATAGTTTCGCTTAGATATACACATTTATGATAATTTATTTATTATCTAAGACAGCGCAAGACAAATATAAAGAAAAGCATATCTGCAAAAAATTAATGACATTACATCGAACTCTAAGATATAGTCAACATGTTATGTTCCTTCCAAGATACTTTATTTTTGTTTTTGTTTTTGTGGGTATATCCTGTCCTGTGGGGTATCCTTCTTATAAGTGTTAGTGTGTAAATTTTGTGTATAAGTATCTGCCATGTTTAAGGTTTATGCTGAGTTGGGGCTGTGTTGGGGCAGACTTATTTATTTATTTATTGTACCTATATAATGTGTGTGTGTGTGTGTATGTTTTGTAGTCTGTCTCAATTAATGTTTCTCGATTTCTATTTCTATTTAGATACACAATACACTCGTAATTGTATCAAATTATATTATATGCAAAACCAGCAAAGAAACTTTCTTATAAGTAAAATATTGAGAGACATTCAATAGCAAGTACGATGTACCCAGAAACAGATGAAAATGGCAATTTATAAAATTATGACTCGGCCGCGGCGATTTGACCTTTCTATACACGCTAAGAACTCACGGAGCGGTTTTTTCCCGCGCCCGCAGCGGTGCCGGAATCGAGTTTAATTTTCAGAACTCACGAAGCCGCAGTTTTGTGCGGCGTTGAGGCCGCCGCGGCAGCGATTATCGCCCGCAAACCTGGCGGTTAATTATCGCAAGAAGGACTTTCGCCGGACTTTGATCGCAGAGCGCGAAGGTGGAAACCGCCGCGGCAGCGGTGCCGCGAGCGGCGCCCGCCCGCGGGTGCAGCGGGAGCTGGAACAATCGCAACCGCCGCGGGAGTAAACCACGTCGTGAAATTAATGTGCTTGAGTTTTTTACATATTCTACAAAGGCGGTGCCGCCACCGCGGCAAGCGCGGGAAAAAACCGCTCCGTGAGTCCTTAGCAGTCATTTAGTAAAATACCTTAAAAAAATAAAATGAATACCTGGATATTTCACATAGCACCGTTTTCACTAGCTGTTATACACACCTCCTTATTGATTACCTTTTTTTTAAATGGGTCATTAAAAAAAGAAAATGTATTCCTCTTCTTGAGTGACCAACTCTGATGTCAAGAGTTTATCAATCCGCCCTAAGGGCCTCTGACATGGCTTAACGACTGCCGTAATATGACAAACAGCTACAATCTACAATTTAACGTATCATTCGTCCATGGAAGCGCACAAAATGGCTTGGCAATGTGTACTTACATCATCATACAAGTCAGGATGCAGGGCTGGGATGGGGTTCTCCTTCAGAGCTCCGTTGACAGGCACGATGAAATTGACGGAGCTGTTCGTAAGCGTCAGCTCGGGGAATACCACGATGTCTGCGTTCTGGAAATAGATTGAATGCAATATTAGATGTGTAAATGTAATAAGTGTTTCATTATTAGATGAAAGATAAAATGATTAAAAATCATAGCCAAAATTATGAATACATTATTAAATTAAAATATAATCAAAGATATTGATTTAAAAGTCGAGTCAACATGAAGATTCATTATCGTTTAGAGACCACACCAAAGATTGCAAAGGTACGTAGGTAGGGCAGTATTACCTCTTTGGGTAAATACAGCACATTACTTACTGATAAGTAAGTAATAGTTTAGTTTTGCACAATAGACTTAAACAGAATAGTTACCAAATATTTTGGTGCAAAATGAAAGACATACAATTAAAAAATACGATAAAAAAATACGGTCCCCTGCTTAATTAGAGAATTTAGAAAAATGCTCTCACGATAGAGTGGATTTACCATACTTATACATAATATACATATTATATTATTATTACCTGTTGGGCAGCCTCTGCAATAAGCTCGGCATACTTGGCTTTATTGTAGTCCACATCTCTGGTGACTTCGTATTCTACCACCGCGGCTATGTAGTGGTCATCTTGGGGCGTCGATCGCTGCAAACATATAGAAGGAACTTTTTAACGAATCCAACTGAAAACTAATTTGACTGGCTTGTTTGCTTAGTTGGTAGTGGCTCTGCCTTCTAATCTAGGGTTGTGGGTTCGATTCCCGCATGACACAGTAGTTATGAATTTTTAAATTTGTAAATACATGTTATGTGCCTTGTTAAAACTGTTAAAAGAAGATTTTATATTTAAAAAGATAGAAAAGTTATGAGTTTATGATTGTGTAATTAGTGAAGTATCAAAATATACGTATTTGAAACAAATAGGTAAAAATAAATTCTATGTTCAATGTTAATTAATTCATAAAAAATATTTATACGTAAATTTTCATACATTCAAATAACTTCTATTGTAGTTATTATGTACACCTATTTTACGGTTATTTCCCAGATCTCTATATACTTCGAGTCTTTATACACTTGGTACTCTATAGTTATCATTGCTATATGTTATAATAATTTGTATTAATCTAGTTAAACTCTTTTTAAATTTTTATGTCAAAATAGTATTTTTTTTTTCATATTAAGTACCTACATAATTATTATACTTAATCAAAATTGCTAGTAAAACTCGGGCTACCCTCAAATTGTGTCAACAAATGGTAAAAAATAACAAATGAAAGTAACCTATTTCTAAGAAAGGGTTCGTCGGGTTTATTTTCCCCTTTATTGCAGACTGAATTTCATTTCCTTTCATATATAAATATACCTACAAATTTATTGTACAATAAGTATAGTATTGTACAATAAATTTATATGTATTTAAAGGAAAAATATCCAATTGCGTTTTTATGTATTTCTCGACGAATACTTTCCCAGTTTTTCCCTGTTATAGAAGTTTTTAGGTAGGTATTATTTCCAAAGATTAATAAATTTACAAAACATTTTGTCCGCGCAAGATAAATCTGCGGCGGCTGGCGGCAGCACATGATTACCACGAGTTGGTTTTCAAGATCACATTCTAGTCAGATTGATTAGTTCCATTTCCATCCGCGCAAACAAAATTTATGTGAGATTATTTTCAAAACGATTTCTTGACTGGTATAATATATGACTTTTCTTTTGATGAAAGCCCATTTTAAATGGCTGTAATATAATATGGCTTAATAGAACATCGATTACATAAAATGTACTTACTGAATGCTAAAATAACAGGAAGTATCAATAATAAATACCAAAGACTTTGTGTTCATAAGTACCTATACTTAGACATTTATATTTTGATAAACGTTGCTACTTTTACTCGTATCTCTCTGATAAAAAATCGTTGTTACTGTCAGACAGTAACAACGATTTCTTATCTTAGACAGTGTCTATCATGCATGCAAGCAAAACATTATAGAACTACGAATTGAAGAAACTGATTTACATTTCATTAATATTATACCTAGGTTAAATTTAAATACATACCTACATATTATTTCCTACTCTTGAAACAGATTTTAGAATAACCCGCCAAATAAAAATATTCACGGACAAAATAATTTCTATATTGTCTATGGTCATCATTCCTCAACCCCAAGTGAAATAAGACCTTATCTCTTTGTAATAAGGTTTCACTCACTTATACCAACATTACACAAACAAATACGACCTTTATTGGTAAATAATAAAAACAACATGGATAATACTCACTTGAAACGACGAATTTATTAGACACGCCAAGAGAATAATTAAAATACTTCGCATTGTGTTGTTTTTCACAGTCTGGCCACTATTCATTTACCTAAATCGCGCGGGAATGAAAGAGACAAGGTACGCTTTTATATATTTAAAACCCAGACCAAATGTAAGCGTGCGTTCACTTTGACTACCGTTCAATGACAAGTTGACAAGACAAAGAGAGTAGGTACCCGTAATTTTTGGAAAAGAAATGACGTGTTGTGTCACGGGACGGGAAAAAGTACCCGTATCTTGCAACTTTGAAGTTATGATTTCGGTCGAATGTACCTACAATATTTTTGTGATTGTTTAATGCTAAAGTTTGCACAAAGACATAATAACGGGACATTATTATATCAGGCGTTTTATAAAAGCATAGGTCCTTTTTACATAATAGGTATACTTATACAAGTTTAAGACGAAATTAAAATATGATAACACCATATTATCATAGATATAGCTAATAATTTTTCGATTGAGACATATTACCTATGTAGAAAGCCTTTTCCATTTTTTTTTTAAATGATCATTGCTTAGAAGTGGGACATAATATTATTTAAAAAAAAACCATTACATTACGTTTTTTTTTACATGTTATAGGCTTACGCTTGACTACAACTTGCCTGATGTTAAGCAACGTTATAGTCTACGATCTAGCGCGCTTGCCTAGAAGAAACCGGTTTACTCTCGACTTGAAGACCGATAAATTATAGTTCAAGGGGAATAGAGATTCGGGCAAGGAGTTCCACAGTTGGGCTGTTCGCACGATGAAAGTCGAAGCAAAACGCTTGGTGCGAGTCTTTGGAACCTCAACTGTGTAACGTTAGTTACATTTACATTACATTTTTTATTCAACTACGTATCAGTACGTAATATTGTTATTCGTAGCCTCTTACAATGGAAATGAATACTGGGTTCATTGCATTCACGCTAGGGGAGGGGAGATCCTGTTATATACAGTTATACATATGTACGTAGGTATATACACGTAGATACAATACGCATACTAAGTAAATACATTCAAATATAAGTACATAATACTTGATTTGCAAATTAATGTTAGTACATAATGTAATTGAAAAATCGTTAATCGCGTCGTGTAGGTAATACATAGGAAATACCATATAATATATGATTAAACGAACTTACAAAGTGAAGTTCGATCAATATTATATGAGTAAGTTTCATGCGAAGATATATACTCCCAGCCCTCCCAAAATACCCTAACTATAGGTACATTTTGTGTGCTTGTTTCTATAAAGATTGAGGACGACATCCAAGATGGTTACCAAGATGGCTTCCAAGTGAAGTTAGAAGGACTTAACTTGACTTGTATTGACTATAGTCAAATTAGTCTCTTAAATTCGTGCAATGTTGCCTGTAGGATAAAAGTACTACTTACCATGTTTATTATATCTGAAGCATGAAATTTACGAAATATAATACAGTAATTATACCACGGAATACATATTACATGAATAAAAAAAAAACATTGTATGAATGTTTGTTGATATTTGGTCCTCCTAAACAAAAAATCCTATAAATCCTAAATAATTATATGACTCAATTATATCTAATCAATTTTAAAATGAGATAAGTATGCATAAAAATAAAAAATGCACTCGAATGAAAAAACATTTTTGATAGATACCTATTACCTACAAATAACGTAGTGATACTGCTTTACCTACCCGCATAAAAATAAAGCTTACCAAAAAAAATTACATTCATATACAAATTAATGTAATAAATGGTTGTAAAATAACAATATAACAACACCTTTATACAATAGAGACAAAATTTGATTTACCTAGTCAGACCATATTACAGCTGATACGTTATCATTTATTCGCTACAACACATCTTGGCCCTGATAATCATACATATTACTTATCTCTTTGATCATATAATCCGGCTTTTTGTTCCACCTCTTTTTCCTACTTTACTCCTTTGTTTAAATGTACACAAACCTCCTTTTTGCGCCGATAAGCTTCTGTCAAAACTTACTACTGGCCAGTTAAGTTTGTTAATTAAAAAGTTGTATGCAGATTTTCCTTTTCTTTTATCTTGATGTACGACATTAGATTCTATTGCCGAGTGATAAGGATTTATATTGACTGACGAGTTGGTTAGGTCCAAAGATTGACTGCCACGCGATAGAACGGCATAATTATACAATTAACGTTATCATTAGTAACAAGATTATCTACGGGTAATATGCATAATCCCCTTGTTCAAACAATTTCCTGTAAATACTCAAAAACGGTTACTTTTTCAAAAGATCGTGAGATACGATAAGGGTTTTGAAAACTTGCGCATCCAGCTATGTATAATTTGATTACACTTAAGTTTTTTTTTTCAAGAAGTTCCTTGTACGTTATGTCAATCGACCGTGAAAATGACTTTGCGATAAATTATTTTACAGATAAAAAACTTAAGTGGCTATTATTGCCTAGTACTGACATAATAATTATAAAATATATGGTATGATGTATCTACTTACTTCGATAAGTTGAGAAATTATATAACTCTTCACTTCTTTCTAATTTTGCATTAGATAAGTATAATATGTTTAAGCACAGAGATAATAAGTAGGTACCTACTAGTATGTAAGTATATACCGAAGAATTAATTAACGAGAAGAATTAATTAATTAATTTAGAATTAATTAATTTCGAAGAATTAACGAGAAGACGGGAGACACCCGCTCTGGATCATTTTTGGTGCAAAGGTTAGCCATCGCGATTCAACGTGGCAACGCGGCGAGCGTAATGGGAACCTTTGCGCCGGGAGCAATCCGGGGTGGGCTCTTTGATTAATTTTTGTTTGTTTTATTTTACTTCATATTTTATTTTAGGTATATTATATATTTTAATATTATGTTTAAGACTTGTAAATATATACTATTAGTCAGTATATACCTATCATCATCATCATCAGCCTGTTATTGCCCACTGCTGAGCATAGGCCTCTCTTCTTGTACGCCATTCGTTCCGGTCCTGCGCAGATTGAATCCAGGTGCTCCCTGTGCTCATTCTAATGACGTTGTATTGTATTGTATATTGTATTCAAAAGCAATAAATTTCAACAAATTTATTTACCGTTTTTAATGTTTTTGTTGCTTAACTTCAATTCGAATATTAATTAAGGACGCCTATAAATAAATTATCGTGACTTCAGCTAAAGTTTTAACGCCTACTAAAAATATTAGATTGATAAGCGTTTGCTTAGATTGCAATAATGAAAATGTAAGAAAAGCGCCTGGCGGATTCAATTATGTATATCGTGCAAGATAAGCTTTGTACGCGGATAAAACGAATTATCGCACCACAAACCACTATTTATTTTTTATAAGTACCTTTGACACGAGAATTTTTGCTTAGTTTGGAACTGGATGGCATTGTATAAAATTTTCCTTTATTTCTATTCTCATACAAGGCTAATATGGTGACATTTTGTATCAAATAGGAAAGCACCAATTTCATAACTCAATACAATTTCAAGATGATAACGATAGTATCAACTGCTCCACAGGCAAATATGCCTCAATCAGCTTGAAGTTTTGTCACTCCCTAGATTTTGTGTTATAGTAAATAATGAATCTTCATAATTTCATAATTAACGTTAGCATAATATGTAGTAGACAAAGTAAATGGCTACACACTACGATGAAAATTCGTGAATGGTTAGGTAGGTACCTAATAAATAAATGTCACTGCTCAATAAGTAATCGTGATAATACTAAGCTATTCCTGATACATTAGCAAAAAATAATCTTCTTTCACTGATCCCCATGTATCAATAAGTTTTTAGAATGTCGGCGGTGGCTGAGGAGGCCCTGTGCGTGCAGTTTGTCGCGGCGAATTGCTTGCGACCGCGCGCGACGACGGCCAACCACCGACGACTGAAGCTGGCCGGGGCCACCGCTGCGCGTGCGACGGGGAAGTCCCCCAGCTGAGAAGAGAAGCAGAAAGGGGGTTTACGTGAGGACGAAGTGTAGTCAATGAAAGTCGTGTTTTCTTTTTTAATATAATTCCATTCCATTGCTCTGCTTGATATTAAGCCGTAAATGTTATAAGTGCGGGTCACCTGGTGGTCATATGCCTGATCGTCCAGTATAAAACATTTTTCTGATCTAGCAAACTATAATTATGTACCTGTCAGGTCAGATTAATTAATTAAAGCTAGCAAAATAGTAAATGCTGTTTCTGTTGCACGGTATACTGCACTGCTGTGGTTTGGTTCATAAAGGAATGTAAGTTAATAAATATTATATAGCTAAGTAGTTATAGTACAAATAATTCAGAGTGTACATGATACACGTTCTTTCTGTATTCTGAGTGATACACCTAAATGTCCTTAGTATAGATCCACTGTCTGTTTGATAAGTTTGAGTTACATACAGAGTTGATACTTTTACCTTCAGCCATTAACTCCAGATCGTCTTTCCCGATCAGCCGTCTAAGCCTCTTGTCATCTCGGTCGAAACTTTCGAACGACTCCTGACTGGCTTTCATCATCTCCTGATAACAATTAACAAAATATAAGTAAACATATTGAAAAAATTACAAATATGTAAGCAAAAGGTGGAATGCTATTTTTATTGTTCCAGGCGTTTTATACGTTTTTCAGAGAAAACAGTTTTTTTTTGTTCGAAACATTCCTCACCTGTCAAAAAGTAGAGCGTAGGTATGTGGTGGGACATTAAACATGTGCGTATGTAGGCACAGGGCACATGTAAGTAAGAAAAACACTGGCTCCTTTCCATTGGCAATAAAATTCTTATCACAAAGAGATCGCTTCTGGCAAAAGAGAACAGGAATAAAAGTTACATTTGGTTAGTTATGTAATATGTAACCAAAACAACGCGAATGTAGACACGAGCATCCACTAATGGTATCCATCTTATTACAAAACGAGATTTAAATATTAGTCTAGGACTTTGGAAATAAAAAGTCGGTTCTTGTTGTTCAAACATCACATACAAACAATCAAAATGTCAACTTCAAATTGGAACGTTGATTATTATCATTGGTAACATTTTGTCAGTTTGATTATTATGACAATAGGCAGTCAAATTTCAAACAACGAAAACAAACTCAGTGTTTTCGAAGTTCTGGACTAACAGTTAAACCACGTTTTGTAATAAGACCTCTAAAAATAATATGTAGCTTTTATTTAGAAACGTCCATACCTGATACTGTTCCACGTATTCCTGCCCAAGTCGGCGTTCATCCAGATTCTTGCTAGATTTGAACTTAGCTGGCGGCTGTATCTTTGTGAGCGAGGTGCGGATCGTGATCGGGGCCTGGCTGTGGGGGACCTTCTCTCGAGAGGGGGACCGCCGCGAATGAGTGTGCTGGGAATAGTTGCTTTTATTGGAAAATAAGCGAAAATAATCACGACCGGCAGAATTTATTGGAAAATAAGCGAAAATAATCACGACCGGCAGAATATGAATTTTTTAGAATTGAATTGTACAATAATTTAATTTAATTATTTTTTTTGTTTTGCTATAATTATTGTATTTTATTGTACTATTATTTTAATTGATTATTTTTTACTTGTATTTCTGTGACGTGTATCAAAAATCTGATATTAATAAACTACTATGACTATGACTATGACTATGACTATTCTAACACTTGACAAAACAACTCATAGTTTGAAATAGTTAGTTATAATAAATATATAGTGTCTTGCTTAGTGTACATATAATAAAGTACAATTTAATTGATTACTTAGAATAGCTGGGTAACATGATGCGACTCGAATTAATATAATCAGGTGATCCTACTGTTATTGCTCAGATTCCAAAAATAGTATATCATAATAAGTATCCATGTATTACACAGCTTTAATTTCTTTATGGTTGGTTGAATGATTGTGTTTTTTGAGCTTGGTTGGAAGGCGTTAATTTAAACAAACGTATTCAAAATGCTATTTCTCTTAAAGATAAAAATTTCTTCTTCGTTCAATCAAATATCTCTACAGCTATATTAGTGTCATAAAATACTTAGGTACTTATTGCAAAATACACTCTTACCCAGATAAATATTTATAGCCGTATCTGCATCATGTTAAAACTCGTTATTAAATCAACCGTGGTTTCTGCGACACAGGATGTTCCTAGTGCAGAGCCCACAGGCATATTATCAAATATGCAGTGATCTGAGATAAGTCAAATAAGTTATTGAAGTTAATTGTTAAGGTATATAAAATATTCTTATTCTTACCTCTATAACTAGAAGAACAGTAACACAGAAATACCACTTATTGGCCATCATAATTTCACTTATAAAATATATATTTTATTATAACTTTATAGCAATAAAATCCAAAGAAACCAACGAGTTTTATAACTGTTTTTGCCTTAGACTGGTTCCTTGGGCTAGCTAAGGAATAATGCAACAGAAATGTTTAGAAAAGTGGAACACAATGGCAATGTGTTTATAAACAAACAAGGCGCATCCGCGAAAAGTATAGGTGTCAACTACTTTTTACATGTGAATTCACTTTTATGAGCGTAACATAAGCACAGAATACAAAGTACAAAAATAAGTACCTACTTAAGTTAGTAGTATTTTACAAGATATGTAAACCAGAAAGTTATATTATTTGAGCTTAACCCTTTACCGCATGAATTTTTTGATTTGCTTCAAATTAATTTATGATATGTAATACCTAGTAGTCCATGCTAAAAAAATATTAAAAAAAATAATTACACATGGAAATTCGTGAAAATTTGAGAAAATCTCCTTGTACCATATTTGGAACACCATGCTTTCATGGTTATATCATACTTGGGTCCATATTTGGAACAGTATGCATTAAGGTATGTAACCTAATATACCTACATAAATGTAGGTAGGTACATGTATATACATATACACATAATAAATCAGGGATTACATGCGACGTGTCATTTAGGTAGATATAATATAAACAGCGTCGATATTTTAATATATTGTATTTCTATTAACTATTCTACATAATATTATTATAGGATCGGAATCTACTTCAGAATCAGATTCAGATTCTTCAACCGTTATTTTTGGTAATTGATATTCATCTTCATCCGATAAGTAGGTACTCATCTTCGGAGTCTTGAGGAAATGCCAAAACACCATTCTTTTCTTTGCTACCTGTAATAAAATAAAAAAACTATTTGTGGTAAACGCTGTACTAACACATGCCACAAACGTAAATTAATCAAAAATGTTAACTTTATTCGGACTACTATAATTATTTTCATGTATTGTTCTTATGAGGTACCATGTGCATATAGTTCCATATTTGACCAACTGTTAATAGAATTCTTACTTCATAGTGTTCCAAATATGTCCGGTCCATATTACCATTATTGTATAGTGTTCCAGATTTGGAACAAAGTTTGTTAGTTATTTTATGTAGGAAGCAGTTAATTTTACTTACGCGTTATTCCATAGAATCTTCTTGGATCCATTCTTTTTCCCAAATAAACATAAGTTATATTAATATTCGTTTACAAATCGTAATAACTGGTAAAATAAAAATCACAATCAAGCGCTCTGCACGTAACGGCCGTTGAAAGACTTTTGACATTGAAATATAAAACCATAGACACCATCCATGGTTGTCTCTGCCATTTTACGTTCGGATACACTCTACGCTATATCTATACTTGTAATAACGGCATATAGATTTCACTAGCTGGATATTTCAACTAGTTTTTAAGGTGTTCCAAATTCGGCACGACATGCGGTAAAGGGTTAAAAATTTTCGATCATAGATTTCATTGTAGGTAACATTGACTTCTTCTTCTCGAGTGAGAGTGGCCAACTTTGGTGTCGAGAGTTTATCAAGTCGCCCTAAGGGCCTCTGACTCAACGACTGCCGTAATAGACAAACAGCCGAGAACTACAATTTAACGTCCGACCCACGAATTTGTATAATTGACTAAGAAAGCTTTTATCGTATCAATAATATTAAAAAGCTCAGTATGAAATGGGCCTTACGTTTGAGTGTGCTTGCCTAACCAAAGAGAAACGGTTGAAACTCCCTCTGAAGATCGTTAGTTTAAAGTTTGCAGGAAGTTCCACAGCCAGTTCCACTTACACAAGGGATACATACTTACAACTGACTCCAATAAAGTAACTGCTTGAAAACACAAATGTATAACGATATCCATCGTTTTGTGTCTGAATTATATTTAAATATTATCTGATTAGTATTATTAAACACCGAAGTCCTCAAAATCAAAATATATTTATTGCGGAATATAGAAAGAAAGAAAGAAAACATTTATTGTGGCAGATTTAACAGAGAAACAAACTCAAGTAAGAATATATAGGTATTAAGAGGAGGTGAGGCTCTATTAAGTTCGTTTGGGGGTGACATTTTCTCTTTGAAAAAACCCCCTTAAATAAAGAAGATAAAAAAAAGTAAGAATATAATAAACAAACAAACATAAAATCTGCCACAACACAGCCCCAAATCAGCATAATGCTGATTGTGGTATAGGTAAATAGAGTTGTTAAAATGTTACATAATGGAACGCTATACTCCTACCCATAGGACGTGCAATCTACAGAGAACAAAGAAAATAAATTAAGATAATTATAGAATTTATGTAAACATGTCAGTAAAACATTGTATTGTCAACACACATCACATCTAAATGCATTACAAAATAGAAAATTTGGCTCAAAGATAGACATCAAAATAACGCAGAATCTATATTTCTATACTAATATAATAAAGCTGAAGAGTTTGTTTGTTTGTTTGAATGCGCTAATCTCAGGAACTATTGATGCGAATTGAAAAATTCTTTTTGTGTTTAGTAGACCATGTATCGAGGAAGGCTTTAGGTTATATAACATCACGCTGCAACTAATAGGGGCAAAGAAATAATGGCAAATGTGGAAAAAACGGGGAAAATTATTCATCTTTGAGGGCTTCTATTGCGTGCGCTGCGAAAACGGTTCAAGATATCAAAAAATATGTATTAAAGAATCATTTCTCTTGAAATGATCTAACAAAATGTCTGCAACAGTATATGTCTATCTTTTAAGGTTAACTCAATGAACCCGTTTTTATGGTAATAACTATTCCACGCGGACGAAGTCGCGGGAACCAGCTAGTATAAAGTAAATCACCTATTTACTTATTAACTATCTGCAGCCAAACTCTTCCAAATCAGGATGCTTACGACCTTTGTAGAGTTCATTCTGATAAAATACATACAAGTAAATCTGTTTTCGGCTTGTACATATGTACATTTATTATATCAAGACATACCCCCAAGTAATATGGAGATAATCCATTGAACCAAAATAAACGTGAGATAAAGATTAATCGTTATAGTGTATACCTAGTAACTATTAGCTACTGTTTGTGGTACGGCTTGCTTAAATCCAATATAAAAACCCTTTTAAATGTTTATTTTTTATATTTATTTTGAAGCTAGAAGTACCTACATATGTGTAATTCTTTTCTACTGCTTCTGAGAGATACAATTCTAGATGAAGTCGATATAGGTACCTAAGTATAAAACATAACATAATATACTTTAATTAAGTAAGTAATGTTCGATACTCAACTTAGCTATAATTCGGTACTGCCACAGATTACAAACAAGTTAGTAGGTCCTGCCTCAAACTTCAAGTCAAAAATCATAATGACTAGCATAATGTACTTAGATAGGTGAGTATAGCAAACTTCGAGCATAGCAAACGAGCATGATTCTGTATTCTGTGGCATGATAGGCAGATGCCACAGACTAAATACCATCTACTAAAGAGGTCGATATATTATGTTGACAGCAAGGAGTTTATAATACTGGTTGATAGGTAACAAGTGGAGCGCGCACCCGAAACAACAACTGATAGGAAAGTTCAGGTCAGCTCAACTGTACATAAATAATTTTACATTATCATCGGCCACTTTACAACCAGTTAAACGAACCAAATGAAACTGGATACAGCTGGTATATGTAAATCTATCAATCGTATTGTTTTAGTTTTGCAAGTGTAATTCCGAACGCTCGTTGAGAAATTGAGATGATAAACAAAATATGTCGTCACAGTTACATTAAGTATATGAATTAGTATTATTAAGAGCCGGTTTCGTCCAACTGCTGGGCAAAGGCCTCTCTATCTTCTTTCCACTCATCTCTGTTTATTGCTCTGTGTGGCCAGTTGTGACAAAATGATATGAATGATAGACGGATTTTTTTTAAGGATGATGTTAGGATATCTGCGTAGTGTGATGCATCTCATGGTGAAACTATTTTAAGAGTCCGTCAAATTTTTTTTTCGATTGGAAAGCAAGCGAGTGAGTTACCATCATAGCTCGATTGCAAAAATCTGTCGGTGTGTGATGTTGTTCTAGTGGGCTTATAGATAAGTACCTACTTGACTAAAAAGTTTAAAATCTAAAGTTCCTGGTGTAAAAAACGAGAGACAATAATACCAGCTATTGTGTCGTATATAAAATATATATAAAAGATATGGAATAATTGGTTGTTGTCAGTTTTCAACACTATCAGATCCTGAATAACGTCAATGAAAAAGAGGTTTTTTTTACTGATCACTGATTCATCATGTTTTTATTCAATACTGTGAATTACCATTTCTTTAAAAAAAAAATAATAAGGACAAACTTAAAAAGCACATAAGCATACATAATTTTTATGGGAATCATTCTACAATGTATCGCACAATGTGTTGCTATGGCTAAATACCTACCTACTGAATATGGAATTAATTACTTGAGTTTTTTCTGTACAAATCTGCGTCATATTTGTCTTACAAATTTCTAAATCCTGATTGCTATCGTCGAAGAGTTCGAGAACTTTCTGTTATTTCATTAGGTACCTATCATATTTCTTCCCATTTCATCATAAAAGTAGTTCGAGAACTTTCTGTTATTTCATTAGGCACCTATCATATTTCTTCCCATTTCATCATTAAAGTAGTTCGAGAACTTTCTGTTATTTCATTAGGTACCTATCATATTTCTTCCCATTTCATCATAAAAGTAGTCCGAGAACTTTCTGTTATTTCATTAATACCTACTTACCTATAATATTTCTTCCCATTTCATCATAAAATATGTATAGATTTTGCGAGTGTCATGTAGAAACAATAATACTATTTAGGTATACCCCCTCGCTTATCTATTGTGTTTACTACTAACTACAGAGAAAACTGCATTTTACTAGTTCTCAACGTACAAGAACATTATATTTATTTGTCATTAACTTGCACAATTTAAATAAACTTTGTGTGCCTTTATAATAATAAAATATAGATATAATAAGTACATTGTACGATGGTATATTCCTTATTAGTTCATTTATTCACTTAAATTTCGAATAAGGTACCTAATTTATTTGATTCATAAGAAAAGTGGTTAATACTTTCACAAGCTGTTACTTAAAATTCATTTTTTAATAAAGACTATGAAATTGAAATTAGTATCTATGTTTTTTTAAATTAAGAAATGAATGAGGTAAGAAATGCTCTCATATAAAATTGAGAAAATACAAAAATGTAAGCACCGACAGCATGTTACTAATTTTGTTAATTAGAAATTCAGCTTTTTCTTTCTTTCAATATAATAATGAGCAGTAAACGGCATTTTAATATTCTAGTATGGGTTTATAATACATTAATACATATATGTATTTCAATGGTGTTACGATACAATAATAAAATCAACAAATAAAAAAGTAATAAGCATGACATACGACTAAGTAATCCATAATCTGAAATCATGGTGTCGCCGTATGGTTGGAATATTACTTAGGGTCACTCGAAATTACATAAGATTCTCCGATAACGTTATCGCGTGGTCGGTTTTATGGCTGCCACAAGTTATAAAAAACGTAAATGATCAAAACAATCCTATGACTTCATGAAATTATGTTTTTTCCATAAGATTGTAACAGAACTGTGTTTAGTGTGTTTATAACTTTTTACCGCCACAACGACTTTTGATTTTATCCGCATTTTTATAATACCTTTCATTGGCTGATAAGAAGCCAATCAAAAATTTACTTTTCCAGTATATTGCCGTCATTGGATAATTATTTTGACAGGCCGGAAAAGACGACCCAAGCGACCCAAGCCAAGGACAACTGAAAAGAAATGAGCTACAATGTAATTTTTTTAGTAATCGATTACAAAGTATGACATTAACTAGATAAAAAAATATTATAACAGTATAAATTTGAATTCATATATGTAAATTGTATGTGCATACATAATGTTTGCAGGTGCCTTATTTTAAATGCAACAATAAAAAGCGTATTTCAATAGTGTGGCGAATCGAACTTCATATGATTCGATACTTCGTTTTTTTTAAATAAAAGGTCCTGTCATTTTCAAATAAAAATATATAAAAAAGTTTAAAAATGGCGGGAGCCAGACGCGTGCCGGCTCGACGTGAAATTCACGAAATCAAAACAAACTAAAACCGTGTTTTATTACTGAACTTTGTTGAGATAGCGATGTCAAGGTTAATGCCTGCAACGAAGAAGCTAAAAAGCAACGTTCTGATGGAATCATGTTAGTCGAACCGCGCTCCACTCGCCGAATAGTGGGGCCTACCACTTCGTGAAATAACATTATTCATATCCGTCGTATTTAGCATAACTCTTTTACAATGCCGCCCGTATCAATAACCGACGAGGTAAGTGAACTTCTTTTACTAATTTTGTAACTGATTTCTTTCACCTGTTAGTAAAAACACCTCCAAAAGTTTTCGTTCATTTACCCAGGTGCATTTTATTTTTAACTGATATTTTTATACTATTGTGCCTTTACTATTTGATTTTTTCACAATTAACTAATGATCATTAGCTACTTATGTATTTTCATGCTCTATTCTTTTTCATTGTCATCCAAATATTTTGCAGAGAATATACAGTAGTTAAGTACAACAGTCTTAATGATAAAACTTCATTTTCCAGCCACCAAAGCAGAAGCTGCGAGTAGCTTTGATAGGCCAGAGCACATTTGCAGCAGAAGTGTTCAAGCTGCTGCAGAGAGATGGGCATGAGATCGCTGGAGTGTTCACAGTGCTTGACAAGGGGAACCGGGAAGATCCTCTTGGTAAGTAGTATTTTAGTTTATTACTCATGCATAGATAGTAGTTTCCTATAGATTTTCTCGCGTTGTTTCAGGATTTAAAGTAGCTTATCACACTCTTCTTGTTTTATCACTATTGGGACCCTATACTATCACTATACCATAAACCATGATAATACATTACTCTATAGTAACGTGGACAAGAAACAAATTTTTCCACAAATTATTTTTTCACACCAGTTACATCCTGGGTATTGAAGTCTGTAAAAGTGCAATTCTTATTGTTTGAAGTGGTTAAAAATATTAAATATAAAGTTTCTTAAATTGCAATACCCATGAGACATAGAATGTAATTATATCTTTAGTTGAACAGTGTCACTGGGCCCTATAGTGCTATTGTATATATAATTAACTACTCCGGAAGAACCACCTGAGAATACCTAAAAAATTGAGATTTCTATTTGACTTAACCCTATGTATAAATCCAATGCCTTATTAATCTCAATACACAACTTAATTTAATTTTGATCTATAATGCATGTAACTACTTATGTGTGAAGCAAAAAACATGAAAGCACTATCCTATAGTGAAATATGATACTGATTATTTTATATTATAATCTCTATGATTTACAGCCACAATTGCTGCCCAGAATGGCAAACCAGTGTTCAAATACAAGACATGGAGGATCAAAGGACAAGTCATACCAGAAATCTTAGAGGAATACAAATCTGTAAGTGAAATTTAGTTTTGTAAAGATATAAGTGGAGTGGTGTCTCAATTTGTTTATAGCAAAAAAAATGTAAATGAAATTTTCTTTAAAATGTGTTTGTTTCTGCAAATTAGGATTAGCTCAGACTTCATTTATTGTTTATTCATTGGATCTCTTCGTTATATAAAATATTTTTTTTTTTATTTATTTGTAGTTACAGTCTTATTTGAGCTTTATTAAAGCCATGTAACACCCCATTATCACTTAGCTCTCACAAAAAAATATATTACTTACATCAAATAAAAATCGAATACTATTTGTTGATTCATATGATCCACAATCAGTTTGGAAGTCAATGCTGAGTCAAATCAAATCAAATCAAAAGTTTTTTATTGAACTTAAATCTACCTATTTACAAAGTTTGTAGCTTAAGAATAAGATAATTAAATATACAACTAAAATAATTTGAGTGCTACAATTTAATTATGAACTGGTGGCTCTGAACTAAGCTAGGCTTGTATCTCAGGGGCACCACTTCCCCATGTGTGTTGACATTAATTAACCTACTACAAGTGCTTAGTAACTGATTTAAATATGGTTTATAGTATAATAATTAAAATATAGTTTGTGTGTGTGAGTGTGTGTGTGTGTGTGTGTGTGTGTGTGTATGTATGTATAAATAAATAAATATATTTTTATTTAATAACAACTAATAGTTTTTCTGTCTCATCATACGAAAGTTTTTTAAGATATTTTGTTAATTCTTTCTTTAGGTTAAATATATTTAAGTGTCTTATTAGTAATTCTTTTGATATTTTGTTATATGTATATATAACCACCTAAAAAGCATGGAAAGCCCTGAATGAAAGCAGTCCTGGTTTTAGTAGATCTAACTACAAAGTCCTTGCGGTGTTTCTCACTCGATACGAGTGGGCAGTTTTTATGTTGATTTATTAAAAAATTTAAAATAAAAAGTTGTCTAACTGTTAAAACATCTGTCAAATTTACAACAGCCCATCTTTTACACCAGTAAAAAAATAAGCAGAGCAATAAAGTGTTGCCATCCACCTCAGTAGGACCTGTATCACTAATTTCATTTCCTACTGCTGTAACCTTCCTATCTAAAGACTTATCTAACTTCAAAGTAACTTATATCTCACTTGAAGTCTGCTTTATTGACCTAGTAACTATTGAAGGAAGATTTGACTTGTATACTAGTGGATTTGCATGGTTTTACCTACAATATTTGGAATGATAAGTATCTTATGTTATTTTGAGGATCTTACTACCACCAAATTAAAAATAATGAAGATCAGTCTTCTGGCAGTATAGGAGTATGTAGGAAGAATTGACTTGTTTACTAGTGGATGTCTGTGGCTTCACCTACTTTACCTGCTTGGGATGATAAATGGCCAATGTCACTCTCTAGCTAGACCCTATACTATTACCACATCAAAATCAATGATGATCCGTCGATCTATCGTGATTTTATAGAATGATAGTGCATGGGAGTTTAGGGTTAAAGTGATAGACTATATTTTATTCAAAAGCAATGTAGATGATCATTAATTAAATTCCTAGATTTTACTGTTTATATTAAAACAATTTTGTGCTTTTACACAATATTTACGCATATTATTCGAGATAATTCTTATTTATGTAATGCCTATAACCACCATACCATCACATGTCCAGATAACCCATAAGTTTATCATTATCACCATAGTTATGACCATAAAGCGATAACTTTAACTTTATTTATGTTAAGTTTATGATAAGTATACCTATTATGTAGAGTCATCTTGATTTGACGAATTTTATCTAACACCAATTAATACTAGTGGATATCCGCTGCTTCGCTCGATGTGTCGGAATAAAAAGTAGTATTTTTTCTTAGGGGCTTTTACTACCACCATACCGAAAATCATGTATTCTTATTAAATAGGTATGTTTGTCGTTTGAAACAGTGAAAAGCGTAACACTGTTTATACTCTTCAAAGAAAATCTCTAAAAATATAAAATATGTCATGTCACTGGTCGGTCACCCATCCAGCAACTGCCCTGTTACATTATTACTGGTCAATTAAAATTGCAGACATCCCTACAACAGTAAGGATTGCGTTTTGTTAAACCTAACAACGTATTAAATATATACGTATATACCTTATCATTGAACTTGTATTAAATAGTTTACTTAATTTTAGAGGCTTAAAAGATAAACTCTGTCCAAGAGATATCGCCGTATGTTTTCACGAAATCCGTGACCGCTAAAGTTATAAACAGTTACACACTTAATCTTAATACATAACACAATGTAATATAAATTATACCGATACATTGGTATTGCATAATTAATTACAAACATCTGAATTCGCGGAAGTCCTGCGAATTTCCACATTTTTTTTTGTTAACCTATATTGTCCCACTCCTGGGCGCTGGTCTCCCCCAACTCTCTCCATGCGTCCCGGTCGAGGGTCTCCTCGCGCCAGGCACCCCGACACCGGTTGAGATCCCGACGCCAGCGGGTTTTGGGCCTTCCTCTACCACGTCGCCCTCGAGGTTCCCACTGTGTCACGATCACAGCCCAGCGTTCGGGGCGCATACGAACTACGTGACATTTCATAGCATTTCCACATACGCATCAAATATTGGTTGACATCTGTTTACATTGAAAGACGTGAAAAAAAATAGAGCTTGTTACAAAATAAAATAAAATAAATATTCCGGGACATTGCACACAGCGCCATCTAGCCTCACACTAAGCAAACGCTTGTGTCGTGGGTACTAGATAACGGATATAATACTTATATACTGTTCTTTTGTAAATACATACTTATTATACATACAAACGACCAGACTCAATACAAGTAATTATATATAATATATTTTTAAAGTACATAAATACTTGTGTCATGTGGGAATCGAACTCGCGACCTCTAGATTAGAAGGCAGAGCCACTACCAACTAAGCTAACAGGCCAGTCAAAAAAATGTAGTATTGCATTGAATTTGATATATTTACAGCCATCTCTCTTGCCATATATAGTACCGTCTCCAGCATCGTATTCCTTGTTATTGGGAATTGTGATTCCTCCACCGGTGCCAATTAACTTAAACTTAAAAAGTAACAGGAGGAGTCAAATTCCCCTACATCTTCGCCCTTCCTCAAATATCCTCTTATATTAATAGTGGTCTTCGAACGATGTCGATTTCTTCACGAAAATTTTCCTCTTGCAATCTTCAGATCAGACCACTATCCCGAAACTCAAAGTTATTAAACAAATTAGTCTTCGTATGACTTTAATACTTTAACGTATGCTGCGGAAACATGGACGCTCACCAAGGAAACCATCGAAAAGATGAGAGTCGCACAAAGAGCAATGGAACGGTCCATGTTAGGCATTACGTTACGCGACAGGGTTCGTAATACTGAGATCCGAAAACGAACGAAGGTGGAAGACGTCGGGTCTCGTATTACAAAACTCAAGTGGCGATGGGCTGGTCATTAGGCGAGACGTACTGACGGCAGATGGAGCAAAGCAATAACTGAATGGTATCCTATCCACGGCTAGGTAAGCGAGGTGTAGGAAGACCTGTGCAACGGTGGCTGGATGTTAGAGAGTTAGAAGGAAACATCTGGGCAAGAACAGCGCCAGACAGGGAGTATTGGCGTAAGAGGGAGGAGGCCTATATCCTGTAGTGGGTCCCATTAGGCTGATGACGATGATGATGACTTTAATATAAATATATCCATGAACATAATTACCAAGTAGCAACAAGTAACATCTACCTCTCCCTCCTGCAGGTAAACGCGGACATCAACGTGCTGCCGTTCTGCACGCAGTTCATCCCCATGGAGGTGATCACGTACCCCAAGTTCCAGAGTATCTGCTATCACCCCAGCATACTGCCCCGGCACAGGGGCGCGTCGTCTATTAACTGGTGAGCTTTATTACACTTTATTTGGGCATAGTTTTATATAAGCAGGCACAAGTAAGTACTTTTGAGTAAAACAATCTACTCAGTAGATGAGTTTCTTAAATCTAAATACTAAGTTATACAAATTTATATCACACTTTGACCTGTAAATTGACATTTATTAATAAATTATTTGTATTTGTATAAGACAAATTAACATTATTTACAGTATGTATAAAATAAAAATAAATAAATATTTCTTGACATATCACACAGCGCCATCTAGCCTCATACTAAGCTTACGCTTGTATCATGGGTACTAGATAACGGATATGTATGGTGTTTGTGTGTACGTTAGTGATAATATCCACCGAAATAAAATTGTTACAGCTTGAATGATTTTGTTTACGATCAGTGCAATTATATTTTTTCGTGAACCACAATAGGAAAGATTGAAGATGAATATGTAGGTACGGGAATAAATTCGATCGTATCATATAAAATTTTCCTGTGCCGTTTTACTTATCATAGTAAAATAGCTCAATGCATAATGTTCAGCCTAGCACTTTGATATGTCAAGTAACTTAAAGACGAATAATACAATACAAAAAAGTTATCTGTAATTATATTATTATATTATATAAAGTTCAATTACCACTGATTGACTGACTGACAGAATTGTTCTCCCAGAAGGAGTCATTTTCCCCCCAAGTGTTATACATTTTTGTAAAGTGGGGGGTTTAGTCACCTCGAGAAAAATCCGAAATCAGCTGAAAGTGGAAAAAACCCTGGAGTACCCCAACGGATCTCGGAAACTATGAGACATAGAGGGGGAGTGCTCGAACTAACTTTTGTTAGAACTGCTTGTCTAAAATATATAATTAACTAACTAGCTAACCAAAAGCGCAATGCCCCACCAACTTTCATAAAGCAACAAATCAATTCACCAACAATCTATTAACCAGTTGTTTCATTCACAACATCCAGCTCGAACCAGTTCAGCCAATGTAATTTTAAAGTCAATTGGAAGTGACTGGCGCTAATAAACATAATGTCTGGTTGTAACCGGTTCGAGGCAAGATTTCCAAACGATATTGAACTATGTGTCAATAGGCAGATTTACACGTACGTACATATGTGCATATGTTATGTAATAAATGCTGTTTGCATAAATGAGATAATTTTGGTCGCAAATGTAAAAATTTATTAAATTAATTTTACTAACCAAAATTTATTTGGGATTTTGGGTGGTATTAAGACAAAGTTTCGATTAAACTGTTGCTAGCATAAAAGCCTAAATGTATGTATGTTTGTTTGTTTGTTTGTTTTTTCGAGAGTGGCTAACTCTGGTGTCAGAGTATTCTAGACTAGCCGTCCGAGGGGGCTCTGATGTGGCTTAAAGACAAAAATAATAATTACAAGTTAAATTGATATTATTTTTAGTATTAATTAATAATATTTTATCCAGTCATGTCAGCATTTGAATTTACAAAAAAGAAATGCTCTGAGTAATATCAATGCGAAATTAAAAACTTCAGGATGTACCTAACACTCACATTCTACAAAATTATTACATAGGTACTTAAAAGGAAAAAAAATATAAAATATTCCATTATATATGTACCAGCCCTTACTACATAACTTAAGTCATCAATCATATCCCGCACTTGATATCATTATGCATCGTTTTGCAACACGCGGCGAACAAGATTGCGTACTAAACTAACGGAAATCTTGAGAAACTGCATCTATACTGGTTTCTTATGCATTAGAACTGCATATTTTATCGCACATCAGATAGACTTTAGCATAACATTACGTGACCTAACAGCTTTGTGATAAACCTACTTTATCGATGCGCGAGTCGAAACTTTGGCACGTTCTTAAAAACTTATATATTTGATAATGACTAAAGCGCCATTGTAGCTTTAGTTACGATTAACTATTAGGGTGGGTGACCGAAAAGTGGCATTCCATTTTTGGCGCTTCCGTAGGTCGGATGTTGAATTGTAGGTCCCGACTCCCGACTGTTTGTCATAGTATGTATTCTGTGGTCATAGTAATCTGACTGTCAGTCGTTAAGATATGTCAGAGGCCCATAGGGCGGTTTGAAAACTCTGACACCAGAATTAGCTACTTTCATACTTACTTACTTCATCATCATCATTATCAGCCCGTTATCCCCCACTGCTGAGCAGAGGCCTCTCTTCTAGAACGCCACTCATCCCGGTATTTACTTACAGTTCACAAAAAAACATACGTATACATTAAAATATACAAACACTTCACGAAATGATTGTGGCAAGAAATAAAAGAAGATTCAATTTGTCAGACTAGCGAATTGTAATACATTTTCATGGCCACGGTAAAAGAGTTTTCTGCATAAATACAGGCTACGTTAGTTGACTACTTTTTGTGACGAATAAACATAAACTTGACTATTTTAATATTAAAACAACTTACGCGAATTACACGTGAACCTGAGAATAAATATGTTTCAAAAGTGTTTGTTTGTTTTTTATATATCCCTAATTAGGATATTTAATAAAGTTTTACTGTCAAAAATTGCCTAAATTTAGGAATTACGCTCTTAACAGGGCAGATTTTTCTATCCGTTTATGTAGTCGGAAAGAATACGGCAAAAACTGTTCGTATCTAAATAAAACATGTCACCGGCAAGCTGTTATCAGTTATAATTGGACGGCTCTTAATATAACACAATTTGATATATATTTTAAAAATAAACATACAATTAAAGCAACACGTGACCAACTTGCTGGCCTTTTTCTGGTTAATGTATTAGCATTGCCATCCATCGTGGTAATACGGCCAGCATACTGGGCACAGTGCCCTCTGACAGTAGACTGAGGAGGTTGGACTATCTTTATGCTTTCCTAAAGAATTCCTCAAAAAAATCAAAATATGTCAGTCAGTCAGTCACCTTTGAGTTTTATATATCTAGATGTTTAGTTTTACCTTCTTGTTTGTCATTCAAATCACTTTCTACAAAGAAAAATGAATTAAACATCAGCAAATAAATAATTCCATCTATCATGTTACAGGACCCTAATCGAAGGCGACACGACATGTGGTCTCTCAATCTTCTGGGCGGACGATGGTCTGGACACCGGCCCGATACTGCTGCAGAAGACCTTCCCAGTCACCATCGATGATACTGTCGACTCTATCTACAACAAATATTTGTACCCTGAGGGTAAGTAATGCAACCTTTTTAAAAAAAAAACTGTCTTTCTCTCAACAAGCTGTAGTAGCAAAAATCTGAAAACTGATTTTTCCTAAGTCGCTCTTCATCTATCTTTAGTTTGTGACTTATGTCGTGTAGGTTAGTCAGATTACTTCTTTTTACTTCAGTCTTCCGCCTTATTTTTAGCGTATATAAGTGACCGACTTTGGTGCGTATTTTGAGCTGCCCTAAGGGACTTCTAACTTAAAACTGCCATACTATGACAAATACCGTGAAAGGACCTGGGCGCCCACCACGATGTATCTGCCCAAGATAACTCCCCTAATTAATTAATTCTGCGGGGGAGTCACGACCCTCATTCATGAGGACATACGACTCAAGAGAGATGACAAACAGACAAGATCACCAAATAAATTTTACTTACAGTGTTGCTAAATTTATCTATATGACACATCTAAACCACTATTCTTATATACATATATATTTTCTAATTTTCAGGTATCAAAGCACTAGCAGAGTCCGTGAACATGGTTGCGAATGCCACCGCGCCGCAAATCAAGCAGACAGAAGAGGGAGCCACTTACGACCCTGCACTCTTCAAAGCTGAGACGCATCAGGTATCAAAAAATATGCTTTAAAAATATAATTTATATTTTAAAGCTCAAATCACACTGCATAAACACTGAAAATACATGTACACATAATCTTATAAAAAGTTTTAGTCATATAATAAAAATATGTATATGTATTTGTTACTCTTTTTAATTTAAACCGCTGTTTCTATTTGATAAAAATACTCAACAGAATTGACACCATATTGTATTAAAATTGGATCTACTAGCTAGTGTAATAACTGTGTGTATGTACAGTGTACACCATAGAGTAATCTATACTAATATTATAAAGCTGAAGAGTTTGTTTGAACGCGCTAATCTCAGGAACTACTGGTATTGAAAAATTCTTTTTGTGTTTAATAGACCTTTTATCGAGGAAGGCTTTAAGGCTATATAACATCACGCTGCAACTAATAGGAGCGAAGAAATAATGGAAAATGTGGAAAAAAACGGGGAAAATTATTCATCTTTGAGAGCTTCCGGTACGTGCGCTGTGAAAACAAGTCGTGGGTAACAGCTATAATTTATAAAGCTGAAAAGGTAATTTGCAAAAATAATTTGATGCCCAAAATAACTATTCCACGCGGACGAAGTCGCGGGCACAGCTAGTATTATATATGTACACTCTTTCTGACTAAACACGCTGTATCTATTTGATTTAAATTCTTAATTCTCATGTTACACTATATGTATATACTATATATGTATACACTATATGTATGATGCTTACATGTTGTCCAAATGCAGAAAATCCAAACTCTGGTATTAAAAAAAGTTACAAAATTTATTTTACCCTCCAGATTGACTGGACCAAAGGTGGAGTAGCGCTCCACAACTTCATCCGAGGCCTGGACTCCTCCCCCGGAGCCACCACCTTCATCAAACCACAGACCAAGGATGGCATCGACGAGTCTTCAGAACTGCTCGTGGAAGTCAAGTTCTTCGGGTCTTCGCTGTACCAAGGAACTGATGTGGAGGGAGATAAACTGGTCATTGAGGGGTTGGAGACACCAGCTGTGATTTATGAAGGTGGTCTGCTGATAACTGCTAATGATGGAGTCAAGGTGAGATTTAATAATAGATGAAAAAGGTTTTCAATTTCAAAACTTAGCTAAAAGCCTTTATACTGTTCATCAATGCGAGACTTGGGTTTTTGACATTATTATGATCAAATCAACCATATTCAGAGGTGCGATATTTCAACTGTTAGTACAGGTTCATTTCTTCAGGACGTTTTAGCAAGGAGTAAAATCCGAGGAAGACAAATTGTATTAAAACTCATGTTAAACTTTACATTACATTACCATATACGTAACTTTACATTTTATTGAACAAAAGAGTTACTAAGAGTGTGTCGATGGCAACATAAAAATATTTAATTGTAATAAACGCTGTAAACTATTCCTTATAGCCACTTAAACTACTAATTCCTTACAATTTTCCGACTACAATTTTCTGATTCTTTTCTTATCATTATTCCAGTTAACCGTCCAACGTCTCAAAGTGAACGGCAAGATGATAAACGCGAGCAACTTCTTCAAGGCTGGCGAGAGTAAAGTGACGCTAGAACTGACAGCTGAGGAGAAGCAGTTCGTGGAGAGCACCAGGGAAGTGTGGAAGGCAATACTGAGGATAGATATTGATGATGATACGGATTTCTTCGCTTCGGGGGCAGGTTTGTGCTTTTTAAATTTGCTTTGCATTGTGTCTCATCATCATCATCAGCCTATCTTATATTCGTCCACTGTTGGACATAGGCCTCTCCCAATGATCGCCACACTGCACGGTCTCCTGCTTTACGCATCCAGTGCTTCCCAGCCACCTTCCTCAGGTCGTCGCTCCATCTGGCCAATTGGCCTCCCACACTACGTGTACCGACACGCGGTCTCCACTCTAGGACTCATTGTGTCTACTTTGACGTGTACGCTTCATTTTATCTGACGATTTTCAAAATATAATTTCGAAATATCTACATACCTATATTGAGACACACACAATAAAAGTTAAGATTGTGATGCCCGACTACAGCCGCATCTCAGCCTAAAGCTGATGGCACAGGGCCACCAGCGCTGATATTCTGTGGCGGCTGGCGGTGAGATTTCAATTGGAGAAATTTCATTAAAAAATGTGTATATTTCTTTTAACGAAAGAGTATATTTGTATCTTTGTCCACAAGTTTTCGGGATGCCAAAAGTGATATTGATTATATTTGTATTAGATATAAACTTACAACTTTTCTGAGTAAAAACATTACAAAACGTTGAAAGTTTTATCAATTAAGAAGTAGTTTTTTTTTTTTCAAATTGCCACTTGTCTTCAATCATATTTCATGCAAGGTTGCCTAAATAATACAGCTTCAATGTTAAATGTTTTTTGTACTTTTACTATGTCATTTTTTTCATTGTAAGTGAAGAAACATTTAAGATATATTATCTCTTGTCCACAGGTTCAATGGACGTAGTACGCTTAGTAGAGGAAGTCAAAGACATCGCTAGCATCGAGCTACAAAACGAAGACATATACATGAACACTACCTTCCAAGAATTCTACAACATAGCCGTATTAAAATCACGAGGCGGCGACGGAGCTAAAGAAATAATATACGAAGGCGTCGAACTAAATGTCAACAAAATGACCATCAAATTCCCAACACAACTATTTATTAATGGGGAATTTGTTAACTCTGATAGTGGAAAAACATTAACCTTATTGAATCCGAGTGATGAGAGTGTTATTTGTAAAGTGCAGAGTGCGTCCATCAATGATGTGGATAAAGCTGTGAGTGCGGCTAAAAAGGCTTTCGAGGAAGGAGAGTGGTCTAAGATCAGTGCTCGGGAGAGAGGCGCTTTGCTGTTCAAGTAAGTAATCATATTAACATTTATCAATATTAAATACTAGTGGACACCCGCGGTTTCGCTCGCATTATTTTGAGATAAAAAGTATATACGCCATCTATCGCGACAAACACGAATCTTTAAAATGGCTGTAGGCAGCGGATACCGATGACCACTTGGTTTAAAATGAACATAACTTTTTTATTTAAGCACCGATTGAAATGAAATAAACACTAAATGTTAAATTAAAAATACACCAACATGTTAGTGAAAACCGTAGACAAATCGGTTTAGCCGTTTTCGAAACTATAACGAACAAACATACCGACAGAAACAGAATTATTATTTTGAAACATGATTTTGTTGTTCTATTCTATCAATAAAGACCCCTCAACTATTTTTATTTTCAATTATCTTCAATGTATAGACACCGACCGGTTACAGCTTTATTATATGTATAGATTGCTAGATATAGAAAAAAATAGACTGAATTGTACACTAGAATCCAAACAATTGAGCATTTCCAGGGTTATTTGTTCCTATGACCTATTGAACACATAATCGGAGTGAAAGTAGCCTTTATATTTATGGTCGTGGTATTAACATAGGCTGACCTAACTTATTCTATACTTATTAATCAACTTTAAAAAGGTAGGTGGTAGGTGGTTTGACTTTATTATAGCGAAATATCACTGACGAAATCACCAACGGCCATTAGATATTCAATAAATAAACACCCTTCCTAACGTACATTATATCTAATTCTAGTTAACCCCCTTCCAGACTAGCCGACCTGATGGAGCAGCACAAGGAGGAGCTCGCGACCATAGAGTCCATAGACTCGGGCGCGGTGTACACTCTCGCGCTGAAGACACACATCGGCATGTCCATAGAGACGTGGCGCTACTTCGCGGGCTGGTGCGACAAAATACAGGGCAGCACCATACCCATCAACCATGCCAGGCCTAACAGGTAACTGAATATATAAAGTATATGATGTCTCTCACTTTATTATGTGGTATATGGAGGAACATACCTAAACACATACAAGACAGTGAGCAGCAGTCGCAGCGGAACAATACTACATATTTCTCCACAACAACGGAACAACAATTCTACACGTATCTTGATTTAGCGATTGGCATGACAATGTTCTAGACTACGGCTGCGAAATTTTACGATCATATTCCTAGTTGTAATAGCTGAAGACGTCTCTTCTCCTGTTAGAATACGTTAGAAAATCTTTTACAATACCTTTTCTTTTCAAACATCATAAACTTTAAGTTAAACAAACATTTCTCTGCATTCCCAGAAACCTGGCAATAACTCGCAAGGAGCCTATAGGCGTGTGCGCGCTCATCACCCCCTGGAACTACCCGCTCATGATGCTGTCGTGGAAGATGGCGGCGTGTCTGGCGGCTGGCAACACTGTGGTCATGAAGCCAGCAGCGGTGAGTGGTGGTGCAACCTGTGTACATACTTGGAAACGTGGCAATAACTGGCGAAAACTAGCAATAACAAGAACAAATCCTGGCAATAACTACCAAAGAACAGAAACTTGTCAATAACTGCAAAGAGCAAAATTATAGCAATAATTCGCAAAGAACAAAAATCTGCCAATAAATAATTCACAAAGAGCAGAATCTTAGCAATAACTCGGTTATGACATTTTTATTTATTTAACAGTATTATTATTATTTGTTCCCCAGGTATGTCCGCTAACAGCGCTGAAGTTCGCCGAGCTGTCTGCCAAGGCGGGCATCCCCCCGGGAGTGATCAACATCCTGCCCGGCAGCGGCAGTGTGACGGGGCAGGCCATGGCAGACCACCCGCATGTTAGGAAGCTGGGCTTCACCGGCAGCACTGAGATAGGTACATATACACACACACAGTGTGTTTGTGAGTGTGTTGATGTGTGTGCATCCCCCGGGAGTGATCAACATCCTGCCCGGCAGCGGCAGTGTGACAGGGCAGGCCATGGCAGACCACCCGCATGTTAGGAAGCTGGGCTTCACCGGCAGCACTGAGATAGGTACATATACACACACACAGTGTGTTTGTGAGTGTGTTGGTGTGTGTATATCCCCAGGGAGTGATCAACATCCTGCCCGGCAGCGGCAGTGTGACGGGGCAGGCCATGGCAGACCACCCGCATGTTAGCAGCACTGAGATAGGTATAGTAAGCGCAAAACATCTAGTCCGATCTGAACACGAGGCGTATACCTGCGCAGAAGGAAAAAATGGGTATCAGCGGAGCTCCCCTAGCGGGGTATATGCCACGACCGTCCTTGACAAATCACAGCATAAAAGCGTTTTTTCGTTCTCTGTGTGTGGTTGTCACGTTCGCTAGCTCCACCCACCGAGTACAGTCACGCGCGATATTTTTGTTATAATAACTGTTTGTTAAGTGTTTTTGTTGAATTTTCATTTCGTGTTATTTTGTTATTGTTTCTTGTTACTGTTTTTGTTATTTGTAAAGGTGGCAGCAATCTTTGCACCATAAAGATTAAAATAATATTTCTTGTTAAATTGTTATGTTAATCATATATTTTTTTATTTATAATAATAATATATTTACTAATAATATTTCCAAAAGCATGTACCCAATCATTTAATTAAAATTCGGGTAAAAATATAAAAATTCGTACATACTATTGTAGCACTTGACTGTACATGCGCGGGCCGCTATGATGCAACTTCAGATCGGACTAGAAGTTTTGCGATTACTGTACATATATAGTTAAGAAAAGTATGTACTTACAAGTCAAATCGTAAAAGACATACAGCTCAAAGTTATTGTCACAAAAATAATGTGCCAATCTAAGAAACACACAATTTAAACACAAACAACACGATTTGAGCGCAGTTTGTCTATGCTCTAAGTGACTACGTCGTCAAAGATTGACTACCTGTACTGACATGATATTGATCCCATTATATTAATGACTGATTATTAGACATCGCTCACTTGTGGATTCCTTCAAATCCCCTTGAATCTGTATCTTTGTACAATTTAATTAAATAATTGGTGTAAAATTTCGGAAATCCCATTCTAAGCTAGGATATGCGTTGCTCCTTAATCATCTTACGCCTAAAAAAAACAATGTGAGCAATTCAACTCACAATGAAACTCAGTTCAATATTCATTGTTTTTCCCCCATCTGTTTAGACGATTACTAACTGTAATATTATATAATTCCAGGTCAAGTGATAATGCAGTCGTGCGCTGCGTCCAACATGAAGAAGGTATCTCTAGAGCTGGGAGGCAAGTCACCGCTCGTCATCTTTGAGGACTGCGACCTGGATAAGGCGGTCAGAAATGTAAGCAACTTTATAATATTAACAAACCATAAAAATTAACCTTAAATGGAGTTGAGAGGGACATGTGGTCAGACGAAATGACATTAATCATCATCATCATCAGCCCGTTATCGCCCACTGCTGAGCATAGGCCTCTCTTCTAGTACGCCACTCGTCCCGGTCCTGTGCAGATTGAATCCAGGTGCTCTTGAAATGACAATAGATGGAACAAAACAGTACCCAAGAACAGGCAGACGAGGAGTGGGTCGTCCGGCAGCGAGATGGGTCGACGACATTATTCGAGTCGTGGCTTTATGGATGAGGTCTGCTTAAGATCAACGCAGCTGGGACATTCAAAGAGAGGCCTATGCCCAGCAGTGGGATAGAGAAGGCTGTGGATGATGATGATGAAAAAAAATATGTTAATAATTCAATTTGTAATTATGTGCTATTGATATTGTTGGAATTATTTTATTTAAAAAAAACTACCACATGGAAAATTGTATGGCATGGCACACATGCTTGAAAGTGTAAGAAATCAGATTTTTTTTTTGTTTAACATTAGGTGAATTGCCGTCAAGTGCAAACTCAATCGTTGTTTAAAAAAAACTGGTTTTTTTACACTTTCAAGCATGTACCTATGCCATTCCATTAAATTTTCCATGTGTAAGAATTTTTATCCGTTAATTTCTCTGTAACAAGAAGTGCTATGAAGACGATTTTTTTTAATTGAATATTTTCCAATTTCGGGAACTGCGTAAGAATCATTAAAATAGCTACCTACCGAAGATTTTGAACATCACGATCAATGTTCTTTTAAAGAAGTGCGAACTTTGATAAAATTTAGACAAATAGATAGATAATAGTTTATTGATTAATTGAAATTCCAACTTACGAACTAAATGTTATAGAAATTGGTAATTTTATTATATCTCGTTATTTTTAAAACTTTCCTTTGCAACATACTACATCTATTACCTTTTTTTTCATATAACCCTAATTCCGCTTCCTTCCCCAGGGCATGGGATCAGTATTCTTCAACAAGGGCGAGAACTGCATCGCAGCTGGTCGTCTGTTCGTAGAAGAGACAGTCCACGACGAGTTCGTGTCCCGCGTGATAGAGGAGACCAGGAAGATCAGCATCGGAGACCCTCTCAACAGGGGCACCTCGCACGGACCGCAGAACCATAAAGCGCATATGGATAAACTTATTGAGGTAAGTAACAAAAAAAGATAAATCAATACAACACAACTGCAAAATATGTAATACTTCTCATGTCGCCTGTTGTTAAGAAAGAAAGAAAATATGACACATTATGTAAATATATGAAATTTTAATTTCCTTTTGCATGCCTGACTCAATTCAGCATGTGCTTACTGCAATCAGTCAGCTCTGGTAAGCGATTAAAAATGACAATGGAAACGTGCAATATCACTTATTATCATAACGTTCATGACGCATGTCGTAATGGAGCCTGAAGTCCTCGTGAGTTTCACTAAGAATGAATAACATCAGCTACATCACGTACCATTTTTGACCAAGCCCCTTTACAGCTGCATTAAAAAAATAAAAAAATATAATTAAAATTATTACCAATGCATAAAAATGATTAATTATTGAATGTGGTGTAGTATAAATGTATAATAACTCGACGTGTCGTTATGAAATATTTATTATTTGTAAACAACTTGTAATACAATATGACAGAACTGACAATAAACGAATCTGAATCTAAGAAGTAAAATTAAATGTTGTAGCTGTGGATCTCCTTGCCATCTTCCCAAATTCAAGGGGTTGGCTCCCGATTTACCAGATTAGGCAGAAATGTATATATTTACTTTAAAAAACATAGTCATTCCTACAGCAGAAGATTTATAAATATGTCTCCTCTCCCCAGTTCTGCGAGCGCGGCGTCAAAGAGGGCGCTAAGCTAGTGTACGGTGGCCGGCGCGTGGAGCGGCCCGGATACTTCTTCATGCCCACCATCTTCACTGACGTCACTGATGACATGTGGATCGCACGCGAAGAGAGCTTCGGACCCATCATGATCATCTCCAAGTTTAGCAGCAAGTGAGTACTACTGTCTTTTTAACCGACTTCTTCAAAGAGTCGATTTTCTATTCAACAAAGAAAGTGGTCAATTCGACCAAATATGTTGACAATTCGACTAAGGAGCTGGCCAATTCGACTAAAGAAGTTGACAATTCGACTTCTATGTATGTAATAATTTAATATAATTGGTGACAATGTAAGTATAGGAGCAAGTAAGTAATACTGTCTTTTTAAACCGACTTTTTTAAAAAAGTAAATTTAAATTTGACTTAAGAGGTTGGCAATTAAATCTAAGGTGATAGTCAATTCAACTTGAATGTATATAATGAACTGCACACCAGAGTTGGCCACTCTCATTCGATGATCATCAAGAAGAAGAAGAATAAAAGACTCACAAATTATGTAAATTTGACTTCTGGCCACTACTATTACCACATCCATAAAGAGTTTGTATACTTCTAGAGCATACAGTTTCTTGCCATTGGTGAAAGACTTTCCAGAAAGATTTCTTTGTTAAAATGCCTTACCAAAACTTTTCTCTTATTCCCAGAAACATGGACGACGTGATCCGCCGCGCGAACCGCACCGAGTACGGTCTAGCCAGCGGCGTGTTCACGAAGGACGTGTCCCGCGCGCTGCAGTTCGCGGAGCGGATAGAGGCGGGCACTGTGTTCATCAACACGTACAACAAGACGGATGTGGCCGCGCCCTTCGGGGGCTTCAAGCAGTCGGGCTTCGGGAAGGATCTAGGTGAGACATTGTAGAAAAAAAAACACTAAAATGGAAAAAAAACCTAAATAAAATACGTTGGGAGTTTCCGAGTACAATATACCAGGATTTGGGGTTCAAGCAGTCGGGCTTCGGGAAGAATATAGGTAAGGAATTATTGACCTAGAAAAAAAATCTAAGCCTAGAATCTTTATTCAAACAAAAATTTAATTCCAATTTAAAAGCTAGAAGCAGCAATGCTTTCGGAGGGTTCAAGAAGTCTGGATTTGTGAAGGATTTAGGTAATACATTGTAGAATTAAACACTAAAATAGTCTAGATATGTGAAAAAAAGACGTAGAAAAAATTTTAAGTGACATTCCGAGTAAAATCTAGCAAGGATTTAGGCAAGAAAATGTACAAAAAACCTTACATCTAGCAACAGTTCACAAAAGATAAATAGCGACATCTCGACCTAAAATGATTCATTCAATGATCCTTTCAGTATTTGTGCTAAAGATAACCATTGGCTACATAATCAATAATAAATTACATATACCTTATGGGACATTAGCTCAAGAAAGAACAGACAATAATTGTAACAAATCCACAAACTTTGCCCTTTTTATTAGAAAATTAACAATCTTAATTTGAAAAAAAAATTACTGTAAATCGCCATCCATTAATTTCTATTTTTGACTAATTTTTGTATATTTTTCTTTTACAGGACAAGAAGCGCTCAACGAATATCTCAAGACGAAATGCGTTACTATCGAATACTAAATTAAACTTTACTGAAATTCACAATTCAAATTTAAATATAAGATTACGTTTTTGTAAATATTTTTTAATTATGTAAGTAGCATTTAAGTAAACCTGACCAAGCCAAATGAGCCATGTTGACGCCTATTTTTAAGTTATTGTTAAAATAAAACAATTTATTTGCAATTTAATACTGTTTTATTGGAAAAATCACAGAGACAAATAAACCAACAAATAACTGAAGATTTGTACACAACATTTTTACGAAATTAATACCTGAAAATTTTGCTTTACTAAATTTACTTGACAACGAACACAACATTTTTACGAAATTTACTTTACAATTTACAAAGGACACTTGAATAATTTATCTTAGAATAAGTTTCTGCCCCACCAAGTGGAACTCGACCAATCTTTGTAAGGTATTTCAGGGTTTGAATTCCATTTCTTGTACACTTCAGCCCTGTAAACATTTGTTATTAAAATAGGTACACAGTACAACTTAGAATATCGTACCTCTGTTTAACTCTTGTAAAACTATGGCCGCCACAGTCGTGACGACAGTAGGTAAATTTGTGAGCAGACGCGATTTCAGAGATAGAGAATACATAGGTCAAGACCGAGATTCCTCGATTCGAGACTTGTATCACGAGATAGTTAAGTATACCTAATGCATATGTGCAGAACACTACTCCAAAACAACAAACATTTTCCTAATCATAATAAAGAAAATAGCTTCGGTGCTAAGATGATAATGGTAGGTATAGAAAAATATGTTTGAAGAGTAGACTTATGAAAAATAAAATAGAACTAGTGGACGTGCGCGGCTGCACTCGCGTTGTATTGGGACAAAAAGTAGCTTTTGTCATTCTCGGGATGAGAATCTAGTGAATTACTTGATTTTGAAGTAATTATGAGGTTGAAAAGCGAGTGTATCTTAGCGGTTCCAGTGTCTGGTTTTCATCCAGACGCACCCTGGTTCGAATTCGGCCCTACACCAATGACTTGTATTTTCGAGTTATGTATGGATTTGCACTCGCTTAACGGTGAAAGAAAACATCGTGTGGAAACCGAGACATGTCTGAGAACCACAATATCCGAGGACATATTGTGTCTTCCGTGGATGGACCTGGGCGCCCACCACGTTGTCTGCCTAAGAAAATTCCCCTAACGAAATAATTCTGCCGGGGGAGTCATGACGCTCAGTCATGAGGAATACGACTCAAGAGAGATGAGGTTAAGTAAAAAACTAAATTTGCCTAAAAAATAATAAAACTAACTCAATCTGTACTCGGTCAGGTCGAGGCGCTCTCGGGTCCCCCGCTAGAGTGGGCGAGTCTGACACTGTCATTGTAGCAGGCCTCAGACATTGCAGGTAGTCGGGGGATTGGCTGGAACTAGTGTGATACATAAATGTTAGGGGTACCTAGGGCTGGTTAAAACTTGGGAATAAAAAGTAGGTAGGTAAGTTTAATGTTTAATAGAAATGGTGGAGACTCACAAAAAATAAGAAACGTAAGTTTAATAAATGTGGCTTAGCTGGTTCAAGAAATTTTGTACTAAATAATAAAATAGCTTGGGTCAGTTGTATGTAAGTATAGTATATTTCATCATTACTTGATACAAATCGTATACTTGAGGCCGAAACGCCTAAGCAAAATATTACAGCAAAACCAAAGCCGCAGGTGCAGTGTCTCTTTGAATGATCTTACACTTCTTGCGGAGAAAATAATTGACTGTTGAAAATAAGTGCAATACTTAATTTTAGCTAGATATATTATACTAGGTAAGTTTGGATAGCTTACTTGTCGCCTCGTGCCAAGTTCGGTAAAATATGTCGTGCCGTGTGAAACCAAGGACAGTTGATTTCGGTCTACAACATATAGATAAAAGAAAATAAATTAAATTGAAATACCTATAGGTATATACCAAGCAGAGACACATTTACTGTAGGTAAGTATGTACCTAGTAAAAGATTTCTTACCCCAAATGTATTCCGAGTCTTATAACAGTTCCTCCCTAATTTAGACATATTTATTGTATGTTTGAAACTGTAATTTTAGCTATGGAAAATGTATAATTATTAATTACCAAAATTCAATGAATAAAATTTTACGCTTTGAAATTATTTTGACATTGAAAATTTAATACAAAGAATACTACCTATTACCCTTTTAAAAAAGGGATTTAATAAATAAGCTATTTTGACGCTAAATACTCTTTACGTGTTAACCTTATGTAAAACGGTAGTTAGTTACACAAGTGTCAAGTAAACTTTTATAAACTTTATTTACAATAATAAAATATAAAAACAAGGAAAGAAAAACTAAACATTCTACTTCTAACTACTACAAATAGGGGCACTTAGAAAATCTTTAGAAAAGCCTAAAGATAATCTAAGTGCTCCAGCCCACTACCAGAGGGCAGCGTGCCCAGCATACTGGCCGCATTACCACGCTGGATGGCAATGCTGATACGTTGAGCCAGAAAAAGGCCAGCATTTTGGTCATGCGTCGCGTCAAGTAAATGTCAATATCAAACGTCAAAAACAGATGCTTTTATTTTGAAACCAAATTCGTATTTTTGGGATTTTAGGAAATCTCTTATCTTACAATCAATTTCGAATCTAGGTCCAGTACTTAACAAACAAAATGAGTAAGGTTCCACTAAGAGACATCTCTCCTATTCTACAAGCCGTTAGGAATTTCCTACTCGGGGTTAGTGATTGTTTTGATCATTATGTAACCTATAATATTGTTGCTGCAGGCAACGACATTAATGCTGCAGGTTCTATAAAATATTGTTACTAATTGCAGAGGAAACACACCAATGCTTTGCGTTTTGAGCCACTCGTAGCTGCCAGAACCCAGCCACCTCCTCAGATCCCTGATGGCGTTACCCACAAGTAAGTATTGTCATGTAAACACAACAAACAAGATATTTACTGCAACTGTATTTTCTCTCACTCATGGATTGCAAATACGGAATGTAGCTTTGTACTCTTTATTCCGAGAGGTTTAAAGAAGAAAAACATGGTTGTCTAAATATCATACATCTCACAGAATAAATAAATGAGCTTTTCTAGTTGTATAAATTTAGCATCTTGTAGTAGGTACAAATCACAATCTTTCAGTCATCAGGGTATGGACTAGTTACTTAGTTTATTTTGTCATACATGAGCTTAGCTCATAAGTTAAATGAAAGTTTCTAGTGGAAATATCTGAAAAGGCCTTTTTAACAGTGTAAAAAACAGTTTGATAGGTTACATCTTATAGAGCAAGTTTGAAACAGATATTTTTAAGTGTATAAGACTGAAACCCAACAGTTAGCTAAACTAAAACAGCTAAGTAATGATCATAAAATTAAGATGTATTTTTTTGTAAGGTTGAAAGGTTTGAACTATAATTTGTCAGTCTTCAATTGAATGAGAGTAAACAGGTTTCTTCTCGGCAAGCACACTAGATCTTATGTTGCTTACCATCAGGTAAGTTGCAGTCAAGCGTACAAAAATGACTTACTGACTTAATGTTGTATTAAATCTTTTTATAAATGTTATGTTGTATTTGTAGGCATGCCCACAACTACTACTACACGCGCGACGCTCGCCGCGAGGTAGCGCCGCCGGCTGACTGCACTAAGAAGCTGCTGGAAGCTTCCTCCGACAAAGGGTAATTCATTTGAATCATTACAATTGTACAGTATTTTATTACTAACTGTGAGAATACCGTGAAAAAAAGAGAGAGCTATACTAGAGAGAAAATGGCATAATGAAAAAGCTCTTAATTTTTTTTTTATTATTTGAGTGGGTGTGTTTATAATTTATTATTATTTAAGAAAACTGCCATTAAAAGATTAATCTGGTACAAAACACCCCAAGTGATGATGTGATGTCCATGCAGGACTTGTCTCCCCTAAGTTTATTTTTAACTAGAACAGTTTTGCACTTGGCCATCAAAACAAGGTTTACATATGGGACAATTCATACAGCACCATATAGCAATTTAATTTACACATTATACTTATTTCCAGTGCTCCCAAAGCCGCTGCAACTGTAGTCCCCACTCCTGGCAAGCTCTTCCATTGGGACAAGCATTACGAATAAATACTAACAAGAAAAGAAAGCTGTAGAAACAATGTAAATTATAATTTAAATAAAACATAATATTATCTTAAGTTAAACACTTGTTAGTTATTTTGATGTTAAATAAATAGAAGCAATTGAAACAAGTTATTTTTGTAAACCTTTATTGATGTAAACATACCACGAGAAAACAAACAATTTGTTTTTATCATGCAAACTAGTAAGGATTATTCTAATATATGAATAAACAGTAGGTATGGCCACAATCTGATTGTAGTTTGCAGTAATTAAAACTATATATATATATATATAATATAGTAATTATACGATTGATTGTTTGATGATTAAACGCGAGTGTGGCTCAGCAGTTCCAGTGTCTGCTTTTCATCCAGACGAGCCCTGGTTTTGATGGAGGGTCGTGACTCCCCACAGAATTTATTCGTTAGGGAAGTTTTCTTGGGCAGATACATCATGGTGGGTGCCCAAGTCCTTCCACGGAAAACACATGCCCTCGGATATTGTAGTCCTCAAACATGTCACTTTCCTCACGATGTCTTCCTTCACCGTTAAGCGAGAGCAAATCCACTCTTAACTTGAAAATACAAGTCGAATCCGGCCCTACACCAATGTGTAGGGCCGGATTCGAACTAGCATGAGTCTGGATGAAAAGCAGACTGGAACTGCTTAGCCACACTCGCTTATGCTACATACACTGATAACATTATTTTTCGATAACAACAATACTTCCCATTAGTAACCTTGGTAAGAAAAGGCTGTAACTGCCAAACTACACCCAGATTGAGCATGTATGTACTATTGCAATATATGTATATCATAGATATAGACAAACTAACAGATACATTGTTTTGTATGTTTAAATTTTATTGGAATATTCCATCAAGTCTCTTACTCGCTAGATATAGAAAGACAGACATTCACACACACATAACTAAGAGTACTTATACTTATTCATGTACCAATTATTATAATTAATATTTGGATAAACAAAAGGTCACCTTATCCTACAACAGATTCCTTCGGTCGGAAGCCATCGGCATCCGAAACACAGTTATAAACTAGTTCGGATGCCTTTGGATTTTCATACAATGTTATGCCATAAGTATAATGCAAAATAAACAAATTTCAATTTCATTTCTTAGATATAGCCAATTAGTAAACAACCAATTTAAATTCAATATACATATTATGTATATACTTACCTAAAATATTAGTACAGTTAATTTAACAGGTAAAGAGAATTCTTATTCATATTTGGTTAATTTTAATACAATAGAAGAATATAATGTATTAATTTTAAAACAATGCTGATTTTCAGTTGTGATTGTCATTCAAATTCAAAGTTTTACGTCAATGCTCTGTATATTTTCTCATGCAGGAGTCCTGCATTTAATTATTTATTAACAAAACATTTTTTTTACATTGTTTCGCTAATTTCGGTATAATATAAATCATGCTCTTAAGACAGGTTTAATTTTTATAAATAAAAAGGTATTTTAAATTATGTTGGGTAGACATCTAATTTTAGTAAGATTTGCTACGCTTACCTAAACTATTAATTTTATCAAGTTTCAATGCCTACCTATTTCACTAGTACCTACTTAGTACATAGTTATATACCAATTAAATATTTTTAGATTGTTATATTGACTTTACCTCGGGTTACCCTTCCAATCGAACGAATACATATTTTTATGACACTAACGTTGTGCGCAATATTTTATGAAACTCAGAAGTTTACGAACTTAGAAAACTTCTACAACTGTACTTCAGCTAAATTTCGTAGTCTTATAAATAAACTGTACAAGATTTCGAGACATGGTAACAATTTACCATCATAATCATCATGAAAAAAATTGGAAAGATTAAAAAAAAACTTTTAGAATATCCATCTAAACTTACAGAGAAGTCAATCAAAGCACTCAATTTACAATTTCAATCACTGGAATCCGTATCCGACGACCTCAGCCTCATGGCCATGAGACTGCCGAAGCTAAACCTATGCTTAGGTCTCCGCGACCTATACAAAAGCCTATGTCATTTGTCGTCTCCATCCACCTGTTTCCGGAAGTGCATGGCGTCATCATAAGCCTTTTTCACCGCCTTCCTGTCCGTTGGTTTTCTGGACTCCTTTAGCTTTCCTTGGTCTACCGACTTGTCTATGCCGAGTAGTTCTAGCTTGTTTGGCGGGAGCCACTGCCAGGTTCTTTTTACGTCGAAGAAGAGCACCAGATAGAGTATTGGCTCGTGAGAGTGGTTTTTCTTTAGGTTGAGCACGTCCTGCGGCGGTACTGGGAGCGGCACTCCGTTGTAGACGAAGCCTTTTGGCATCTTTGGGTCGATTATCAGCGCCGGGTACCACGGGTAGCCCCTGTAGACAACAAGAAAATTATATTAGTATGTTGTAGCGTGTATTATATGTACGCTTATATCCCGTACAGTTTTTATTTACGTGGGGTTTACGTTTGACTACAGCCTGATGTTAAGCATTGCTGCAGCCTAGGGCGTATGTAACACGATTAGTATATTATTTTTTGTATGATATATGCTTTTAAGATATCATATAAACTGTCGTTCAAATAAAGCCCCGTCTACTCTCTTATTCGTGGTAGAGTAGGATGTTAGTCGTATGTTCGCCAAGCATGTGAACGGGGCATAGGTAGGGGGGCTTTCTGGAAGGAGTATGTGCCAGGAGCAAAAGGCGATACGTGTGCTACGTGCTACTATGTAAACCGCATCCTATCTTCATATGCAGATAGATCACATACGCAGATAAGAAGATGTCGCCTTTTGCTCCTGGCACAGTGTAGGTACATAAAATAATGAGAAAAATGCCTCGTGTGTATGTGATCACTTAAAATCGGGAATTTTATTGTAGATCAAACGAAAACCATGTCATTTCCACCTTTCTGTCGCAACGACCATGTCAAAAAGATAAAGAATTAGTAGTTCGAATCGAAATAACTTTCATCACATACTATGTAGAAGCTATGTCACACAAACATAAAATAAACTACACATGACAATATATTTAACAATATCCAGTGCAAGTAACGTAAACTTTGTGAAATGTATAAATCCATAAGAATATTATTATTATCTCTATTGAGAATTACAAAATATATATGTAGATTAGTGTAGGCAAAATATAAAAACACAGGAATAGGCCAGGCATGTTGAAAAACAAAATACAACAACTACATGGACTTGCAAATAGTAGGCAAACTTAAATAAACATTTAGCGGCTTGATAAACTCTCGACATCAGAGTTGGCCACTCTCATTCGATAAGAAGAAGCTGACGCACAAGTTGCAAGGTTACCAACAGTAAGTACTTATGTGTTTCGCCGGCGTTTTTGGAGTGATAAAATTAAAGCAAAAATAACAACTCAGTGGCTTGAATATTGAAAAATAAACGTTCTAAAATGTAATATAATTAAAAATTACACCTCAAAGGCTTGAATATTGCAAAACAAAGGTTTGGTAAAAGAATGAAATTTGGGAAAATTGTCAACTTAATTGTTTGAACATAGGGAACCCTAAATACAATAAACAATGAAAAAAGAGGGTAGTCTACACAACACAGAGGGTAGCGTAGAACACAGAAATAAAAATTGTGAAGAAAATAATAGCTTGATAATTCCATAACTGGCTTGAAAAAAGAAATCTAATTTGGAAAATATTCAATTTATGTATAGGTTTGAAAATTGTAAAATGTAAGGAAATAAAACAACAAAGAGGGTAGGTAGGTAGAGGAACTACAAAACGAGGGTAGTCTACAACAACACAGTGCATGATGTTACCTGCACTTGGCCCAGACAAGTTGCAAGGGTTCCAACTGTAAGTCAGTGTGTTTCGCCGGCGTCTTGGACGCGGTCGATCTTGTGCCGCGACCCTGCAACACAAAGTTGTGGTGAAACTTTTGTCGCATAGGTCTGGCAAGTCCACAGGTTATTTGTTATTTTGGATGGGTGGAAAGTTAGTTGTGACAGTTGTTTTAAAGATGACGGTTTGAAAAGTGGTGCAGGTTATTATGGACAAGAGATTTGTTATTGTAGGTACTCTGTATTATAAACTTATGTACTTACATACATATTAATGGATCTTAGATTTGTTATCGTAGGGAGTTTACATTATAAATTTATGTACATTAATAATGAATGTTATTTCTTCAATACAATATAAGTAGTAGATTAAACATTTTGCTTTTTTTATTTATGATTATGAACGTTATTCTTACAAAGCTATAGAAGAGTATGAAACAGTTTATTACTGTTTGAGACGAAAATCATTTAAAAATCTTCTATACTATTAATAATGTTAAACTGCAGGATAAAGTCTTGTTATACCAGAGTTAGGAGGTCTGTTTCAAAACAATCGAAATTCGAGAATTTCCCAATGTCATAACTTGTTCATTTTAAGCTGTTTTTGTAGTTTTTAAACAGATTTAAAGCCGATTTCGAAGATATATCTACCGTTTTTATTATACATATGTACTAGTTATATTACCTTGGTGGGTGTGGTAGGTTGTGATGGCGCGGCGCGTCGCGAGCGTCGGCGCGGGGAGCCGCCGCCGCTGCCGCCGTCCACAGTCGACTCTAGCGTGTCGTTGTAACTCGACCTGGGGGGAGATAGGAACCATATTAGATAGATGGAAAGATTTGTTTTAAGAATTGTGTAGTCGTGACTATATTTGAAATGTAAGTTTTGCTTGCCGTGAGGCAGAATATGTATGTACCTACCATTTAGCCTTCCATCTGCTGTTATCTTACCATTTGTGCATATTCGCAAAATAAATGATTTGATTTGATTTGAAAGAAATATAAACATGTATTGTGACAGATTTACATTTCGACAGACATTATGCAGACTGGTAACTGCTATTTTTTACAAGGAATGGGTTTGCACTTGACTATAGTTCGCCCGATATACAATGATGTAAGTACAATCTTTTAAGGGTGACTTCAGTACCTCTAATCAAACGATCTTATTCTACTACTTTGGATATTCATAATATATCATTGGAAAATTAAGATAGATCAGCCACTACAAAGCCCCAAATCAGCATAATGCTAATTGTGTGAAGCAATCAGCGTTGGTCGTCTTTTAGACCTGGTTGTAATAGAAAATGTTGTTGACTTCAATCTTGGCCACATACATAGATAAATTATTACTAAAACGTAAAGGACCTTGTTAGTTGTAAATTTGACGGTAGATGGAAAGTGTGGGTAAAAAATATGATCATATTTTGATAGAGAATTGTAAACTCTAGGCACTAGTGCCCTAGATGTAAAATTTTAAGATAAATAAACCAAGATAAACCAAGATAAACCATTTATTAATAATTTGTACAATTACATGTCAATTTTATAACAATAGTAGATATATAATAGTAGAATAGATTTAACTAGTCTGAGAAGTAATTGCATAGGTAGTACAAATAGATGGCCAGTTTTAATTTAAATAGATTTACAATATACTAAGTAAAAAATACTCCGTTTACCAGATCGGGGGTAGGATATATCTTTTACATAAAAAAATGATCTCGGTAAAGTGTTCCAAAGCTTTGTCGTCCGTACAATAAATACACTTAGAGGCAAAATTTTATGACTTCTTAGTTTTTAATTCAATATTTCAATTTTGAACTCACCCATCACTAGTGCTAAGCGAGCAGGAGTGGTCAGATTCGTTCTCATCATCATAGTGCGTGCACGAGGAACAGGACTGGGAGAACACCGAGCTGCTGCTGGAAGATCTGTGGAGAGGAACAACCATCAGTTTAGCGTATTAATAAATAAATAAATATTTCGGGACATTGCACACAGCGCCATCTAGCCCCACACTAAGCAAACGCTTGTGTCGTGGGTACTAGATAACGGATATAATACTTATATACTTTTCTTTTGTAAATACATACTTAATATACATACAAACGACCAGATTCAACACAAGTAATTATATTTTTTAAAATTCATAAATAGTTGTGTCGAATCGCGGGAATCGAACCCGCAACCCCTAGATTAGAAGGCAGAGCCACTACCAACTAAGCTAACAGTCAAAATAAAAAATTATATAATTTTTTCCAGTCAAAATTTTATATAATTATTTTTAATACATAATGTGGGCGCTTTCGTGAGTGGAATGGCAAACTAATTTGTTTTCCTGGCTGCCTTCTTAGACAAGAGGCGTATTTTAGTGAGCGTACTGTCGCTCACTTATGGAATAGAAAGACCCAATATATGGGATTGACATCGCTCTGCGCTCCGCGGGGGGAAATATTACGTCACTCCCATACATTGCTCTTTCTATTCCATAAGCGCAAGCTTACTAAAATACGCCTCTTGTTTAAGGGGACTGTTCACTAGCCTCCGTGACTAACTTTCTATAAAATTACAGACTAAACTAGTGTAACTAGGTACCTATGTAGTTCTGCCTTATAAAAGGTGTTAGCTGTCGTTGGGGACGCGTCTCATTTCAATACAAATCGTAGCTTGGTTTCCCTCTAATGTGTTATAAATGCATTGGTCTGTCCAGTGGAGAGGATTTATTATTTCCGTAATTTAATAGTTTCAATTATGATAGTTCACCACCTCCACATGAGCATAAATTTATTACTTTAATTATAAAATATATAAATAAATATTTCAGGACATATCACACAGCGCCATCTAGCCCCAAACTAAGCTTACGCTTGTATCATGGGTACTAGGTAACGGATATAATACATATATACCTACTTGTTCTTTTGTATATATGTACATACTTATTATACATAAAAACCACCAGACTCAACGCAAGTAATTCCAAATTTTAATATTAATAAAATTATTCTTTGGTTAATCTTTCCTTTTACTTAAACAACAAGATCGATTTGAGTGTAATTTAATTAGGCGAAAAAATAAACCTGTACAATAAGTGACTGCTCTGTTAGCTTAGTTGGTAGTGGCTCTGCCTTCTAATCTAGGGGTTGCGGGTTCGATTCCCGCCTGACACAAGTAGTTATGCGTATTAAAATTTGTAATTACTTGTGTTGAGTCTGGTCGTTTGTATGTATATTAAGTATGTATTTACAAAAGAAAAGTATATAAGTATTATATCCGTTATCTAGTACCCACGACACAATCGTTTGCTTAGTGTGGGGCTAGATGGCGCTGTGTGCAATGTCCCGGAATATTTATTTATTTATTTATTTATAAGTAACACAGCGGAGCATTACCACTACTTGTATATTTAATTACTATAATGTATTGTAAGACACCAATAATTCATAAACATCCATACTAATAATACCTCACATACAATCAAAATACAAATAATAAACATGCTTAGACTATTATAATACTTTACGAATACATAATTATATAATACCTGGAATATTTGTCTAAAAATCATATTAATAATTACTAAAAATGCACTTGAAATAATAGATTTATTTTCATAATCAAGTGATAAAAATATTGTTTCAGACCAACAGTTCATGCAGTAAAAAATATTGGAAAACAAAGTAATCTAATATATTTTGTAAGCAGGGTTTACCCACGTTTTAAACGGCCTATGAGTGTGGGTCCCAGACCAGACATGTATAGATAAAATACATATTTACTATAATACATACAATATATTTTATTTCCAAATAATACACAGTACACATATTATATAAAATCTGATGTTATGATTGTATATTTCATTTGGTAGATATTCGCTAGTCGATATTCTGAAATCTGATCACCGTCTAAAATAATCCGCCAATTCAAAAGCATAAAAAGATGTAATTTATTAAAAGAAGTACTTTTTCACAATGATGATTTGCGATGTATTTTTGTTAGTAGACCCTAGCGGTTAAGGCGTTCTGGCTGGCAATCAGAAATACGCAGGTTCGAATCCTGCCGGTCGTGATTATTTTCGCTTACTTTCCAATAAAAGTTTATTGCGAGGTTTCATGTAATGAAATCAATATGTAAATAAAACAGTTTTCACTCACGCGAAATTCCCGTGTAAACAGTTTTAGCAATATATTAAACAGAACCCTATTATTATTTTTTTATAATAACACATACAAAACAATTACCGATAACGTATTAATTTATCAAAAAATAATTCACCGTAGATGAAGTATAACACTAAAATAATACATTTTTTTTTATTGTACTAAATCCACATTCATAATGGCAACCATGATAGCTTTGAGAGATTCTAGCTGTATGCAGTGAAATATGAACTGTAAGTCGAAACGTTAAGTATCAATTTGGCTTGCGCGTGGGTTACGAACGTACGCTACGAACATTATTTTGATAGGCGCGTTTCTGTTTTAAGTTAGATTCCCCTGGTTTTAGTTACATATTGATAAAAATGTGTTACGAAAGTTTGAATAATGTAATGTTGCATCCGTACCTCGAGAGTGCCAGGTCGCTGTCGGATCCTATCTCCCCGGGCGGGCCGCGGTACTGCAGGAACGACGCCGGCACCGGAGTCGAGAGCGGCTTGCCGTCGCTTGACGTCCTGTGGATAAACACGGAGATAATTTTTATTGATCTATTTCAATAAGTACAGTGGTATCAAATATCCATTAATTGAACTAATTACTTCATATTTGACTTATACTAAAAATAATTATGTATCTACCAAACATAATGAAACTCCTATTTATTATAGACTAAAAGGACTCCCGCGGCTTCGTTCGCATAATTTTCAGATAAAAAGGTTTAAAATGAACATAACATTTTTATTTACGAATCGATTGAAATGAAATAAACACTTAATGTTAAGTTAAAAATGCACCAACATGTTAGTGAAAACCGTAGACAAATCGGTTCAGCCGTTTTCGAGTCTATAACGAACAAACATACCGACAGACAAACATAATTAATTTTGAAACATTTTTCTGTTCTATTACATCAATGAAGACCCCTCAGCTATTTATATTTTCAATTATCTTCAATGTTACACAGACAGACACCGACCTGTTACAGCTTTATTATATGTATAGATAACTTTTTATTTCCTTGATCATAGCAGTGCAATCATCAGGACAAATAAACTGAACAAGTATGCCATTATTTTCAATACCTTTTGGTCAAAGTTTACATGGACAATATGGACGTACATACATCGCCTGATATACATACATGCGGCGTATATTACAAGTAGTGTCCTTTTGTGTTTTTTTTTTTTTTACTTGGGATAGATTTACGTTTGACTACAGCCTGCCTGATGTTAAGCATTGCTGCAGCCTAGGGTGTAACACGTGGTATTTTTCTTATAACGTTTTTTTTTACTGATTGCAATATCATAGGTAGGTCTCCTGAGGTTCTCCTGAGACACAAGCCTTCTTGCTTAGTTCAGAAGAACCGGTCCTATTCATTGCACAAATAAAGTGTACTTTACACATATTTTATAAGATTATATTACAGGCTACAACTATTGTATATTTTAAAATGTTATTTGTGTCAATAAATTATTTTATTATATTTATTATTATTTGACCACTAACAGAGACCTAAATCTAGTATGAAGAAGTAGAAGCACTCAATGGAGAGCTCACTTACACGACAAAAAGCTCCAAACTCATCTGCTCATAGTGCAATCTGATCGCAGATAGTTGAAAGAATTAAAAAAAAATTGTACCTGAATAGATCGTTCTCTGAGTTAGACTTGTCCTTGTCGTGTTTCCTGGGCCGACCTCGTCCCTTCTTCTTGGGGGAGGGCTCCAGCGCGGGACGACCCAACGCCGCAGATAGAGTCGGTAAAGTAGCTGTAAAAGAAAAAAAAATTGAGACAAATTCAATTTTATTTTTTTACAAGGAATGGGTTTGCACTTGACTGTAATTCGCCTGATTTATTCTGTTAGTGAGAACTAGCTACATGAGATCTTAAAGTAAAATAGATAAAATAGTTCTACAGTACCTACCCTATGAGGGTTTACTAACAAATAAAATTAAATTGGCAAATTAATTCAGAAATTACAAGAGCATTTCGATAGAAATTGTAAGGAGGCAGACCTTTAGGAACTAAAAAGGGTTCAGAGATGAATGATACTTGAAATTATATTTTCCAATTCCAATAAGAGTGGCCAACTCTGGTGTCGAGTTTATCAAACCGCCCTAAGGGCCTCTGACATGGCTTTACGACTGCCGTGCTAGACAAACAGCCGGGACCTACAATTTTTTAATTAAAAACTTCAAAAAACATACCATCAGATCCAAAACTCTTGGCAGGTGTGCTGATTGTAGATGGCGAAGACACCAGCAACGTCGGCTTCCTGAGGCCGCCTAGCAGACCTAATCCTGAAACTGAAAGAATGAATACAATTAAAAATAGATTTGATCACTTTTTTTCTCCACCTTATATCGTCATACTTGTAGGCAACAATCTAGTTTAATAATTTTTGGAGTTCTTTATGCACTTTTTAGGTATGAATAATTTATAACGAATATCTGATGGGAAGCACTGTTTTTGCACTAAACAGTAGTTGTCGTTTCAAGCCATGGATTTCAAAACCAAATGTTTCACTTCGTTGTCCCCATTAGAGCAAAAATAATTTCGTAAGTCTTTTTAAAAATTAAAATTTACCTGTAGGAGGAGTATCAGTAGT